>OY987327.1:74792947-75392947 GCA_963920685.1 Polydrusus tereticollis
CTCATTGATAATATTCTTAAAATAATTTATTTTAGTATGCTTTATTAGATCATTCAATTTATTTCGATAGTATTTAAATGTATTAAACAAGTTTCTATCATCTGGATTATTTTTGTGGTTTTTATATAATCTATTTTTTACGTCTATAGATGTCATTAAAGCCCCAGTTATCCATGGTGTCCGAGGAACGTACTTCCTTTTAACTCTTACTTCCCTACTACAAGCCTTAACATACTTATTAATGTTAGAGATAAACTCGTTCCATGAGGAATCAATATTAGGAGCACTATATACATTTACCAGTTCTCACTTACAAATTTGGCTTTAAGTAATCCATGGTCCAGGTAAGTCTTGGTTTTTACCACTCCATGTGGAGGCCTCGATTCAATTCAAAATAGTGATCAGTGATCTGGAGCTCCAAGACAATAGACTGACAAGTGTCCTGCACACGCCGACCCCTAACGAAGATGTGATCAATACAAGTCCCGCCAGAGCCCTCAACCCTTGTATATTTATTTATTGCAGAGATGTACTGATATTCAAGTAAATTAAGATAATCATTTGCCTCTCGCGATTCAGCATCCAATATGTTAATATTCAAATCTCCCACAATCAAACTGATATTCGAGCCACTCCTGTTACTCCTTAGAAATGCATGCAAGTTGTTGATAAATTCCGCTTGAGATAGGGATGGTGATCTATAAATTGACAAAATTTCTATACTCCTGTCATTTTTATAAATTATTGTTTTTATTGCCCTTATATTTCCAATATTCACTACGAGATGCTTACAACTAAGAGTATTTCTTGTATATATGGCAATCCCATCCGATCTATTGACATTACCATCGCTATAAAACACATCATACCCAGAAATCTGCAAAAGGTCCAGAGAGTACAACCGCCAAGTTTCTGTCGGAACAACACAGTCAAAGACGCCACCAAAACGTTGCAAGACCACCTGTAGTTCATTAATATTCTTTGCAAGACTTCGAATATTATTATGGAAAACAGTGAAACTATTCTGTTCTGTGTTCAATAGATGTTGACATTGTTCTATTGACTCTGCAGTCCTCGTTTCAATAATGTTAGTATCGAAATCAATGACATAATCATCCATATTGGGTATAATACCTAGATTTTCCCTCTCTACAATATAACAAAATATGTGCCAAATCTACCTAAGTACACTGAACTACACAATAATCAGTACATCCAAAACTGGATAGAAATAACTGAGACGGAAAATACCTAGACATACAGTTTAATTAATTACCTCATCATAAAAAACACACCAAAACAAAAAATATATCTATCTATACACCCACTATAGTTATTATTATTGCACCCTTATAATATAATTGCCTTTATTTTTAGGAGATAAACAAAAAATGAAATGAAATTATACTATTTTAAGGTTTGAATTCATTAATTTGAAGCCAATGAGCAGGTGGTGAAGCAATTATGTAGGTTGTAGCTAATTAGAGAAAAAAGATGTAGATAGGTGCTCAAAAATGCTTCATCCAACCATGCTTGAAGGATTGGCTAACAAATTTTAAGGTTAAAGGGGGTAGAAAATGAACATAATGTTATGATTGTAAAAAAGAGATATAAAAATTAAAATTGGATTTTCGCCATTTTGACTAGAAGTGAAGTATATATATTAAAATCACATTGTTTTAGCTGATTAGATGATATTACAGCTCAAAGATACTTCACTTCACCATGCTGGCGTGCAGGGAAATGTTGGTTGTCAAATAGTCATGACAGCTTGAAAAGTCAAAAAGCAAAATACAGTGACAGTCGCATGCAAGAGGCGCAGGGGTGTACGAGAAATTGATCAAAGATCGACCACTGGTATACGATCAGTTGTGTCGGGAACAGACGAGTACTGAACTGAACTCCACACTAAATGGGTGGGGGATAGTAGTTTGTGAGGGTAAGCAATAAGGTTGCGGAGCCCCGTCGGTTCCCGACACCACAGAAAGGTGACCAGGGGGGCCACGATCAGGTTATGGCGACAAGTGGGCATCGAGGTTCAAAGTTTAAGTTGGGTACAGTGCCAAAGTGAAACGTACAACAAGTGGTTAACAATTATGGAATGGGATTCTTTCAGTAACTCACATATTCTTGCCTTAATTTTCATAAAGACACCAAATTACTACGTTTAAGAAAGAAAATTGATACTCTAATTACTGAACAATCTCAATATCCTCAATTTAAAAATGACCATATCAAAACAACCAAATATCATAAAGACAATGACATTTTCAACTCGACAGCCATCCTCCCTACATCAGATACTTCGATTAGAGACCTTAATTTTGATAATTCTATTTTTAAAGCTGAACTAATCGATCCTTCAATAAATAACATCAATTTCAGCAATTTTAAATTTCATGAGCGCACTTTAAATCTTAGCCAAACCGATTTTAATCAAAACGAACAAAAGGTACTCAACTTGGGTTTAAAATATAACTTTCATTTCAACCCTACCACTGAAGATCTAGAGGTCATGGCTGTCGAATGTGAGAATTGTATCTCATATATTCAAAGTACAAGAGTGAAAGAAGCTCTGAGATCCCAGTCCTCAACTTGCCTTAATAATTTCCATAGGAATAACAGTACTTCTGGTCAATAGCAGACTCTGGACACAAAAATACTAAGTTCGCTTAAACGTAAAATTACATCAAATAATTTAGTCATTTCACGCGCCGATAAAGCGAACAGCATCGTGATTTTAGATAAGCCTGTATACATCAACAAAGATAATAACTTTTTATCATCTGAGGAATTCACCCAATCTATCATTAACCCTATAGACAAATTTATGATTAAATTCAGAAATACTCTCAAACAAACTCATGAAACCTTAACCTTTTTCAATACAAATAAATATAAATTAACCCCTGTTAATCCCCTTACACCAGTCTTATACGGCCTACCGAAAATTCCCAAACCTGAAATTCCTATTAGACCAGTGGTCTCTTACTGCAACTCACCTTGTCACAAGTTAAGCATTTGGCTCAATCACACACTTCTTGCTCTTAACAACTTTAGAAGCCCTTTTTCAATCAAAAATTCAGCACAATTATCTCAAGAACTCAAAAACACATACATCCCCAACTCAGCTTTTTTAGTATCATTTGACGTGACTAACCTCTTCCCCAGTATTCCCACCACTGAATGCACTCTACTTGTCAACAATTTACTCACAGAAACTACTGATCTACCTCAGTCACATATCAATAACATCTGCTCACTGGTAGACTTAGTGCTGGACCAAAATTTCTTTGTCTTTGATGGCAAGTATTACAGACAGAGTTCGGGCCTTGCGATGGGTTCTGCCTTTCACCACTCTTAGCTGAAGTTTTAATGTCTAACCTTGAGTCAAAGATCATGAGCAGTGCCCTTTTTACACACATTATTGTCATTAAGAGATATGTCGACGACATTTTTGCAGTTTTTGATGGCAGCCACGAGGACCTCAATAACTTCATTACCTTACTAAACTCCATACATCCTTCAATAGTTTTCACTCACGAATCTGAGACTGATTTTTATCAAATTCCAATGAGTGGCAACTTCCAGGGGGAGACATGGCCCTCCCCTGCCTCCCCCTCGCTACGTCCATGGGTGACACCGTTTCAAACTTTATTTGGGTATTGGCAAAGTAACCTCGAAAAATTTACACAAAAAGTAATCTAATAAAATTTTGATGGTACTACGAGTACCTAGTTAATTTGCTTTCATTCGATGACTTATCACTGAAATTCCACAAAAGGCCTTGCTATTCTATCAACAAATTTCAAAAATACGTTGTTTTTTAACAAAAAAAAAACATGGTCAGCAAATTTAAAAGATGTAGCCAAAACAGGAATATTATTGTTAATTCGCTTTTGCTTGTTGGACTGTTCAGTGATAACTTTTATTAAGCGCATAAAGTGTGAGAATGGTTTATTCTCTTCAAGAGAGAACTGAAATTATTTTCATTTATGGAGAGGTTGAAGTGCGCACGAAGGACGGCATTGGTTTTTAATGAAAGAAATCGAGATCGTGAAGTAAGTCGCAGATATGTGCTGGATTTGGTGGCAAAGTTCTCCGAAACTGGTTCGGTGAGTAATAGAAAAATAAATAACCTACGAGTGATGAATGAAGGAGCTCAAATTGAGATTTTGGGATTATTTGCTGCAGAGCCCACCAGCTCCTTGCGGACAGTAGCAGAACAGACAGGAATATCACACGAGACTGTAAGAAAAGCACTGAAAATGCATAAACTCTATCCATACAAAATGCAGATACTATAAGAACTCTATGACGATGATTTTGATAGAAGAATATAGTTTTGTGAATTCATGAGTCGTCAAGTCAACGCCATCCCTAATATTCTGCCGAATATCCGTTTCAGCGATGAATGTTCATTTTTTCTAAATGGAAATGTTAACAAACAAAATTGTCGATATTGGAGTGACGAAAACCCGCATATTTTTCGAGGACATACACAATATCCCCAAAAAGTTTATGTTTGGGCTGGTATTCTTGGAAAAACCATTATTGGTTCTTTACTTATTGAAGGCAACTTGACAGGTGATCTGTACCTTAATATGCTTGAAGAGACTATTGATCCTCTTATCACCCATGAGCTAGAAACTCAAATTGATGCAGAGGGTAATTCAGTTTTACAGGAGGATTTGATAACATTCCAGCAGGACGGTGCTCCACCTCATTATTTTCTTCCAGTCCGACAGTGGTTAAACGAGAGATTCCCGGATAGATGGATTGGCAGAAGGGGACCAATTGAAGGGCCTTCAAGATCACCGGATTTAACACCCTTAGACTTCTTTCTTTGGGGACATCTTAAATCCATTGTTTATAAAACACAACCTGTTGACATTGATGATCTTAAAAGGCGAATTGCAGCAGAATGCAGGTCAATTCCCGGTGAAGTTTTCCGAAATGTTAGGGAGGAGTTCGAAAACAGACTTTATTATTGTTTACAGGAAAATGGACAACAATTTGAACAACTTATAGGATAGTGCGTAAGTAGATCCCATGGGTTTTATTGTAGAAATTTCTCTTCCGCAATAAAAAGTTATTTTTGTCGAAGTAAAATAATCAATAAATAAAAAATCAATTGTTTAAACTAGATTTATTTCCTATTATTCAACGATTTTAACGGTGCCGCCTAATCTTCTTATCATTTGTACTACAAGGAGACCCAATTCAATAATTTTTGTGTGAACACTAACCTGAAAACCAAAATCTCAATGCAGGCAAGCTTTATTGTTTCTGCAACTTTGAAACGCGATTATTCGGACACCTCTGGACAAAAAGCAAGAAAGTGGGATACCGCTGAAAAGAGAATTGAACGCCCTTTAAAACGATGCATCACTTGACCCCCATTCCCATTTAAGATTCTAAGGGTGACATCTACCCCTCCTAGGGGATTGAAACAAGAAGGCTAAAACTATTCATTTAAAGTGCCCCCCTTACAAATAAAATTGACGTGTCTTTCCGATTTTTCAGATTTTTAACTGCAAGAAAGATATTAAGGGTGGGAAGTTTTCAAATTGGCACCCTGTATATTAAGAACACATTCACTCTAAATAAGATTATTACCTTCAGATTAAGTAATATAAAGTCAAGATAATTTATTCTCTTGTGGCAAGTGCTGATCAGTGCTGGAATAATTAATAACGGAATTAGCAGTAATTTTTCCCATCAAGGATGATCCAAATCTCTCATGAAAGAATATGGTTTCAACAAAATGGCGCACTTCTGGTGTAAATGTTTGAAGATACTTAGACGAAAGTTTTACAAATCGCTGGATAGGTCGACGGGGTCCAATGGAATGACCACGAAGATCTCCGGACCTTACGCTGTTGGATTTCTTTCTATGGAGGGTATGTGAAGAAGAGAGTGGATGTGTATCAGCGCAGCCTTCACTTTCTGATGTAAAGTCGAAACAGGCAAATCTGGCAAATGGCAAATAGCGTCCGGAGTCGTCGCGCTCGCCGAATCGCCTAACACCTCACCGACTTAATCGATCGGTTCAACGAATATAGCCGATCGACTATTTTCAGGTGGTGTCTTATTAATTTACCGTGGCCGAGTACACTACCAATGCAGATATTCTAATCACAGCAAAGGCAGGAAACTCTTCATAAATAAAATTTATCAATAGTAGCAAAACAGTTGTTTATGTTAGAAATATACTTTTTATGGCAGGAATATAATTTTTATTAAAAAAGATACTTTTAAGATAGAAAATAAAATATTCTTATTCAAAAAAGTATTTTACAACTTTATAGTTTGTTGCTTAATGCGAGAGAGTAATAAATCATTATTGAGCTATGAAACCCAGTGGTCTTCGCTGTATTCCATAGGTGTAGTCCAATTATTATTATTGTACCTATTATTGTCAGAGGTCCCGAGATCGGGTAGGTAGAGTAGGTAAACTACCTGTTTGTGCCTCAGTGTTTCAAAAATTTGAAAGGTTTAGTTACCTTGAAAATGGCTAGTGTTTCTGAATTTGTTGCTGAGAAACGGATTAGTGCGCTTTCTAAAAATGAGAAAATTATTAGTCTCAATGTGTTCAACGCTCTTCGCCACCAAAATTCAACATTCGGAATTGCAAAAATAGTTGAAATGTGTTCGAATATTACTAAAGTCGGACAGTCAACAATATACCGACGTATGCACGAGGATAAAAGCGGCCCCATCAGGTCACCAAAGAGAAGTACAGGAAGAAAAGGAACTGTAATCAATGAGAATGGAAAGACTGCCATCAGAAGAATCATACACTCGTTTTACTTGAAAAAGAAATACCTACCTTGGACAAAATAATGTCTGAAATGAAAAAGGATGATTTCATTCCACCCATGGGTAAGAAGAAATTATGGAAAACTTTGAAGGAAATTTTTGTTATGAAAAGATTTAAAACAGAAAATTACTTTTAATAGAGAAAGACGAAATCATCTGCTGGCGACGACGATATTTAAGGGCAGTTAGACAGTTTCGAAGGGAAAACAAGAATATCTATTATATGGACGAAACTGCTGAAAAAATAGCTACTGGAGATTATAAAGTTGAATAAACCTCTTTGTACGAAATTTGTTGTCGACAAAATCGCTTCAAAATGAAATATAACGGTACTTCGCCTTCGGCCATATCACTGTGAAGTAATCTCCATAGAATTGGTGTGGGCGCAAGTAAAAGGGTTCGTAGCAAGGCATAACATCACTTTTAAAATGAGAGACATTAAATTTTGAAGTCTTCGATATTAGGCCGCCAGTAATTATCCTAAATAATGACGAAGACAACCAACTGAGTGCAAAATATAGTTTCTTAAAAGAACAGGCTACTATCTGGAAAACACATGAACAAATATTCACTGATGGATCAGTATTAGCAAAAAAAACCGGCTGTGCTCTCTACCACAAAAATACTAACACTACCAAGAAATTTAAGTTGCCTGACGGTTCTTCCATATATTCGGCCGAACTCTGGGCTATCCTGGAATCACTTAAGTATTGTAGGGATTATAATGGTAACTATAAATGTGTTATTTTTTCAGACAGTAGGAGCTCTCTAACAAAAATCTTAAATAGTATAAATGTTGCTCCTGCTAATTACCTCATTAGCGAAATACTGAATCACTATGGCATCTTGAGAAATTTAAAGAAGCAAGTTTCATTTGTGTGGGTTAGAGCTCATATTGGCATACCTGAAAATGAATTAGCGGACAAAGCCGCGAAAGAAGCTACGACTATCGGCTCTCAAACGAATTTTAAAATTCCATATACAGACATAGTAAGTCAAGCTAAAACAAGAATATTAAACAATTGGCAGTAGCAATATATAAATTCAGATAGGGGACTTGGGTATAAAAATAATTTCCCAAATTTACGTAAAAAAATAAAAAAACATGGTTTTGTAAGGAATCAAATAAAAACTTTGTCAGAATTATTTCTCGGATCAGGACTTTTCATGCCTTGTATCCCAAGCATGCAAAACAAATCGGTTTGCAGGATGGGAAAGACTGTGAATGTGGCGAAACAGGAGATCTTGAACATTATGTATTTAGTTGTAATAGACCTAAAAATTTTAGAGATAAACTATATAACAATTTGAAAGGATTGGTTTAAATCCCATTCAACTTAAACTATTTAATAGCACTTAGTAATATAAATGTATATAGAATCTTGTATCAATTCATACTGAAAGCTCAAATAAAATTATGAAGAAAAAAACAACACAAACAAACAAAAACAACATAGTACATATTACTGAAATAAAAAAAAAAAAAAAAAAAACAGAAAGCAAACAAAACAACATAGAGCATATTACTTATATATAAAAAAAAAGAAAGAAAGAAATGTAAAAATAAAAATAACATCGCAAATCTCAAATAAATATAACGGTATTATAGAATAGGTATGAAAAATGGCAGATGTAGCCTTTAAGCGACATCTAGTGGCAATCACATGCATCAACCTGGCCCGTCTAACAAAATCAGTCAGAGTCGGAGAAGCAAACTACTGTAAGAATCCGGCGAGCCGGTATCCTCACAGAGTCGCCGGATTCTTACAGTAGTTTGTTTCTCCGACTCTGACTGATTTTGTTAGACGGGCCAGGTTGATGCATGTGATTGCCTCTAGATGTCGCTTAAAGGCTACATCTGCCATTTTTCATCGATCTTTTAGGGTCAAGTAGGCTCTTAAAGTTGCTTTCCTTCGTCGCATTCTATAGCTTCACTGACGAGCTGTTATACAGCGAAACGCGTCTGAAGATGAATCCGGCGAAGGAAAGCAACTAACTTTTGGAATAGAATAGGTATGTTATAATAGAGTTTATGTAAAAAAGAAAACAGAAATATCGGAAAATTGGATATAAACGCGAGACAAGAGAAAGGAAATTTATGAACAAAGAGAGATGCTGGCCATTTGGTTTTGCCAGAGCCACAAACATACATACATACATACATACAAAATGAGAGACGTTGGAAACCTCTTGCAAGAGGAAATAAAGACAGTGGACTGTGAAAAATTAAGTAAGTGCGTCGAACATGTGATTGAAATAAAAAAAAGAATGTGGGAAGCTGATAACATGCTAGAAACACTGTACGGCCCCTTATTATTTCTCTGGACCTCAACGACGATAGTTTATCGGACTACTTGGAAAATGATGACTAAAATTTAAAAATTAAGTTGTTGTATTGTACATAATAGATTTTTTTTACAAATATTAATATTTAGTCCAATTTATCTATTTATATATTATTCTTGCTTCTATATAAGTTTTTATCTACTTATTATTAGAATAATTAATATCTCAATAATTATCTGCCAATCTCTATAAATATTATCAAGTATAATTATTATTATACTTATAATTTGAACAAACAACCTGCAGCAACGGCTCTGTCATTTTACTTTCGTTCACCAAACTCGTCTTTCTGTTGTATGCAAATTAGGGTTACCCTAATTTAGGACGGATTCGGGGTGTGTAGGCCTTAAATCTGAAATAAAGAATTTTTAAAAACTATCGTTGTAATTTACCTAAAATTTACAATGCAACCACCCTGCTTAATGGGTCCTGTCATTGCAAATTTACATTTTATTACTCTCTGGCATTAAGCAACAGAGTATAGTAAAGCAACAGCAGAACAATATACTTTATCGGAGTTAAAAAGCATTTTTATTGTCAGCAATAAAATTATTGTTCTTTTAACAAAAAAAAAAGTTTTTTTGCTGGTAATTTGCAGGAATTCTCTCAGTATAGTGTATGCTCTATTTGAAAGTAGCGGCAAACAGAGCTCTCTCCCTGATTTCAGGCGAACTTTACAACCACCCTAAACAATCGATTAATACAGAACAGGATTTATCCCTTCAGTCAATTTTAATGGGGTAAAATCAGATTCCAAGTGACAATGTGAATATAGAAACCTTTGTTGAGTTGGCCATCTGTTGTACCTGTATCGTAACTAGAATAGGTATTGATATTTGTTGACTTGATTTGAAAAATTATACTAATCTGTATGCAGCTTAGTCGAACTAAGTGTCCTTTAATTACCAAAAGATGTCGTATTAAGAGGGTATCTAAAATATATGCATAAAGGTTGCTTTTATGGGATTTTTCATTGTGATACAATCAAATAAAAATTCAAAATCGGACAAAAAAGGCGAAGTATAGAGTTATTAATTCAATTGAGCTGAAATTAAGGAAATATACCGATCTATTCTTATTCTACAATTTAGGACCATTACAGTTTAATTACAATACGCGAAAAAATTTCAAATACATTTTTTTAAGTTAATTGTTTATTAGTTTTGGTTGATTCAAATATTTTATGAGAACACATCCACACACACGGCAATTATTTAATAGAACTTTATTTTGAACACCCTGCATAAAATAAATCAATACTATTAAATTATTTCTATCTCTAGACCCTTTGCCATAAATCTCACACAATTCCGTGGTTAAGAAAATGCTTTTAGTTTTTTCTTATTCTCTTTTCCAAGAACTGTAAAACTTTTTTTTTTAGATTTTAATTTATTGCTCCGCAAATTAAATACAATTTGAGGTCATTATACGAATACGAACCTAAGTACAGGGTGTTTCGTAACCCCGGTCAAAGAATGAAACCGGTGAATCCTCACGTAATTGTAAGACAAAAATGTGGTATAAAATTTTTTCGATTGTCGCTTTGTTTTCGAAATACAGGGTGTTAGAAAAAAATTATTCATGTACTCTTTTTATTAATATTTCATGAAAAACAACAACACATAATAAGGGGTTTGAGCACTTTACTTTGTGTTCATGCTAAACTCCTCAATTAGTTAAGTGACGGAAATCCTGGTAACGACTACTAGAATTTTGGAAAAATAAATAATAGGGACATGCTAAACACTAAAAATTCTTATTCTATTTTATTAAGAAATTAATTCTAAGCAAATTAAGTTTCTTGCATTTTTCTCCTATCTCTTAAAGTTTTCAAGTAAAAAATAATTTTATTGTTCACGTCACAAGAATTTACTAAAAAATTATAGCACCCAGAAGCTCTGAATAATGAATAAATTGAAACAGTGGAAACAGTGAAATAAATTGTTGAAAGTGTCCTTCATGAGCCAGTAATCACCCATCTACTCGACGTGCTAAATTGTCCCTTACGCGTCGGAAAATCTCGGGACTCTCGCTAATCGTATTAAAACCGTCAAAAATGAGCAGTTGAAGTTATTCTACAGTTTCAATAGGAGCAGTATAGACAAGTGGTTTAAGGTGACCCCAAAAATAAAAGTCCAAAGGATTAAGATCCAGCGAACGGGGTGGCCATGGTTGAGGTCCACCTCTACCTATCCAACAATGAGAATATTGTGGATCCAAACAATTTATAACAACTCCTGCAAAGTAAGAGGTGGGCCGTCATGCATGAACCATATTAAAGTTCTTTTTCTTACAGGCACTTCTTTCATCAGTCTTGGCAATTCCTCTCTAAGAAAATTGTAGTAGACTTCAGCAGTAAACCGCATCGGAAAAAAATGCGGTTCAACTAAGGCATCTACAATAATTCCTGCCCGCACATTAACTGAAAATCTATGCTGGTCCATCGATGATAGCAGGAGGATTATTTTCAGCCCAAATATGATTATTATGAAAATCTATAATGCTGTCTCGCGAAAAATTTGCTTCTGCTGTAAATAAGATTTTTTTTAAGACTTTTCTTGAAAGCAGTTACAATAATTAACTCTAGTTGGAAAATCTTGAGGCAACAAGGCTTGCACTTTTTGTATGTGATAAGGATAACGAGAATAGTCATTTAAGACACTCTATACTATTTTGTTACTCACATTCAACTCGTTGCCTAGTTTCCTCGTACTTGTGTCTGGAGATTCTTTAATCATATTTAAAATGTCTTCCTCAAGTTCCGGGGTTCTCACTGTAAATTGTCGACCGCCTAATTTGTTTTTTGCAAAACTACCTGTTTCTTTTAATCTGAGATGTAATTCTATTCTATAGTATTCGTCCATTAGGAAAACGTTCTGCATACAAACGCCTTGCCTCCATTGCATTTCCAATTGCCAAACCCTACATAATTTGAGCCATTTCTTGATTGATAAACTCAGCCATAAAGTATTAAATTTAAAATGCAATATGCAATACACTTACATTAAAAAATATCTTGCGAGGATACTTGACACTTGACTTGACTTAGAAAAAAATATTATATGATTGCTATGGAATCACGTAAATCATACTCGTTTATTTACGCAACAAAATGATTCTTGTGACGTAAACAATAATTTTTTTTTACTCAGAAACTGTAAAAGATACGAGAAAAAAAGAAAAGAAACTTAATTTACTTACTTACTAGAATTAATTTCTTTATAAAATCAAGTAAGAATTTTCCGTGTTTAATATATGCCCGTATTATTTATTTTTGCGAAGTTCTAGTATAATCCGCCGTACGAGTCTACAGCTACGAAAGGAATTTAAGGAATGTGGAACATTGTTGCCATAATACCCTGTTTAAATAAGTATAAAGCATAAAGCAATTAGACGTATGCATATCCCTGTAGTGTATACACCATATAACATATTATCCCGTTTATTTTTTCCCTTATATTGCAAATTATAATCGTTAAAGCGACGAAGATAATATTTAAGAAATAATAATTAATCATTTATTTTGGTAAATTTGGCAACCCACGTCTAATAGATCGCGGATTCCTGAGCCAGAAATTATCACCCATGCCTTAAAATTGGTTTTGTCTCTTTTTATCTTATATATTATTGAATTTGTGGGAAGGTCCTTGTCATCGTGACATCTGCAGAAATTTTAAAGGCATTGGCGCAGTTTACAATTTTATTATTTAATTTGTAATTAATAATTGTATTAAAATGTATGTAGCTATGCTTGTCAAAATGAAATCGCACTATTTGAAACGAATTACATAAATCTATAGATATTTTTTATATTCTTATGCTTTTACGAATATAATAACTCATAAAATATTAATATAAAACGCAGCATTGCGCGCCTATGCCGCTACTTTCAAAAATGACATTTTTACGCCTTTTACCCCCCCCCCCCCCTCCTGTCTTTTCAGCCGTCGTAGCCACAGACCCGTAAGGCGGACTATAATCGTTACCCGGATCTCCGTCCCTGAACTAATTGAGCAGTTCAACATGAACACAAAATAAAGTGCTCAAACCCCTTATTATGTGTGACAATCTAATCTTAATCGAATATTATTTTTCATTAAATGTTAATAAAAAGAAAAGGTAAATAACACCCTGTATTTCGAAAACAAAGCGATATTCGAAAAACTATTATACCACATTTTCGTCCTAGAATTACGTGGGGATTTACCAGTTTCATTCTTTGACCGAGGTTAGGAAACACCCTGTAGGTAAAAAAGTACAGGGTGTCCCATATAACACTCAAACTCTTTGGTGCGCTACTTTTTGAACACACTCTGTATAATTCAAAGTATTTTTAAAATGTGCAGAATATTTATCTATACCTTAACACAAAAACTTATTATGGACCAATCTTATTTTCAAGATATGAAATTACTCCGTGCCCACGGTACATTGCCACAAAATTTTTATAAACTGAATTTTACTAAAAAAACATACAAAAGGGAAAACAGGACTTGTCAGAAAATAATGGCCCTTCTATGTAAATGACATAAGCCATCAGAGAAATTTCATTTTTGAAAAGTTTTAATATTTTTTATTTATAATTTAACCATAAAGATATTAATCCATTTTCGGTAGTTTTCTGCACATTCTGCACTGCAGGCATCTCAGAAGTATAAAAGGGATCTGATAAACCATTCCTGAGTATAAAAAATTTGATACAGTTTATTGTCAA
Source organism: Polydrusus tereticollis (assembly GCA_963920685.1). NCBI lineage: Eukaryota > Metazoa > Arthropoda > Insecta > Coleoptera > Curculionidae > Polydrusus > Polydrusus tereticollis. Next base: position 74,806,830 of record OY987327.1, read on the forward strand.
GATATTGGCCGGCAAAATAAAAAACAAGTGTTTTTTAACAAAAATCCCATAAATTATTCTGGTTGAGATATTCCCTACAATATTCCACTTTCTCTGTCTGTTTCATCAGTCAAAAATATTTTGTTAGCAGCACATCGATTGTTTATAGCTGACGCTCCTAGTTGAGGTTTCTGGAAGATGCGGGTAAATTGGTTTCCTCTTTCGCGATTACGGCTATCTTGAAAAGATATTCTCTTAGAAAATTGGCAAATTCGGTATCTTCATTCTCCGTCGAGATCTTCCTCATTCCCCGTATTCCTCAATTTTTTTCTTGCATAATATCACTGTATTCTTGCTTATCAATTGCACTCAATTCCGCATCAATATCTTTTAAAAGTACCCTGTACCCTGTCCCTCAATCTGGTGCTGGCATGATCGTTTTTTTTTTTTTTTAATAAATATAGCAAATCATATTAATGACAATACAATATATTATTTGACATCATGACAACAAATCAAAACTTACCTACATACAACTTGACAAGTTACCTATATTAGTCCAGGAGATTAAAGCAAATTTCCTTGTCCCAGTATTCTTTAACCGCAATGGTACATCTTGTTTCTCAAAAAATGTTTATATACATTTTCCCGATGCCAATTAATAAATTTTCAGAAGTTGTATTTTATAAATTATATTAACATTAAATTTCCCTATACCATTGCCGATGTGCATATTTAGAATTCAGAGAAACTTAAAACTTCCACTGAATAAAACATTTTTTTCTAGGAAGCAATTTATTAAAATAACTAAAATAAAAATAAAAACAAGACAAAAGAAATACACACTGCAGGCGCGGATCCAGAACAAAAAGGTTGGGGAGTCAAGGTGCGCCGAAGGCGTATAACTAGGGGAACAAGCAAAAATTTGTGGAGACCACGCCCTAATTTTGTTTCTGTCTACTATTCTAATATTTGCATTAAACAAGATGTGTGATTAATTATTTAATTTCATGTCCATTTTTATTAAATTCTATGGAAAATGGTAAGTTAAAGAAAATGTAAATCACATACCATTCTTTATTCATGATAATGATATGTAGTACTATCATATTTTTTTAAATATATTTTGTCTTTCAACTACTCACTAACTAGAAATTAACCATCATGAGAAAAATTTGGGATTTTCAAACCTGTTAAATTAATTCTATACCGTGAGTTTCAGATGTTACAGAATGGCGACAAAATGGTGACTTGCGGCATAAAACTCATTTGTTTTTGCAACTTGTTTAGAATTTTGTTTTCTATTACTTACCAATAATTATTGTGACAAACTTGACAGTCGATTCCGGTGAATTACGGGAATACGTTTTAACGCGCTTTATACACGAAAATCCCAGACGTGGGTGACAATCGAGTCAAGTCAAATAGGTAAATGTTTTGTTCACCAAATAAAAATCAAGTATGGACTATGGATAATAATTTTTTTCTTGTAAATTTGAACATAAAGGCTTGGTCAACAAAACAGTTTACCTTTGGTTTCATCGCAGATCTATTGTAGCTACATACATCTGTGGTTTCACTTCCCGTAAGCCATGCATGTTTTCTATACCAATTTTCTGAAATTAACCTATTACGCCTCTTGTCTCTCTGCCGTGTTAATTAAATTCAACATTTTAGTGGTCGGACGACTATTTTTTTAAAATTTGATTTATTGATCCAATGACGAAAATCCATTTTATCACACATTTTATACTTAAAATATATTGAAAAAGATATAAGATTACTTTTTACCTCAGTTTCGACTTGGTTTTCCATGTTATTGCGTACATTACCCTCAAATTTCTCGGAATCCCCAAACAAAATATTTGATTTAAATTTTAAAACACTTGCCAGATGTACTACTCTTAAAAACAAATTGAAACAGATAACACTTACTTATTAGTTAATTATCATTACTTACTACATATTTTGCACTAATTTAGTCCTTTTCTTTTTTTTTCAAAAATATTCAAGACTTAACATCACTTCAAATTTAGCGGCAGGTTCAAATCTGCCGTCTCTGAGTTTTAGATAGATAAACTAGATAGAAAATGCTGAACAAAAAAGATAGAGATAGTAAATGGTGTATGGTTGGTTGCCGATTTTCAAGTCTAAAATTCTTAGTCATCGTTGCTAAAATCCTAAAGTAGGCTAGCCATGCCCAGTCAGGGTTACAAGGTGGTTTAAAAAGTAAAGCAACCTACGTCCTCTGAAAAGCCGCCTCTGCGAATACCTATATTTTACAAATATATTACCAAAATTAAGAAAAGAAGTTCTTTATTGCTTCTTTTCGAAAACCAGCCAATTTAACGTGCATGCAAGAAGTTTACCTTAATTTAGTCTTTAACAAACTATAAGAAACATTCCTGTTCAAGCGATCTAAATCTATAATAAATTGTCAGTATGTAATAAAATTTAAAATATTACACTGGTCAACACATAATTTGGTGCCGGCAATTTTTTTACTGTTTTTAGGTAATTTGGGTCTGCTAAACCTAAAAATAACCTCAAACTTGTTCCATCAGATCGTTTTCAAAAACTGGGGCCATAAGCTATATTTTCGAGATTAAGCGTATTTTATATCGCATAATTATATAATATGTATTACTGCTACCACCAGAAAAACTACTTAGGAATGGAAGAAAAATGTTTATTGTACACCACAAGAAATACAAAAATCATCTGTCAATAATAATAACAATATTAACTCAAGTTATTAATTTAAACTAACCTAAACTAATAAATAAAAATGAGCTAATCTGCATCACCCAAAAACTTCCTCTTATAAGATTTTCTCGCATGAGATTGAAAAAGACAGTCTCGTTGAAGACTTCAGCAGTAATCGGCCATCATGTGAATGTCCCATCTACCCTGATATCTTTTTTCTATAGTTTTTATATCCTGGTGGAATCGTTCCCCCTGTTCTTCACTAAGGTCGCCAAGATTTTCTGGGAATCGTTCCAAGTGGCTGTGGAGATAATGAATCTTAATGCTCACATGAGACCCGTGTTGGTTAAAGTTGTTGAGCATATCTTCCACTATCTCTCAGTAATTTTCCGATTTCTTGTTTCCGAGAAAATTTTGCACAAATTTAACAAAGGAGCACCATGTATTAAATCCAGTTTCGGTCATCGATTGTGTAAAATGTGAATCTTTTATCAGCTCTCTGATCTGAGGTCCATCAAATATGGCTTTCAATTTCTTCTTGCTGAGTGCAGGAAATTTACTGGGCAAGTATTTAAAACACGCATCATTCTGGTCTAAGGCCGTTACAAATTGTTTCATTAGTCCTAGTTTAATATGCAAGGGAGGAAATATGATTTTTTCTCGTTCAACCAACACTTCATTAATTACGTTAGCTTCTCCTTGTACTAAAGCATCTCTACAAGGCCACTCTCTTCTAATCCAGTGTTGATCCTTAGCCCTGCTGTCCCAAAGACACAGGAAACAAGGATATTTTGTATAACCACCTTGCTGTCTCAGAAGATAGTTCACCATTTTTAAGTCAACACAGATTACCCACTGATGTTCGTCATATTTAATTTTTTTAAGCACTAACGATATTATTTTATATTCTTCTTCATTTTTTCGTTTGGATGCCAATGGTCTGGTGTGTACTCTGTTATTATACACATTTTCTCTAACAGACCTTTAATATCATTACAAAGAACCATATTATCCTCCTGAGAGAAAAATGGCAAAAGATCCTTTTCTCTATTACGGTAGTACGTAATTTTGGTACCTGGATAAAGAAGATTATTTTTATTTAGTCTGAAGGCAAGTAACTCGGCAGACTCTTGTGGGAGGTTTAAATCTCTGACAAGGTCACTTAGCGCCTCCTAAGTAAAGCGTTCTAAACCTGTTAAATCTCCTGCAAAATCGCTGTCCTCTTTTTCAAATCGGCCACTGTGCAGCTCGTCAGATGACGTTTCGGCTGTATCCTCTGGTAAAGTAGGCAGGCTGCTATATGTTGGAATTGGTATTTCTTCAGAATGCTGAACTTTTTGCTGATTCCAGTTGAGGATAGCTCCACTTATGCCGATTGTTACGATTAATGCCTTTTATCTTCACAAGACAAAAATAACAATCGTCAAAGTGGCTTTCTTGTTCCCTTCATACCATCGGAACACCAAACTTTAAACACTTTCTTTCTCCATTGTCGCAGGTGTTCGACACAGGTTTTGCATACGACATGCGGAGCCCAGGGTTTATTTTGGTCTCCTAAGTGAACACCAAAATAGGCCAAATAAGGTTTTTTCACAAAGTCACAAATCACTCTCTTTAAAAATGTACTCGCCACATATGTAGCAAAAAACGTCCGGATGGTTTACGCAACTACGCCTACTGGTAGAGGCCATGCGATTTTTTAAAAAACGATTTTTTAAAAAACACACTATTGCAATGAAACTTAAGTTTCAACTAAATGCATGCAGGCAATATTCCGCATAATATAATCCCCATGTTATGGGGATTATATAGGTACTAATATCCTAGGACACAAGCCAAGGTAACGAATTAATTTATGAGGCTTACGGTATACAATTTCATTTACTTTTATTGCCTTCTATTGTAAATTTCGTGCTAATTGCATACGAAAATAAGAATCTGCAGGTGCAAAAAAACTTCAGGAAAAATTATTTCTTATTTGTTATAACTATATAGCCTTTTGCCAATATAAGATTAGGTATTTCCAGTGATTTATGAATAAATAGGTATAATTAAAAAGGCATTAGTCTTGGAATTAGTGAAGTTTTTTATAAAATGTATGACCATTATAATAATTGTCAAATATATTAATATTACAATTTATTATGAGTAGGCTCTATCTCAAAAAACATTTAAAATAACTAAAATCAGTTGTTTTTTCTTCGGCACCAAGACAAAAAAAATTTTTTGTTGGGCTGTGTTATTGATGTTTTATTCCTATAGTAACTGGTTTCACACTTTCCCTTGCCTAAATAAAACCAAAAGCATTCGCACGATCTATTTTTTGGTTAATGAATCACCTATACGTCACGGAAAACATTGGCTTACAAGAGGAAAATAGAAAGCACGTTTCAAGTAACCACGGCAACGTCAACAAATTTGTTCGACATGTTACGCGAATCCGAATCAGGTGTACATCGCGCCCCAAATTTTTTTATTTATTATTCGAAAAAATGCAGCTTTTATTTCTCAATAGTAACGGTGGATCTGTAAATAATCGAGTGACCGGTACCTGTCATGAGAGTAAAATGACGTGCGACAGTTTAAGTTGACGAATGTGACATTTTCGTGAAGTTTAAGTTTGTAGTGTGACTTCTAAGGTAAGGAATTTTTAATATCGATTTAGATAGGGCTAAAAATAGGGTAAACAAATCGTTTGTACCGTTCGGATTTGTGGCAGAATAGCTACAACCAGAACACGTATGACACAATGCAAAGTTTTTAAAGCTTTTAAGGAAATTTATTTCTTTTATAACCGATAATTATGAAAAAAACAGTTATTGGATTTTAGCCAATATGAAGAAAATTAATTAAGGAGTGTTATTTATCTGATTATATCTATAGAACATTTAAAAGTCGTCGCTGGTGTATTTACAATAAAATGAGTTAAGCACCGAATAATATTTTTGGTTTTTGCAGTCTTACCTAAACATCATTTTGTATGTACAAACCTAAACTAACCTAATTTAAAGCACACACAGCAGATAGAAAAAGTTTAATACACCTTCTCTTTTAGTTTTTTTTTTTAGTTAGGTACTTTGCATGGTTTAAGATTTCAAAAGGTGGTTAGATCCATAATTTTTAGGTCATAACAAAATTGGAGAAGAATTTACCCTGACAGGGCTGTACAGGGTGTCCAATTTTCGTATGTTTTCATGCATCAGCTCCCTTATTATAAAAGATATAAAGATGGGGTTTGCAGCCTAATGCTCTATTATTTTATGAAACTTTCATTGCCACAAACAAAATTTTCATAGTCCTCTCAGTTTCTGACATACAGGGCGATTTTGAAAATTTCTCATTTTTGACGCTTCTCTGTATCTCGATTATTTGATAACTTATCAATAAAGTAAAAATGGGTTATTATAGAGTTTCTTATGTAGAATTCAGTGACGTAGCTACTTTTTTAGTAAAAGGTTTTGTTTTTGAGTTATGACCCAAAGTTGTGTTCTTCTAAATGGGACACCCTATCTGCTCTATCGCACATTGGGGCCAATTTACACATGTGGAAATCTGTTGTTCACCGAGTAGTTCAAAAGCACAAATATCACCCATACAAATTTATTCCAGTGCATGAGTTATTCGGAAATCATTTTGATAGGCGAAATGAGTTTTGTGAACGCATGCAAAATACACTCATAAATCTTGCACAAATTCATTTAAAATTCAGGGGCTTACTTTTTTTAAAAACGCTCGGACACGTCAATTAGTACTTTTGTTTGCGCATTTTTTAACGTAAAATGTTTTTATACAGGGTGTCGCACGTATGAGGTATGAGGTCATCAAGGATTTTTTTTTAATGGAACACCCTGTATATTATATCAATTTTGAATTCTATGATGAACACTTAACACCTCTGGAAATCAGGGTTTCCGAAATATTGACGTTTGAAAATTTATTGATGACCTCATACCTCATACGTGCGACACCCTGTATAAAAACATTTTACGTTAAAAAATGCACAAACAAAAGTACTAATTGACGTGTCCGAGCGTTTTTAAAAAGTAAATACCTGAATTTTAAATGAATTTGTGCAAGACTTTATGGACGCACTGTATGTGCAATCTAGATAATAATTTAGTAAAAAATATTATTTTTTCCGATGAAGCTACATTCTGTTTGAATGGTAATGTGAACAGACAAAAAAGTCGTTATTGGGCAACAGAAAATCCGCATTGGGTGATGGAGCTTCACAGCCAGTACCCTCGAAAACAAATGTGGGGTGTGGAATAGTGCTTGGAAGAGTAATTGGTTCATTTCTCTTGGAACAGTCTTTAACTGGACAAGTATATCTCGAATTTCACCAACTTGAATTAATTCCAGCATTAGTGGCTTTATTTCCAAATCCATTGAACCCAGACTCTCCTGACGAAGAACTGATGTTCCAGCAAGATGGTGCCACTGTGCCGCCACTGTACGTACATACTTTATGGATGAAAACTTTCCCAATCGGTTGATAGGAAACAGAGGATCTATCGAATGACCTGCTAGGTCGCCAGACCTAACTCCGCTGAACTTATTTTTGTGGGGTTACCACAAATCGAAAGTATTTGAAGACATGCCAAACAGTTAAAAGAGAGGATCCGAAGAGAAGTGCGTACCATAACTCCGTAAATGGTTGAAAACCTGCGAGTTTACTGATCGCCTTGGATATTATCAAGCCGTAAATGGCGCACATTTTCAACATTTAATTTGATTTGCTCTTCTGGTCTTTTTAAATATGCAGGTCTTACTTATTGATATGTTCAATCGTAACCGCCGAGTTTAGGTATAGAACATGGTACATGAAACATACTTAGAATTCGATGCAAAACTCAATGAAATAAAAACTAGATATTTTTATTTCAGAAAATTAAGTTGATGGTCATAACTTATTTTTGGGCAACCCTGTATGCATGGATTTACCATAAAAAACAACACATTAGGAAATAAAAACCGAAGAGTCCGAGCGTTTTTCCAGAAAACACACCGCTGAATTTTAAATGAATTTAGACCTTAGTTCTGGGACTCACTGTATATATTTGTTAGGGTTTTCTTCAAACGAAAGGAGAATATTTAACCCAATGCCTTCGTCTCTATTTATTTGTCTTTTCTTTCGATGTAAGCTTGATATCTCTTGGAAGTTAGCGAATAGTCTTCTAAGGGTTTTTCTACAAGGAATGTGCAGACGCGCATTTTCTCTTCTAGTATCTCGTTGTGCTGCTTTTGAGTTGTATATAGTGCCGGTACTTTTGACACGGATTAATTCATTTGATAGACGATTAAGATAATCAGTGTTTTGAGTGTGCCAATACCAGTATAAATTCATAGGTTTTGGCACATTGGAAATAATGGTTATTTTAATCATCTATCAAATAAGTTAATCAATGGTAAAAGTACCAGCACTTATGGTATGGAATTCAAAAATGCGATATCCTGTATATATACAGGGTTAGGAGAAATTACCAGAAGGGTCGATTATTTCAAAAGATGTACGAGTTAGCAAATAATGTCTTTTATAAAAGTTGGCTTTTAAAAGTCTACACATCTGTAATAAATTGGAATATACAGCTACGCCCAAAAAGTTGTGGAGAGTCAAAGTTATATTTTTTTAAATAGAATACCCCATATATTATTACTTATTTTGATCGTCCAGTCAATTTTAAACATTTTCTATTAACCATATGATATGTCTAAATTTATTAGTTTCCGAGATATCGGCGTTTTAAATAATAACGGATAACAATGCTCTATTCAAACGTATGGCGATAAGCAGAGATCATATCAGGGGGTATGTGATATATTTAACAATTTGCACCCAGATAGGCAAATTAAAAAAAAATGCAGTGTTTCGAACTGTGGAGCGTTACAGAATGACTGGAAGTGTAAAAAACCGACCAAGATCTGGAAGACCTAGAAGTGCTACCGCCGATGATAAAAAATTAGACATTCTGCTTTCGATACAAGATAATCCCAGACAATCCACCAATCAGCTTGCTTTGGATTATGAAATTGATCAAAAATCGGCAAGAACCGTTCTTCATACTGAGAAAATGCATCCATACAAAGTTCATGTTGTACAAGAACTTTGTGATGTTAACTATGATCGAAGACTAAAATTTTGCGAAATAATTACGAGAAAGATTGAAGAGAATCCGCATTTTCCAAACAATATTGTTTTTTCGGATGAACCGACCTCCACACTACACGAAATGGTTATTAAACAAAATGACCGTCACTGTGGGCGAAATAACCCAAACTGGTATGAAAAACTGCATACACAGTTCCCAGAAAAAGTTAATGTCTGGGCTGGATTGTTAGCGGGACATGTAATTGAACCCTTTTTTATCCAGGGAAATTTGAACGGTGAACGATATCTCCAGCTTCTTTGGCGAGAAATAGTTCCAACTATAAACAATTTAACTCTCGATATTAACTTAACCTGGTATCAGCAAGATGAAGCTCTTCCGCATTTTTCTCGTGAAATTAGAGAATTTTTGGATGTCACGTTTCCAAATAGATGGATAGGAAGAAGAGGGCCTATCTAGTGGCCTTCACGATCCCCCGATCTTTCGCCCTTAGATTTCGTTCATTGGGGTCACCTGAAAAACAATGTTTATCGGAGCAAATCCAATAATTTAGAAGAATTAAGAATTAAAGTTTTAAATGAAAGTGAGAGAATAACAAGGAAAATGGTTTTAAATACCCAAAGACATTTTTGCGACAACTGATCAAAATGTCATGATATCTCGGAAACTAATAAATTTAGGCATAGCATATGGTTAATAGAAAGTGTTTAAAATTGACTGGACGATTAAAATAAGTAATAATATACGGGGTGTTCTATTCAAAAAATATAACTTTGGCTCTCCACAACTTTTTGGGCGTACCTGTATATTCCAATTTATTACAAATATGTAGATTTTTAAAAGCCTTACAACTTTTATAAAAGACATTTTTGCTAACTCGTATATCTATTGAAATAATCGACCGCTCTAGTAATTTCTTCTAACCCTGTATATGAATGACTAAGGGAATTTGTGGATACCCCTTCAAATACTCTATATGCTAATATTTCTTATTTTTACCTAGCATAAAAAATTAAAAAGTTAAGGATGTGAGACATTATGGCGAATCACTCTGTATTATGCTAATAGCGCCAATATATTTTCTTTCTGGATTTTATTTAAATAATTTAGTTGAAATAAGAAGTTAAGCTTGGTTCAGGTTAAATTAGAATGTTCGGATTGGTCTATAAGAGTTGCATGATTTAAAAACGGAATGTTTTCTTTTCATGAGATTTAAAAAAAAATATGCACGGTACTATTGTAATTCTGTGGGTACTTTATGTTAAATGCAATAAATAGTAACCCAAGAAAAACTTGGGAATTAATTAAGCAGCTGACCAATGTTGATCTGTGTAAGACAAGTATTTCTGTCTTTAAAAATGCAGATAATCATGATTTAACTGATCAAGGAGATATTGCTAATGAGCTTTGTGGATTTTTTAGCTCTGTCGGTGCCAAATTAGCGAGCAAAATAAGTAGACCTAGGATAATACCACATTTTTTGTCAAATGAAAAACGGTTTCCCAGCTCGATGTTCCTTCATCCCATAACAGATGAAGAAATTATTAATTCTATAAACTCACTAAAAAGTTCCTCTTCTTTGGAGGATTTTTCTATTAGTGGTTCGATTATTAAGTCAAACTATAAATCCTTAATCAGGCCTCTTGTGCATATTGTGAATCTGGTTTTTGATACTGGTGTATTTCCTGATAATTTTAAGAAAGCTGTTATAGTACCCTTGCACAAGGGTGGAGATAATACTGATATTAATAACTACAGACCAATTGCTCTTACTAATCCTATTTGTAAAGTAATTGAAAAATGTATAAAAAAAGGTTGTGTAGTTTTTTATATTCTAACAAACTATTATCTGATTCACAGTATGGATTCAGGGATGAGATGGGAACAGACGTGGCTCTGCATAATTGCTTTAATAATAATGAAAAGCCGCTGGCGAATTTCCTGGACCTCTCAAAGGAATTTGACACTGTGGATCACCATATTTTGCTGAGTAAACTTGAATATGTCGGGATTAGGGAAAAGTCCTTGAGTTATTTCAGTCGTATCTGTGTAATAGATTTTAAAGAGTTAGATTAAATACAACATATAGCTCATTCAGTAGGGTGAATTATGGTGTTCCACAGTGTACAGTGCTCGGCCCTATTCTGTTCTCAATATATATTAACAGTTTGACGACCATAATACCTAATGTTAAAACTGTTTGTATTGCTGATGATACAGTTCTTCTGTGCAAGGGTAGGTCATGGGATGAAGTCTTTGAGGGAGCTGAAAGGGCAATGGCTTATGTTAAGACGTGGCTGGATTTAAATTATCTAACACTTAACGTAAATAAAACTAATTTTATGTGCTTAGCAATGAATAAGAAAGGTTTGCCTAAAAAAAATATAATTAAGATTCACTCCAATGGATGTGATTTTTCTGAGAGATGTGCGTGTTCAGGTATTGTTAGATCGGTAGAAAGCACGAAATACTTGGGTGTATATTTTGATCAGTTTTTAAAATGGACTACTCATACCGAATATGTAAAAAATAAATTAAAAAAACTAATCTATAAATTTTATGAACTACGCAACATACTCAGCAGAAATTTAATTATCACAATTTATAAGTCACTGACAGAATCCTGCCTTAATTACGGATTAATATGTTGGGGCTTAGCCCATAAAAATGCCCTAAAGAATGCTGTCCTCGCACAAAAATATATTTTAGAAATAATTATTTTTAAGTCTAGACGTTTTTGTTCTCTGTTGCTATTTCAGCAATCTGAATTATTCAATATTGCTCAATTGTACGTCAATGGTGTAATTAGATTTGCTCTTAATAGAAATATGTTTCAAAATTTCATAAGTCATAATATTTTGACAAGAGCTAACCTTAATCATAATTTAACTTTGCCTAACACACACTTCAGTGCCGTGTTTCCTATGCGGCTCCCAAAATTTTAAATTTATTGCCAATGAAATTCAGAACCAATAGATTTCGAACAATTAAAAGGGATCTTAATGAATGGATTAAAAATAATACTCTAAGAATTAGGAATGCCGTTGCCTTTTTAGCATGATATCTTACCATAAATGTTCTAGTTTAAGTAGGATTTTATAATCTGTAATATAGATAGATAGGCATTAAGTGTCATGCTACTACTACTTACTAGGTAAATTATTTATAATGATTATGCATATATTTTTTTTGTTCTGGGTTTTTTTTTTCTTATCGTTAATCAAGAGAAAAATTGTCTCCTTGTACACACACAGACACACAGTCCATATTGCACATATGTTTTTTGTAATATCACCTATACCTATTGTATAAATGTATATTGTTATAATAATAAATAAATAATAAATAATAAATAAATAATGTAATCTCAATTCAATACCTGATATAAGACGTATCTTAGCATTGTTTCAGTTGCAATTTTTACGTTATTATAAAACAATATCGCAAAATGTGTGGCCATAAAAGAAAACATTCTGTCAGGCATTAAATGAGGATTACAAAAGAACTCATTAAAATATTAATAATTAAAAACTAAAATATCAGTGGCCTGCATCTTAGTGTTTGAATCACATCTTACCAATCGTGTATTTTAGAAAATATACATTTTTTGACATAGGTATATTAAAATGGTGTTTTTTTATAAAATAATAGCCTCATAAAATATCTACATAGTTTTGGAACATGGAAACACTCTGTATACCAAATTTTAAATGGAACAATTCAACTTAATTTAGCTACTTTTTGAAAATCCATATACAGAATGTCCGGTAAGTATATGGCATAATCTCGGAAGCGTATAGAGGAAGCCAAAATAAACCTAATTTAAAAAAAAAAAAATTCCTCAAGGATACCCAGCGACCTATCTTTTCGTCTCTAACTTTTGAGCCGACATGCATAATTTAATGAAATTTTAATATTTTATGTAGGCCATAAAGGCTCATACTAACCCATACTAAAGTAGATGATTTACATTGTCAGGGAAGCTAGGAACGGACTTCCCACCACACTTGACAGGTGTCACTTTACAGAGCTGAAAATCAATTTTTTATATACTCTGGTTATTCCTCATAAAAAAAGGTACTTAACATTTGTTTGGATTTCGATAAAATTAGCCATTTTCGAAAAAAATTAATTTTTGTTAAACACGTTTAAGCATTGACTTAAAATTGAGCTTTGATTGACATAAAATAATAAAGTTTGTCATTATTACATCTCATAATTGCTCACATGCATCTAACTTATGGACAAGCACTCGGCAATTGTGTGGATGCAAGAAGAATTTATTCTGATACATTTCCAAATCAAAGTGTGCCGCATAAAGGACCCATTGAAAGGTTTGACATTTCGGAAATCACTTAAACGTAAGAACGTTAAAAATGTGAAAGAGTTGCTTCTTCTTGTTTACTTCAGAATGCAGACTTTCGAAATAGGCGCCCTCCTGTACCTCTATATATTTTCTTAGCCGACGGATGTTTTCTCGTTGTACTTAAAACACCTTACTATAGAATTGTCTCGAATTTCGTTGAAAGTATGTTATTCTTTCTATCAGCTCTTCCCTGACGTAAAGTGGCGTCGAACATAATACAAATTTCACGATAAAAATAAATCCTCTGGAGTCATGTCGGGCGACCTCGGTGGTCATGAAATAGGCCTACCTCGACCTCTTCATCGATTACCGAAAGTGTTTGATAAGTGCTGACGAACTTAATTGCTAAAATGAGACAGTGCACCGTCGTACATATGCCACATCTGATGTATAATTTCTAACGGCACATTTTCTAATAAACGTTTAAGTTTTGTTGCAAGAATTGCAAATACATGGCACCATTTAATATGATTTAATATGCCTTCAATAAAAAAGGGTCCAATGAGATAATTCCTAATAATCCCCGCCCCGACATGAACCTTTGTTGGTGCTTTGTCTGCACTGTTGCATGGGGATTTTCTTCATGCCAGATATACAAATGCTGGCAATTTATTATCTCGGGTGAAACCGGCTTTGTCCGTGTACAAAACAATACTAGCTAAATGGTGATTTTGCCCAAATCGTTGCAAGAACCAATTTGCTTAGTTAACTCTTGCATGATAAATCAGCGTGAGACATGGCATGTACCTTTTGAACGTGATAAGGATGTAGCAGTTCTGTTGTTCTCTCTACTTTTTTTAAATGGGACACCCTGCATATGATTGCATACTTGGATTCTACTGGGAAAACTCTGAATTTGTTGTATTTGAAATTTTCACCTAGCTGCAAGCATTTCCGAGATAATGACAGTTCAGAAATGAAAATTTTCCTAATTATAATTATTCCTAGGTAATACCACAGATCCATATTGCGTAACTATATAGATCTGTGCTAATACCCATTAGTTGAATCAAGGTGTTTTCATGACAGCGACCTAAAAGGTGTCAATTTCGTCAATGTCAAAAGAAAAAAAAATAGCTGCTTTTTTAATCTTTTTGCTTTTCGCTTGTTTAAAATTCTAAATTCATGGGGGGGGGGGTAATTACCGAATTACCCCCCCCCCCCGGTAAAATCGCCCTTGGTCTGACTTCTAATTTGTTTGGTTCATCTGAATGGGAAACAACAAATTGAAATTTTAATAATGAGCGGTTACGGAAATATGAAAAGATATCAAGATCAGATTTATCAACTTATCAGTGAATTATATCCAAATAGGCCTCCAATAAATCAGTCAACGGTGTGTCAAGTGGTAAAAATACTTTAAGAAACAGGCAGTGTTAGGGAAGCCGCTAGATCAGGTCGACCTAAAACAGCAACCGGGGGAGACAAAGCTTTGGATATCATGCTCTCAATACATGAAAATCTAACACAATCATCCAGGTCAATGGCAATGAATATTTATGTGTCTCATCAGTAAGTGAAAAATTTGTTTAAGCATGGAGAAGTTGCATCCCTACAAGATAAAGTTGGTGTACTAGTTAACGAGGACGATTTTGATAGAAGAGCTGAATTTTGTGAGCTGCTAATGGAAAGATACAATAAATATAATAACTTCGCAACAAATATCATTTTCTTGGATGAAGCTACTTTCCATTTAAATGGCATTGTTAATAGACACAATTATCGTTATTGGTCTGCTGAGAATACTCACTGGTTCCAGGAAGGTCATACTCAGAAGCCCGAAAATGTTAGTGTTTGGGCAGGTATAGTTGGTAGACATATTGTGGGACCAATTTTCATAGATGTCGAAAAATATCTGGACCTCCTCAGAAATCACATAATGCCTTCTTGCAGAATAGTTTAACCGGATGTAAATAATGGCATAAACGAACAGGTATGGTTCCAGCAGGATGCAGCATCTGCGCATTATGCGGCAAATGTTAGACAATACATAAGCGAACAATCTCCAGGGCGTTGGATAAGCAGCTGGTGGTACTATTGACTGGCCAGCGCCATCCTCGGACTTAACCCCGCTCGACTTCTTTTTGTGGGGACACTTAAAGAACAAGGTCTACGTTAACCGTCCAAATGACTTAGAATCTTTAAAGTCAGAATTAGCGCTGAAATTCGGGCTATTCTAGAGAACTTCCTTTTAAACGTTGTAGACGGGTTCAGGAATCGACTGGCGCTCTGCTTAGCAGAAAATGGTGGTCATTTTGAACACCTGATCCACTGAAAAGGTTTTATTTGTTTATTATTCCTATGTTAAGTTGTTCAATTTTCTATTCTATTTATTTTATAAATGTAAAGTTTTGTCACAATTTTAAATAAATAAAAATTTGAAATACAAAAAATTCAGAGTCTTCCCAGTAGAATCCGAATATGTAATCATATGCAGAGTGTTCCATTTAAAGAAAGTAAGTTGGTCTCTATGGCAACCAAACCAGAAATGACAGAAAATATTCATGTAGGTAGAAATGTGAGGAATAATTTACTGAGCAACTTTCATAAAGGTCACTTTTTCGTATACATATATGTATATATTATGCGCTACTTTTTTGCCACTCTGTATATAGGATCAACCCTTTCCAAAGTTCTTCGGTGCGGCAAACAAAAAATTTATTTTCTTCGAAAACGAACAATTTTATCGAAACAAATGTAGAGTACTTTTTTAAAGAGGAATGACCAGACTATTTAAGAAATAAGAAAAGGAATTTTTTTCAATGACAAATTAGGCTTATTTTGACCTCCCCTATATGCTTTATGCCATATACTTACTGGACACCCTGTATACTAATTTAGTAATAAGAGTTTGCAAAACACTTTATAATTTTATTTATTTATAATTTTATTTATTTATAATAATATTGGTTGACACCATTTTTATAGAACCGAATTTTCTTGACCATTTGACGAGGAAGTATTTAATTTACTTTTAAACTACAATTACTGTAAGATTAGTATATTAATATTTAATGTTAAGACGTGTCCTAACTAGAATGCCCTAGTTTTGGAATATAGAGAGCTTATTAAATATTTCCAATTCAGTAGTCATTTTACATACTCGCTTTTTGTTTTAATACCCTACTTTCAGATACGTTTGTCTATTTACCTTAAAAATCTGTTCATCAAACTGAAAAAAAAAACATTAAATGAATTTAGTGTACTTTTTGTTGTGGATACCTAAATAAACATACATGGACGTGTTTTATATCAATTTTGCGGTAATAAGAATTGTGAAAATTGTTTATTAGTATTTAGATCGTTTAAATTAGAACCAGTTTTAAAATATTTTAATTAGTCGAATTTTCAGGAACGCGTATTTTAAAAAATGACCATGGGGGAAAGATCAGCCGTTTCCAAGAGACCTCCCAACAATCCAAGTGCCAAAGCATACCTTCAAATCAATTTGGAGCAAGAGAGAAACGAAAATGTATCTGAAACCGACAGCAAGACAAGGATGAAACAGGAATACACTTTCTCCAGTTCACCTAGAGCTTTGTATAATAACAAGAAAATGGTTATGGGGTAAGCTAATCTCATAAAGGTTTTATTGACAATATGGCGAACGAAGGGTTAATTTATATTTTGTCAACATAAAAGCTGTTGTGAAAAATTAATTATTGCAAATACAAACGCAATCTTTGTAAGTTACAGAAATACTAAAACTATTTATTTTATTCCAGTTATATGCGGAAATATCTTTTTTTAGACAGACGTAATTACGTTGTATAAGCTGCCTTATTTTTTGCTACAATCATTTTCTTAGTACGTGCTTCAAATTTCCATTATGTTTTATTTACATTTTGATTTACATTTTTATATTTTTCACATCTATCGAATTATAGTTTTCAAAGTCACGGTCATTACTAACCCCTTTTATCAGAAGGTCATCACAAACAACTAAAACCACAAAGAAAAAGAAAAAAATGACTATTCAAATTAATTCCCAGAAAGGAAATTACAAAAAATAAAATAAAAGCTTTTGGAAAAATTAACAAGCCAAATAGTAATTCGCTTGTTACATGCAGAAAATTCAAATTAATGTAGCAAGAACTGTACAACCTGTACTGTTAATTGTTTTAAGGGAATAGTCTTCATTTGCTTACTTACTTGAAATTTGTTATGCATAATATTATACATTCTGCATGACTAAAATTGTATGAAATTTGTATAAAATTCAACTACAGTTACAACGTATAGATTACGAGGTAGGTCTGCAATAATTAATAAAAAGTTACTTTAAAATCGATCACGTACACCTTAATTTATTTTTTTGTGATTTGTGTCACTATTAAGTCATAAAATGGCTTTAAGTTACACTAACTAATATAAACGAAATTAATTATAGTCACGATAATGTGAAATTTTCAGATATCTCTTCCGTAAGAGTTACAGGGCTACAGCCCCCCCCCCCCGCACATCAACGGGAAATAAAATGTACATCCCTATTTATATATATTAGCTATTGTCCATATTTAGCTTTAACTGGGTTGTTTTATATTTGTAACAATCATAATTTGGAAGTCCGTCAGTCCGTACCTGGCTACCATTTTACGTCGACGATTTTCGCAACGGAATTAAGCCTTATGAGGGCTCAACTTATTTCAGCCATGAATTTGCACCTTACAAGCGCCAGATCGTATGGCGTCGGTCCCGCTCGCTGCGGCTCGCTATATGCTATTTTAATGCTACTTAGGACTGCGTAAATTTCAGCCGGAAGTCGGCTGACACGCTTGAAAAGATAAGGGCTGCGTGTGGGTCGTTTGTTTCGCGCTATTTACGTATAATAATAGTAGTATAAGTTCATAATTAAGAATGTTTTACAAAGTTGAAGACAAGCAAATAAGGGGCTATGTGCCAAAAATATTATCTTAAGTTATTTAAGAAAAATATTTTAAAACATAATATATTTAATTTAGAAACGTCTTCACTTTTTTTAATAAGACATTGATAATATTAAAGATCTATTTTTCATGTACCGGGTGAGTCAACGATTGCGCGGAGTAACTTTATGCCTTGAAGATAAGATTTGTCGATAATAAGCTTTCGCATTAAGGTATGGTTTCATATCTGCCACATTTTAAAAATATTTTGAATTATGCAGGGTGCGCCCAAAAAGTAGGTTGTCATAAAGTTACATTTTTTTAAATATAACACCCTATATCTTGGAATATTTTTGGATTTTACATAAAATTACAATTATTTTTCATTAAGTGCATTATAGGTCTACACCTAATAGCTTTCGAGATATCGACTCTTGAAAAATTACATTTTTGAACTTTGACAGCGTCTAGCTTTCTAACGATACGCTATAGAGCAAAACGGCTTACATGTCCCTATCTTACTTTTTATTATCTTCCCAAAAATACCAACTTCCGGTTAAACCGGAAGTACTATATTTCCGGATTTTGAGCTGCATCCGGTTTAACCGGAAGCTAACAATCTTAAAAAGATAGTTGAAAGCTAAGATGGGGACATGTAAGCCGTTTTACTCTAAGACGTACCGTTAGAAAGCTAAAATCTGTCAAAATTCAAAAATGTCATTTTTCAAAAGTTGATATCTTGTAAACTATTAGGTTTAGACTTATAATGCACTTAATAACAAATAATTGTAATTTTATGCAAAATCCAAAAATATTCTAAGATATAGGGTGTCCCACTTAAAAAAGTGTAACTTTATGACACCCTACTTTTTGGGCGCACCCTGTATAATTCAAAATATTTTTAAAATGTGGCGGATATCCAACCATACCTTAGTACAGAAGCTTATTATCGACAAATCTTATCTTCAAGGCATAAAATTACTCCGCGCAATCGTTGACTCACCTGGTACCTACGTCTTTTAATTTAAAAGAATAAGAAAAGTAAACTTTAACAAGATTCCTAAAAGGTTCTATGCGCCATACTAGTTTTAGTTAATAATGGGCGAAGTGTTATACTGATTTCCATTAAAAATGGATTAAGTACCTGAAAGTTTTAATGATTTAAAATAACGAATAATATTGATTTTTACATTTTTTTGTATTTTAAAAACATACAAAGATACGAAATATAAGTATGTTGAATATTGGTAAAGTTTTTGCTTACAAGCGAACAACTTACTTCAAAAATGGCACGGTTTTTTTCAAAGGGAATAATTTTTTTTTAAGTCTGCCCTTTTTTCATTGCTGATTTTACTTCGACATTCTAGTTATGGTAAATTTATTTATTATTTATTATTTATTCTGAATGTCTCTTACTGTCTGCTTTTTTTTAGCACTTTTGTAGACTTCTATGCTTCCATACAGGGTGGCCCACTCTCAACGTATGATTCCATAGCATCTTAAATACTCAACTTTTTAATAACAGAGTCATAGGAAGGCATTAGGCCTACAATTTAAAATAATTTTAAATTATACAGGATCTCCCAAACAGTCAGGGTATATCAAACATACTTTATTTTAAACGGAACACCGCATATCTTACATTATTTTTGAATTACACATAAAATAGCAATTGTTTTTTAATAAGTGTATTATGAGTCGAAACTTTATAGTTTCCGAGATATCGACTTTTGAAAAATGGCATTTTTAAACTTTGACAGTTCCTAGTTTTCTCACGGTGTATCTTAGAGCAAAACGGCTCACATGTCCCTATCTTACTTCTTTACTATCTTCCTAAAAATATAAATTTTCGGGTAAACCGGAAGTAGGTACCATATTTCCGGCTTTCAAGGTAATATCCAGTTTAACAAAAGTTTATATTTTTGGGGAAATAATTAAAAAGTAAGATAGGGACATGTAAGCCGTTTTGCTCTAAGACGTACCGTTAAAGAGCTAGAAGCTGTCAAAATTCAAAAATGTAATTTTTCAAAAGTCGATATCTCGGAAACTATTATGTTCAGACTTATAATGCATTTATTAAAAAATAATTGCTATTTTATAGAATTCAAAAATGGTGTAAGATATAGGGTGTTTAAAAAAAAGTATGTTTGATATGCCCTGACTATTTGGGAGACCCTGTATAATTTAAAATAATTTCAAATTGTAGGCCTAATGACTCCCTATGACTTTGTTATTAAAAATTATTAAAAAGTTTAGTAGTTTAGATGCTATGAAATCCTGCGTTGAGAGTGGGCCACCCGGTATATCATTCAAAGATTCACGTGGTTGAATTTGTTCCGAGACGAGAGAACCTTTTTTGCGCTAATCCATTTGGCCTTTAAATTTCCATCTTGTTAGTAGTAAGACATTTTTCAGTTGCACTTTTAAAATCAAAAAAATCTTCTGGTTGCATTAGTGTCACCATGAATGGATATTTTGGTGTCGCACTATCTAGAAACAAAATATTTTTGTTCGACCCCTTCAAAATATCCATATGCCACTAAATAAATGCAAAGGAACAACATCATCGTATTTTTATTTTGTGCTATGCAGTTATGCACTTAGCCCGTTAATTACCGATTAGAACCGACGCTTTGCCATATGGACGATCTTGCGGTTAAAAGTTTAAGCTTTTTCCGGTGGATTTTTACATAGCCCGTTTTTTACGTTAAAGGCGATGGCACATCAGACAGGAATAAAATCAATTTGGAAGTTTTTCCCACTTAGCCCATTATTTACTGCAAGTCTTCAGTTAAGATGTATGTTAAAACAATAAAAATTAAGGAATTAATAAAACACAAAGTCTGCTCCACTTAATGCAACTTAATGAATGAAACTATAGCCTTGATTTTATTAAAATGGACATGTTGTGGCTCACATCAGGCTTGCAAATATACACAATTAATCACACCCTCTCTTTAAGAAAACTTTGGGTTCTTCTCGTTTCGTGGACGATACATTCTTAGTTTTTGCAGGTAGTTTAATAGAACTTAATACACTCTTCTTCGTCCTTAACACTCTGAACCCTGTCAATAAATTTACCATGGAAACCGAAAATAATGATACAATCCCTTTTTTAGACTTTTAGTAAATATAAAACATAACAATTTAGAATTTACCATTAACCATACACCTACTAGTACTGACCTTGACATCCGCTTCAACTCCAACCACCCCATAGTCACAAGCTCTCCGCCTTTCACAGCCTTTTCCATGGCCTTTTCAATACCACTTAACCATTATAATTTTTATAATGAACTAAACTACACAAAACAGATCGCCTATAATAATAATTATCCCCTTTCTCTAATCAACAACAAATTTTATTTTAGATATTTATCCAATTCACTTAATAAAAACCTGTCTTCTGACAAGACAAACAACACAACCCTTAAGTAATTTTCATTATCCTTTTTGTAATCATACCATACAAAATCTCAAATTTGTTCAAAAACCATAACATTGCCTTAAGTTTCAGGGTAGCATCCACTCTAAGAAATTTTATTGTCCATGCCAATACCAAAGACAAAATTCCAATACTACATAAGGCTGGTGTCTATCGGTTTTCATGTAATCTCCATAATTGCAACACTTGTTCCGTCGGCCAAAGTGGTCGTAAAATTTTGATCAGAGGGAGTAAACACACAAAAATCATTGAACAATATATGAACCAAACTATAGCCGATTTAAATTCAAAATCAACTTTCGCCAACCATTTTATAAATGAAACCCACTCTTTTGACCCTATATCTGCCACAAGAGTTCTTCACTGCTGCAATAAGGGCATTACTCTGAATCTACTGAAGATCCTAGAAATACAGGAAGCTCTAAAAGAACCCTAACCTGAACTGTATTAATGAGAAAACAAATTTTTCAATTCATTAAAATTTCTATAACAATTTTATTATGACTCTCATTATTTATATACCTTTATTTTTTTATCCTTCACCAAGTGTCTTTATTTATATGACACACTATTTTTGTCTATATTAATAAATCTCCTTTATACATCTACTTTGAGTGTTCAAGTTCGTGCCTACCTGCTAACCTTTTAACCCTCTTACTATATATGCTATTTATTGTTATATTTCAGCTTTATTCACTTCTCAACACTCCTTAAATAATGATAATACAGTGGATGACACCCATTTAACACTTGATCTTAATTTACCATACCTTCCATCCAGTCACATGGTCGATTTTTAATTGTCTCTTTTCACTGTAATAATTTTTGTTACATTGATTTGTTCTTTATTTACTTATATCATCCTACACTTTTTCTAATTACAGATTTAAACTCATTTCGCCTTAATGTCACCCACTGTATATTAGCAAGGCTGAAGATGAAAGCCACTGCTCTCGAAACGTGTCCCTTTTAATAGTATCAGAGATATGGTGACATTCATTAAATTAGTGAAGTAGACCTTGTGTTTTATTTATTCTTAAATATTCACTCTACTTTGGGCTATGGACTAATTCTTCAAAAATAAAAATTAAGTTGTCTTTCCATTTTGGAAGTATTAAATTCTCCAAAGTGCAAAACATCATAATATTTAGTAATATTACCGATTGTTTTTATAAGCCACAGGAATGAGACAAATCTGTAGTATAAAAGTAAACAAGCCAACAAAAACGTTATCTTTAAGGTTTGTTTACGAACTATTTATTTGACGGGAATTTACACAATTGTCAATAGTTGACTGATGTTTCCCTATGTCATTTTAACGTAGTTTAAAATTTGAAAACTCAAAAAAATGGTATACAATACTCTAGCTGAGCGAACAAAAGTAATATTTCTTTACGGGGCTGAAGAGCATTGTGTGCATAGAACCGCTATAGTATTTAATGAGAGGCATACAAAGAAAAACGTATGCAACCAAAAAATGCAGAAACACGGGTTTTGGATGAAACTTGCCAGGTTAAGGTACTCGATTAATTCTGGTTCTATTTCGAAAGTCGCCAAGCTGACGCATATTTCTACTGGTTCTGTGCACAAAATTTTACAAAAGAATACATTATTCCCTTACAAAATACGAATTCTACACGAACTCAAGGAACACCGTTATGATGGAAGGATCGAATAGTGTGAATTAATGTGCCAAAGAACTTACGAAGATCGCACCTTAATAAAAAAAAATATTTGCTGTAGTGACGAGTCAACTTTCTTCTTGAATGGATTTGTTAACATTGTAGATATTGGGATAATGAAAATCCGCGAGTTTTTCGGGAGGGCCACATTCTTGGAGACGACAGTATTGGGTCAATATTTCTAGAAAAATATTTGGAAAATGTGGTAGATCCTCTTATGGTACAGGGTCTTCCAACGAGGACTGAACAGGGGCTCATTTTTGAGCTTCCTTGTATTTAAAGAAAAATCCAAAATAGCCAATCGATGTACTTTTTCCTGCAGAATTCAAAAATGAAACCAAAAATTTATTTGAACCAGAAACAAAAGAGTTACGCTATGGATAAGGTGTTTTTTAAATGGAACATAGCTTTTTTTATACGATTTTTGGAACGAGTGATTTTTTTTTTGTCCGTTCTGTTTAAAATATTTAATATTGTGACAGCTATTTTTATTAAATTTTAATGTTTTATCCAGTATAATTTAACTTTAACCTGTTTGAAACATACACTAGGTAATAAAGGTATAATCACCTTTGAATCCTTCAAAGTCAAAAAATTTGACAAATTTACTATAATATTGCCGAAATGAAATATTCATTAGATGAGAGATTGCAGATTGTTATCTTGTTCTACAAATGCCAAGAAAATGCAAGAGAAGCAAGGAGAAGATTTATAGCAAATTTTCACAGAAATATATCCGTCAATACTATTCAAATTTTTTGACTTTGAAGGATTCAAAGGTGATTATACCTTTATTACCTAGTGTATGTTTCAAACAGGTTAAAGTTAAATTATACTGGATAAAACATTAAAATTTAATAAAAATAGCTGTCACAATATTAAATATTTTAATCAGAACGGACAAAAAAAAATCACTGGTTCCAAAAATCGTATAAAGAAAGCTATGTTCCATTTAAAAAACACCTTATCCATAGCGTAACTCTTTTGTTTCTGGTTCAAATAAATTTTTGGTTCATTTTTGAATTCTGCAGGAAAAAGTACATCGATTGGCTATTTTGGATTTTTCTTTAAATACAAGGAAGCTCAAAAATGAGCCCCTGTTCAGTCCTCGTTGGAAGACCCTGTACAATCTTGGAAAATCGAGAGGATGAAAATGGCACCCCAATGAAGAAAATTTAAATTTTCAGCAACATAAGGCTCCTTCCCACTACGCATTACTAATTAGAGGGTGGCTTAACCAACGGTTCCCGGCAATGGATTGGCAGACGAGGTGCAATGGAGTGGCCAGCAAGATCTCCCCACTTGACTCCTTTTGATGATTTTCTTTGGGTCCACTTGAAATCTCAAGTTTATAGAACCCCGCCTGAAAGTATTGAAGACCTCGAAAATAGATTAAAAAAAAACACTTAAATGAAGGCGCATTAACACACAGACTTTCCTAAATGTCCGAGAGGAATTTTTAAATATACTTTATTATTGTTTTGCCAATATCCGCGCACATTTTGAACGTTTATTCATTTGGCTTACTCTTTCTAAACACTTATCCAAAAAAATCTTTAAACCAACAAAAGGTTCAATTATATAATTAATTAAAAACTTATAACGAGCCGCTAGATGTTAAATCCAACACGCCAGCAATTTTATTCTCCAAATAAATAAAATGTTCCCTTAAATTGTTGGACGTTGAGGCCGGAATAGAATGGCGTGTTTTGGACTCGTCTAGAAGGAAACTTGGACTCGGCGCAAATCGAGGTGTACAAATTGCACCACGTATAATATCATATTTGTGCAAATCGGACTCATAATTTAATATTGTATGATTCACAGATGTTATATCTCTAAGCAATTTAAGTAAGTATGATATGCATTTACTTATCATATCAGTGTGTGTCTTTGACAGTCTGCCTGGATACTATTAGGTTATTAACATGCTTACTACATTATTATCTACGTATGCAGTTTGTACATAACCTAGCATACCTAAACTCCTTAACATATTAAGTTGAACTTACATCTAAGAATGGCGTGCTCCTAATGTCCAGAGTTTAATTACGTTGACCTTCATGGGGTTTTCAGCAACGGCAACGTAGGTACATTCACCTTTATTTGGGTGGAGAAAAGTATTGATCCTTTATGTTCCCATTGGTTGACGTAAAAGAGGAAAAAAAAATAGTCCGGCTATCGAACGCAGATACTTAATAATGTACAATGAAGAAGACTTGTCTCCAAGCAGAAAATAACATCATTAACAAAGTTTGAGAAATAATGGAGAAGTTAATAATTTTGTTGGTATTTGCCCAAAGTTAAATCTTTCTTTATTTTTGCAATAAAAAAATTCACTGGTCTACGGAAATATATCAATATCGCTATAAAGGGTCTCTTACGGTATAGTCAATAATTAGGGACCAAGTAGATAAGATGAAAACAGGCCCAGAAGTTTATATAACATTATTGAATGTTATGTCCTCCCATGACCGAGCTGCAGTCTCCCGAGGACGATGACCAAAAGATACTTTTTCCTAAATATTAAAAAAAAAAATTTATGCTGGCGAGATGAAACGAATTCTACAAAATTTTACATACATTTTGAACTGAAATATTATTTATATTAAGACGGTTTTTAGAAGTTCTTTTAAATATTATCGACAAGAGTTTGTGTCAATCGTAAGATCTAAATAAAATAGGCACTGCTCCATAGTAGGTGCTTATTTACCCCATTACAATTTTGCAAAACTTCATTGCTTCCGAAAACTTGCAAACATTTTTTTAGGAATTGCTGTATCAAATTTTCCATGCATAGGAATGGTTTATCAGATCCCTTTCTAACTTCTGAGATACCTGCAGTGCGGATGTAATATACAGAGTGTGCAAAAAATGATCGAGAATGGATTAATATCATAGGCACTTCTTATTATGATATTTAAAGGAACATACTTTTTCAATTTAAATTAGTGTTGCTGACTTTTTACTTAAATTGAATTGTTAGTTGCCCTGGTTGTGTATGACTTTTTATTGATTCGTACGATATTAAATAAATAATTATTATTTAATCATTCATGTGTCAATGCTACACCGTTACGAAACACGTAATTTATTCGACTCTATAAATTGGAACACTATAGAAAACCTATATGGCTTTAATAATGTTTTACTTTTTATTAAATAAACTTATCTGGCATATTGAAAACTAATCATCGCGACCAAGCAAAATTAAAAAAATGTATTGTGATTTTTATATACCAAAAAAAAATATATTGAACTTATAACCAAGTGCAGAAAATGACATTTTCCTCGATGCGACAGCCGATTGCAATAATCTCAGAACCATAAAACATTCACCAAAAAACCAGAAAATAAAATAAAAATAAAGCAAAATAAATAGTTTTGCTATGAAATTGGCACCATGCCAGATGAATATTGCATGTAGACCCCGGGATGCCTTGTTAAGTTCCACAACTGGATTATTGTATTTGACAGTTTGAAACTGTCAAGGACTGATGGTTGGAACATACCTAATATGTATTAGTAGCATTATACAGGGTGCTTCAAAAAAACATGTGCCATCGCTCGTGTGGTGATTCCTCACTCAAAAATATGGCTAATGGTTTCTTTCAGAATAGGTCTGCAGCCCCTCTAATTTTGAGATATTTTAAAAATAAAAAAAAAATCGGTTCTTCCTTAATATAGGTACAGTGACGGAAATAAAATTTTGTACACTTATTTTTTCCTGATGTGATTTCGGCTTTTGTATACCTAGATCACCTGGAAATGCACTTCGCTTTTTGACAAATTGTTATCGGTGTCATCAGATTTGAAAATTATTTTATTTCATTTTAACAAATTTTGTGAACATGAATCAACTCGAGAAGGCGAGATTAATTGCTTTATTCGAAGACGGTGTTTCTCTACGAAGAATAGCTGAGCAATTTGGATAGAAGGGCTGGAAGTGGCAGAAGAAAAATTTCAAACGAAAACCAAGATAATAATATAAAATACATGACTTCAAAATTAAATATAAAACAGATTATTCAAATATTAAAAAAAAAAATAACATTGGCTTAATATTTTAAAGCTGCACCATTTTTTTCCACTAATAAGTTTAAACGTCTGGGCATTGATGCCACCAGCATTTGGGCGCGATGAAAATTGTAGGTATTCCAGGTTTCCTCAATTTTATTACACAAATCATCACTGCTTTGAGAATGGAAATCATTGTTCTTGTTAATTTCTTTCACGTTATATCCCCAAACGTTTTCAATTGGATTGATATCAGGGCTTCTTGAGGGCCAAGGCAACAATGAAATGTTATTTTCCCGTATCCAGCCCGAAACTCTCCTTGCCGTATGGACGGGGTAATTGTCATGCTGGTATATAAAATTTTCTTGTTGAAATATATTGTTTTCCGATGGCAACATAACATTTTGCAGGATGTGTATACAGGGTGTTTCAGAACATGTGGGCAATCTCTCGGATTTATATAGATTAAGTGAAGATAACATCTCGAGTTCATACAATTTTTTTTCCTAAGAGCCCCCCTCGAGGAGATATTATGCTCTTAAAGGCCGGTCCTGAAAACTAGTTTTTTATTGATAGCCTTTGAATTGCCCTGTATATTTTAAATAAAATGTAGTATGATGTACACCAAGGAGAGATTCAATAAATAAGCCTAATAATAAAAGGTATAGTCCATTCTGTGGGCCAGGGACGGACTAGCTCGGGCATAAATAACCTTACATTTTTGACAGGTGTCATGCTACCGGAATTTTAATTATATTTTTGGATAGCTTACGCATTTTAACGGAAAATAGATACCCTTTGTATATTCTGATAAGTTGTACCGTTTTCGATAAAAATCCACTTGATCGTTAATTTGCTTTAAAACGTTTAATTCTACTCTCGATCCTACTTGAACCCGTTTTCGTAACAGAAGTCTTTGTTAAATTGTCACGTCATAATATGATTTTAAGATTAGTTGTTTACATCTTACCAATTTTATTTAAATTTTAATTAAAATATACAGGACGATTCAAAAGGTTATCAATACAAAACTAGTTTTTAGGGGCATATATCTCCTCGAGGAGGGCTCTTAGGAAAAAAAAATATATGAACTTACGATGTTATTTTCCCCAAATCTATATAAATCCGAGAGATTGCCCACATGTTCTGAAACACCCTGTATAAGCTTGAGTATTAAATCTTCCTCGAATTCGGCAGCATATTCCTAGCCCTCTGGAAGTTATATACCCCCATACATTAACTGAAAATCTTCCACTTGTTTTAACATATTGGGGATATCTTTCTTCGTACCGTGTATTTTACGGCCTATACAATCTATCTAATCTGACCGTTATAATAAGACTGAAAAGTCTTCTCGTCGGTAAATACTACCTTTTCCCAAAAATCCATACCTTGCGGTAAATATTCCAGCGCAAACCCCATTCTTTGCTCTTTATTCATATCGGTCAAAAACGGTTTTTTAGCAGCTACCTTATTTCTTAATTCCAAATTTTTCCTTATACGATTTCTCGCCGTTCTTACTATCCCAGGAAAATTAGTTTGGTTGTGTGCTTCTACAGCCGTCTAGAAAGGATTGTTTCACAAAAAATCTATTAGATCATTATCTTGATTTTCGTTTAAAATTTTTTACCAGCTACTTCCAGCCCTTCTTTCCAATGATACTGTATTTTCCCATTTAGTTCTGAGGCTTTGTATAGTGCTTCTTCGTTTCCCAAATTGCTCAGCTATTCTTCGTAGAGAAACACCGTCCTCGAATAAAGCAATTAATATCGCCTTCTCGAGTTGATTCATGTTCACAAAATTTGTTAAAATTAAATAATATAATTTTCAAATCTGATGACACCGATAACAATTTGTCAAAAAGTGAAGTGCATTTCCAGGTGATCTGGGTATACAAAAGCCGACATCACATCAGGAAAAAATAGGTGTACGAAATTTTATTTCCGACACTGTACTTCACATTAGACATTAAACTGCCTACAAAACAGCGTTATCAAAAGGGAAAACGGAATGACGTATATATTTCTTGCTTCGGTTAAAAATTGTAACACCCTGTATCTCAAAAATAAATCGGTTGCGGACCTATGTTGATAGGAACTATTTGTCTTATTTTTGGGAAGGAATCAACACGCGAGCGTTGACATATGTTTTTCTAAAATATCCTGTATATTAGTAGTACTATATGGCGCCTTGGCCATGTAAATAAAGAGTGTTCTAAAAGGTATTGTCCTACATCCCCCCATAACCAAGCTAGAGTCTCCCAAAGGAGAGACCCTGGAAATTGAAAAAATTAATGTTTTTGAAGCCAATCAAGATAACAACTTCAAAGTTAGATATTGGAGTTAAAATGTCAACAATCCAAAAGTGACACTAGAAATAGGGGAGGGCGGAGTCAAAATACACCTACCCTTTTTTATATTGATTTGGATATCTTTTTATTATCTCAAATTGGAAAATTTTACGCTTTTATGCCCTAAATCGTGTCTAACTAAGACCACTTCTTTTTTTGCAATAAACGTTTCTTGATTTGACATAAAAAAAGTGGCTATAAAAATCAAAATAAAAGAAAGTTATAAGGTATATTTTAACTCTACCCTCCCCTATTTCTGACGCTGCCTGTAAGTTGTCGATATTTTAACGAAAATAGTTCGATTCTATCTATAAAGATTACTCAAATACCTAAATATCAAGTTTGTATCTTTATTGATTTCGAAAATATTTAGAAATAACATCTTCAGGGTTTACTCTTTGCAATGCTGTAACTAGGTTATAGAGGGACATACGACAAATTGTTACATGACCATCTCACTCTATTTTTACCTAATTTAATCGATCTCTAATTATTGAGCATAACTTTTTGGGACACTCTCCACTATTAGTATGTGAAATTTAAATTCACAAAAATTTATTTTATTGACAATTTTTATTAATTTCCAAAACATTATCGCCGGCGGCTCTATCATTAAATTAGTCTTCATCAGGTCAATCTACAAAGCGTAATAAAAGGTAGGAATGAAGTAACCATCCTTATATGAAACTTAAACAGGACATGCAGAAACATTTATTGACAATTTTTTGAAAAATATATTTAATTCGGTATTTATAATCGTCATTCTAGTTGCGCCGCTGCAGGTTAGTATAGGGCACAGAATTTTAAAGTTTTCTGTGGTATAGGGTCAGTCCACATCAAATCAACCAACGGTTTTTCCCTTACCTTCTTTAATTTTAATGATTTTTGGCACATTTGTTCTACTCATTAAAAAAGTGAAAAATCCAAAATTAATTTTTTTTCGGATACGCAGTTTTTGCTTTATTGTATTTAAATTCAAAAATTGAACAATTTCGGTTTTGCAGATACATACAAAAATAGTAATATCTCGAAAACTACTTAAACTCAAAATCTGAGTAATACCTTGTTTTAAAGGTATTTTTGAGACCTTTCTTATGATGTGTCACATGGCCTACTTTTTTTTTCAAAAAAAATTCTCAAAATGTTGAAATTTTTTTTTTACAAAAATCTCAAAAACACGATTTTTGACTTTTTTTTCAGAAAATGTTTGTAGATGTCTTGAAAAGCTATGTTTAAAGTTTCAAGATAGATACTTGACGTGTTCTTGGAAAAACAATATACCGGGACTTAATAACATACAAAGAAATTAATATTTATAAACTACATGGTTTTTTATTATTTTGCAAGAAATAAGTAACATAAAAATGATATTTTGTTAATTTAAAGAATAATAATTTTTAAAAACAGCAAAAGAAAGATAAAGTCCAAGGTCATTTTATTTTATTAATTTTCGTTCCAAAGTTCTTGACGATTCCAACATTTCATCCTTACTAAGAGTGTAGGTCCTCCCAGTGACCGTATTGTGTTTTACTCTTTTTTTAAAGTGCATATCCTCTTACAACTAAGATGTCTGCTGTCGGTTTTAGGTAGAAAAAATATTGAGCAGATCCTCTGGAATGAGGAAAACTAACTTCTAGCTCTTCGACAACTTAAGTATTGCCTAAAATGCATACTAACCACCAGGTATTGTTACCCTAGAATCTTATTGTTAGAATCTAACTAAAAAAATTGGGTTTTTAAAATTTTGTTACTCCAGAAATTGTATTTTCGCTGGGAGAAGCGGAACCCACACAAAACATAAGTTGATGATTAGTGGGTAAAAATTAAAATAAGTTTTTAGGCAATAAAATAAACCTTTAGCAAAGGATTATCACGACCTTGTTTACAAAATAATATGTAATCCACTAACAGTTTCTTAAATAGATGCGGCGTGTACCCTGGAACAGAGGTTTCCTTGAAGAACGACTTATTGACTATAAATAAAAAATGAGTGTCGATTGAAAGGTGCAGTATGGAGACCATTGTGAAAAACATATATGGTTTTATAGAAGAATTCAGAGACGAACTGTTAAAGGTAAAGTCACATTATGCAAAAGAAGCACTACAATGATATTAAAAATCGGCTCAGATAGGGAGAAAACACCAAACAACTTCAGGAATATAACAGATGTTTCAGCCAAGAAGCAATGCTTCAATTCCTGACTGAATTATAGAAACAAAATTGGTTATATGTATATAATATTTCAAAATGCGATGTTATAAAACAATGGTCCCTTTTTATAAATATTACACAACTATCTTTAACTACTGTTTCAAAAAAAAAATAGCACCTAAAAGGGTTAGTGTGTGCTATGTACAAAAATCAGGTAGAGGTTCAGAATGCAAAGAATAGACTAGATATCCTGCTTATGCTAAAGAACCAAAATAATGCTTTTTTAGAAGTGTATAAATCTGTTAAAAAATATAGAATTTCCTACTAGCACATCAGACAACAATATAAAATACCTATGGTCCATATGTAATGAAATCGTAAGGAAAACAGGGTCAAAGGACACAATTATTTCTGGAAATGCTTAGGAATTCCAATAAGCTAAATGTATTTTTCACTGAAAGGGTACCGGTTTTACTTAAAAATTTAAAAGACATGCAGTGGAATACTAAAATAACAGAAAATAATGTCTATATTTTTTAAAGAGCTTTCCAAGCAAATAAAACAGCTTGCCAGAAATAATTGATGTCATTTTATATATAACAAATAATTCATTTAATTAATTAGGATAAGGATAAGTTATGGTATTAGAGAAAAGTCAAAGTACGTATCGGCTGGTACCCTGAGGATTCTATATTTTGCCAACTTTGAGGCTGCAGATTATAGTTTGGGATGGAGACTCAAAAATTTAAGACAGTTTTGTTATACAGAAACGATTAATTAGAGTAAAATACAAAATATCATTTAAGGAAAGTTGTGGAAATGGTTTTAAAGATAAATTTATTTTAACAACATATGGTCTGTATATACCGGGTGTTGCATCGTCGAGCGGGACATAGGAAATCCCATGTAATTTTAAATGGGGTCAATTATTGGCTTCCCTAATTATTTTCGAGAAAAATTCTATTTAGGTTTATTAAAGAGCACTAAAACCCACATTCAAAAGAATAACTTTAGATATTTTTGATGAGCCCGTTTACGGGTTATCGCCGATTTCTTTTTAACTATTTCTCCTTTTTATGGCCCCGTATTTGCGGGCACCAGTCAAGGTAAAAGATGACTATCAAATAAAGTTGTAATTTTGAAATGTGTGCTTTATTGTTATAAAAACTCGTACATCGAAAATATTAAAGGTGTATTTATGAGTACAAATTAATCTGAATAAAACTAAAATAAAGTATCCAATTACAAGGTTAATTATGACATTTTACATGTTTCAATATTTTACTAATTAATAGGTAGGTACTATTAAATTGTTAGAACTTTAGGATTTAAGAAGATGTTCAAATATTCCTCAAAATGACAACTTTATTTGACAGTCATCTTTTACCTTGACTGGTGCCCGCAAATACAGGGCCATAAAAAGGAGAAATAGTTAAAAAGAAATCGGCGATAACCCGTAAACGGGCTCATCAAAATTATCTAAAGTTATTCTTTTGAATGTGGGTTTTAGTGCTCTTTAATAAACCTAAATAGAATTTTTCTCTAAAATAATTAGGGAAGCCAATAATTGACCCCATTTAAAATTACATGGGATTTCCTATGTCCCGCTCGACGATGCAACACCCGGTATTTGATACTGCTAAGTTATTTTTTAAGGATGAACGGGGCCTGCGTATGGGGAGGGGGCATCATTATAGCACTCGCACAACTGATGTTAATTCTCTTGCGCAGAGTCTGTCCATCTTTGAAAGGGGATGGAGGGGTTCACTTCTTTAATAAACTGCCTAATGAACTTAAAAATGAACAAAGTGTGAATGTGTTTAAAGGAAAATTAAAGAAACCTTTAGTGCAAAATGAACCATACAGCCTAAGGGACATAATACAAGGAGAGTGCTCTCACTTTGATGGCGTTATTGCTTTTTTTGTTGATAAAATCTTAATATTTTGGTAAGAAAATTATCAAAATAAAATTATCTTGGACTTCGTCTATTTTTTTGCTGTTTCTCAAAGTTATTTTTCTTTAAATTAATGAAGCATCATTTTTATGTTACTTATTTTTTAAAAAAATGTAATAAGAACCTATGTAGAACAAATGTGCCAAAAATCATAAAAATCGAAGATGTTGGTTGACTTAACGTGACTGACAATAGTTTGCATAGATTATTCACATATTTAATATTTCTCCAAAAACTACTGAATTTAGTTTATAATTTTAGTTTATTTTAATTTTTTCAAACCACCCTGTACCACAAAAGTGCCTATCACTATAGCTATATTACTTTAATTATAATAATCGTCATGCGCCAATATACTCCGGTCAGCTAGTTTCACCTGACTGACCACGGGTCAG
This sequence comes from Polydrusus tereticollis, assembly GCA_963920685.1. Lineage (NCBI taxonomy): Eukaryota > Metazoa > Arthropoda > Insecta > Coleoptera > Curculionidae > Polydrusus > Polydrusus tereticollis. Next base: position 74,840,849 of record OY987327.1, read on the forward strand.
TTAAGAAATAGCGGGCACGTATCATCGACGCTTATTTGGCGTCAGGACGTCGGCATCGGTTTTTTGTGATACCGTTAATCCACTGATACCTCGACTTTTAATAAGTATCCGTATATAATACACAAGAAGGTGGTGAAAATAAATTATTTGTTGATTTAGTACTAAAGAATATCGAATTCATTCTGCGAACTGAGTTGTTTTTGGATTTTAAAGTAGAAAGGCCTATTATGGGCTTAAGACGTAATAATATATTTCTAATAATTAATCTCTACAATAATTATTCTTTACTTTTAATTGGCATATAATTTAACGTTAAATAAGCTATTTTCTCTTTTTGACCATAACCTTACAAGGTATGATCTACTAACTCTTAATATATATTTTTGTGACTGCAAATTACATTTACAACCGACTTAAAAATTTAAAAGATGTCAATTTCTAAGCAGTTCTTTTTAAACGTGCTGTATATAATTGTAATTAATAATAGTAATAATATAGTCCAAGAGTCTAAAAGCCAAAGAATCATGGAATTTCTTAGCACTAGACATTTGTTAGGTATATAAATAAATATTAAATATTATATTTTTTGAATAAGGAGTATGGTTTGTTATCGTTTTGACAGGCAATAATTACCTTACGTAAATTTAACAGTATTAACAGAAATTTTTCTTACTTGGTTTTTAATTAATTTTACTACAGATGCATTTAATGTAGGAGAAATAATATTTAATATAGATATAGATAATATAAGATTTTAATTGGTGCCATATTAGCTCAATAGGATTGAATATACAATAGTATGGAGGAAGACGCAACACTGTATGTCCATTTTCTGCTGCAAGTTTGTCACACTCGTATTCCTTATTTATTTTAAAAGCTTTTAATACTTCTAGCAGTTCTCGTTTTTTATAAATTTCTTCAAAATCGGTATCGAACCATGTTTCGTCAAGGTAAATAATTGGACGATTTTTTTCATTAAATTGTTTAACAGCTGTTAAATATTTAGGTCTCCATTCCCGTAAACGTTGAGATTCCATTAATGTTTGTCTTTTATTAATGCTTCGGTATTGAAAACCCATTTTATGCAATATTTTCCTAAGACTTGAAATGCTACAAGAGATATTTGGTTCGTCTCTAATCAGCCGCTCTTTGAGGGAAATCAAAGTGGGAACAGTTTGTGCCTCATACATTTGGTAAATCTTTCTTCTTAATAAATCCATGTCATTTTCGTCAATGCTTCTTAAATGTGCCAAAATCACTCCGATTTTTTCTAGGATTAACAGGTTTAAGTACTATGTCTCTTACCGAAGATAAAGGGGTTTTTGTCAAAGTAGACGTCTCTGCTAAAGCATCCATCGAATTAAAATTTCTACTCAACAAAGATTGATACACATTTTTAATTATTAGTCTGGCATCGGTAGATAAATGCTTTCTTTTAAAAATTACACTTGAAGATGCCCCCCTATCAGCATAATTCCAAGGACGCCACATTCTACCACTAATAAGCCCAAATAAAAATTACTCGCCGGAAAACCCGGAAAACCACTACAGACTAAAATTATTAAAAATCAGTTTGTATTTATATATGCATCAGGCATAGGTATAAATTGAATTTGTACCTGGTCCGGCTCTACTCGAAAAGGTTTTAAAATTTGGGATTTCCTTATTTATTTTATGGTCAAAGGGATAATGGGGGTTTTATTGCAGTCTAAAGATCAACGATATAATTCTACAAATAATATACCTGCTTAGGTACCTATTTATTATTACCACAATTTTAACTATTATAAAAAAAGCTATTTGCAATCAGGGCAAAAAGTTTTTGAAAAGCCTTTATTGTATCAAGAACAAGAACGAAAAAAATAGTTTGTTTTCGATTGAGAAAGCTGCCATACAATTTTTGCCCAAATTTTTAACTCTGAAGCTGCTTTTCTTTAATATTTTGAACAAATTCTTTATAAGGTTAACACCATAAAGCAAATGTTTATAATTATATTATATCTATTTTAATTTACTATCACATTTTAAATTTCTAAATTTGCAGTACATTAACTATACCCAAACGAAATAACCGTAATAAATAATAGTCGTTACCTAAACTTGAAATACACACCGGGTGATGCATGGCTTAGGAAATCTCATGTAAATTTTAAGGTGGCTAAATATTGGCTCCCCTACAACAACACATTTTAGAGACACATTGTATTATAGTTTTTTAAAGAGGCCGCTATAATAAACTTACGTGCCAAGTTTGAATAAATTTTAATAAGTCAGTCGTAACCTATTCAATTAAATGTGATGGCAAAATTACGAAATTTTCATTGTATAGGTATTACAGCAAACACCAGCAAACAATTTGACAATAATTGTCAAAAATTGACGTAAAGCACGACATAACGAATAAAGCTTATTTCACATTAAAAACAGATTATCGTTTCACCAATCAGGTAATCACATATCCAAAATAAAAGTGGCCATTATGTTTTCCATACTAAGCCTTTAATTTAATATAACACACCTAAGACTACAGATTTTCACAAAAACATTAATTAATTAAACTTGAAGAAGTAGTCCATTACAGTGGAGTTGATATAATCAAATAAAACAACGGCAGTCTATCTCCACAATATGTATTTCAATGTATATGTTTATATCCTACATGTTTCGGACATAGAAATGTCCATCATCAGGGATACAGTAGTCGATTACGACAGCTCTATCTTGCATAAGCGACGATCAAAAGTATGTTAAAATTGAAAATTGTAGGTTCTAATGAATGTTCAAGATTGAATGAGATGTAATATTTGAAATTTTGGTCAAGGTATCTTTGAATAAGGGGATTTCCAGTTTGCAGCCACTGAGACAGGTGATGAAGCAATTATGTTATTTGTAGCTATTTAGAGGAGATTAATTTAAGTGAGGTGCTCAAAGATGCTTCATCTAACCGTGTCTAGGGTGTGGTCAGCAAAATACTGGGTTAGACTTGGATAACACATTCTTAGGAGATAAACAAAAAATGAAATGAAATTATACTATTTTAAGGTTGGAATTTATTAATTTGAAGCCAATGAGCAGGTGGTGAAGCAATTATGTAGGTTGTAGCTAATTAGAGGAAAAAGATGTAGATAGGTGCTCAAAGATGCTTCATCCAACCATGCTTGAAGGATTGGCTAACAAATTTTTAGGTTAAAGGGGGTAGAAAATGAACATAATGTTATGATTGTAAAAAAGAGATATAAAAAATTAAAATTGGATTTTTACCATTTTGACTAGAAGTGAAGTATTTATGTTAAAATCACATTGTTTTAGCTGATTAGATGATATTACAGCTCAAAGATACTTCACTTCACCATGCTGGCGTGCAGGGAAAAAAATCTACTTAATTAATTAAATGTTCAAACAACCCTCCGTTAATAGCTAAATAATATCCTAACCGATCATAAAATTCATTTCTAACATTACCGAGTTGATATTAAGAAATTCTGTCACATTCTAACGAAATGCACTTTTTCTGTTCTAGATTTTCAAATTTTACATCTTTATAAATAAAATTTTTCAAGTGACCCCACAGAACGAAGTCGTTTGCAGAAAGGTCAGGAGACCTGACTGGCCAAAGGATTAGATGCCGTGGGCAAATAATATTTCCGGTAAAAAGATTTTGCAAGAATTTTCTAACCATGAGAAAATTATGGGCAGGACAACCATCTATTTAATACCAAATCTCCTGATTTTCGCGTGCAACCTCTTCTAGTGCGGGTTCAATTCGATTTTGTAGTAAGTCCAAATATGTTACTGCTGTAAAGTTGCCTTCCATAACAAATGATCCAATAGTGTGATGTTCTACAATTCCCACCCCAACATTTATTTTTTGTGGATATTGCGTCAGAGTATTAACAAGACGATGTTCATTTTCTTGGCTCCAATACCGCCAATTTTAAACATTTGGTTCGTTGTTGAGGGTGAATGTACATTCATCGGTAAAACAAATATTTCTCAAAAAATCCCTATTATTATTTGCTCTTTTCATTACCTCAAAACAGAATATCATTCTCCGTTCTTCATCACCTTGCCGTAACTTTTGGTGCTTTTCATACATAGAAAATATTTATGTTTTTTTAAAGTGCGCAACACTGTGGTTCGATGTTTTCCTACGGCTTACCCAAGAATCCTCGTGCTAATCATTTTATTTTCCTCCACGTGCAGTAAAATCTCAAGATCTCTATTATCCCCTTTTGACATTCTAAGTTGAGCATTTACAGTTATTTATTACAGTTCCTTTGAACTCAAATTTACTAATTATAAGTTTAATTAATGAAATGGAAGGGATGGGCTTATCAGGGAACTGAACACATTTCAGACACTGCTCTTAAACTGTTTCCTGTATAATACCACTTAATCATAGTTACTTTTCCTTCATGAAATAGCTCATATTCAGCTATAATTAAAGCACCTTCAACGAAAATGCTGTCACTGACTACTTTTCGTTTTGTCAATGTCAACTAATAATTTGCTGGTGCTTGCTATATTACCAAAACAATGAAAATTTCGTAATTTTGCCATCACATTTAACTGAATAAGTTACGATTGGCTTATTAAAATCTATTCAAACTTGGCACATGGGTTTAATATATCGGCCTCTTCATAAAATTATAATACAATTTTTCTCTAAAATGTCCAGGGAAGCCAATAATTAGCCACCTCAAAATTTACATGGGATTTCCTATGTTCAACTAAACCATTCATCGCCCGGTATATGGTGTTAATGAAGGTCACGTAGATAAATAAGGGAGTGATAATGCTCGTCAAAATAGAAAAAAAAATACTTTATTTTTGATATACAGGGTCTACAAGCTTCAGTTTTTTTTCATTTTTCTCCCATAGATTCCTAGATAATTATTTCAAATTTGGTACACTTATTAGTTTTCGGAATCTCTCCAATAAAATGTCTAAATTGTGAGCGACAGTATACAGAGTGTTACAATTTTTGCGCTACTAACAATTTGGCTGGGGCAACTCATATTTTATTTTCCGTTTGTTAACTTTTTTGACGTTTACTACCAAATAATTTTGTTAGATGTTTCCAAAGTTAGAGCTATTTAATGATGGTTGAGTTCACAAACCAAGAATATGCCGATATGCATTTTATTTAGGTCTTGGCAATGGTAATTCCCTTAAAGTTAAATAACTCAATCGGCAGCATTATTCAATCGAAGAGAGCATGATTCACAAATATTTGCACAGGCACACATTGAACTGTGCGAAAACTTTCAAGATATCCACTCATTTGTCACAGGTGCGCTGAATGCTGTAGAAAACGAATCAGGTACCAGTAAAAGAAAAATTGCGGCAACTTTAAACATTTCATCTGTGCAAGTTTGGAAAACTTTGATGGATAATTTTATACCGACCGGCAAAGAGTTCATATCAACAATGTGACATATTCAACATATGGGAAAAAATTTTTATTAGCGGAATATCGAAAAATCTTTTCTGGAGGATCGGATGTGCATGTCCCATAACCATAAAATCGATTTTGGCATACGTCACGTGACCACTGGTATGGCGGGAAAGTTGAAGAAACGAATATGAAATCATCAGAAATCAGATTAGTTACCGAAATATCAAAAAAATTCCAAGAATAAATAGTGTTTAGAATTCCATTAGAACTTTACATAATGTTTGGGATATCTACTTGAAAAAAACATAAAATCGAATTTTTTTGTAAATATTTTTTTACCGAATTAAAAATTTCCATATTTTTTCTTTCTAGCTTCATTAAAGTAAAACTGACTTGTTTTGAACACAACTATAAATATTCTTTTGTTTTTCTGACAATTTGGAGCAATAATTCAGATGCCAGCTGTTGCAATAATCTATTTCTAATAACCTTATCGATATTTTTTATATCGAAATAATCTGTGAAGTTAACAAATCCTTGAATTCATTAATCCAAAACAAAATTTATTTATAACCGTAAAACATAATTTTGAATTCCGCAGATAAACTTAAAAAAAATCTAAAAATTAATAAAATTAAAATTATTTTATTGAGTAAAATAAACAACAATTTATACATATATAAAACAAAATATTGACAAAGTAGGCGTTGAAAAATGTTCATTAATTTTAAAAAACTCGATTTTTATTTTTTAACTTTACCACCCTGTATCTCGGAAACAGAGCAATTTCGGACCAAGGTAAGTTGCTTTAAATCGCCGTATTTTGGCCTCAGGAATATGTGCTCAGATTTTGTACCGACCTTTTAGAGACACCCTGTATTAGTATCAGTTTTGATGCATCAACGTAAGAACAGCCTCAGTAATATATTATAGTGTCCAGAAACTCTCCTGACACACTTAAAGGGGGACTCTCCAATAAAAAATAAAAAATAAGTTATAGACTTTGGTCTGCAGCTGCTTTATTTTCAAGATACCAGGGTGTTACAATTTTTAAGCGGTTCAAAAAATATGTCTAATGCGATGTACCTGATAATTTGTTGATTTGGGCTGCGTTTAGTGGATAAATACAAAACTCTGATATGGGCATAGCGATATGCAAATAAATGTCATTTATTTTTTTAATGGAAATCCGGTGATCACACGAAGAAAAGTATATGGGCCCTTTTTGCTAAGTGATAAAGCGCAATTTGGAAAATTCTATCTATTTTTAAGAAACACAGAAAACAGTGGCGTATAACTTTTTCGGTAAAAATATTAAAATACTGTGCGAGCAAAAATTACTTTCATCCAAGAGTGGCTTAGACTGAAAAGCGTAAGGCTTGGTTTAGATCACAATTATAGGATGACGATATATCCAACCAAATCTAGGTTAAAATTGTGTCAAATTGTATTTACTGACACCCACCAGGTATTAAGCTCTACCACACACTTGTTGATTTTTGCTTGCACGGTACATGTTAGCGTGAACCCCACAGGCTAAAGTAGGGCAAATCTTTTTACGAAATAAATGTGTTTTTATGCCTAGTTACTACCTAGTTAGTACTAAAACTCAAAATAATATCTAAAGCGGTCTCAAAAATCTTAAAGGAGAACCGTTTTTTTTCTGGATTTTTTAACGCCCTTTGTCTCAAAATTAAAGCGGCGGCGGATCTTTATAGGAACTTTTTATTATTATCTTCTATTGGGAAATCACTAAAAGTTTGTAAAGAGAGTTTCTGGACACCCTGTATAACGTTTATAATACATAATGCTTCTGGAACGTTTCTGCTTTCAACATATAGATAGTTTCACGAATAATAGTGTACGCCACTGACTTATTTAAAAATTTTATATTATTTTTGGATTAAGCAGCTAAAAATACAACTTTTTTTGTGTGTTGATATTTTTTCGTATCTTACTTCGTTTTCGAAAAAGAAATTTTTCGACATGTAATAAAGTGGCTTTTATTTTTTTTCTCGAAAACGAAGTAAGATACGAAAAAATGTAAAAAAAAAGTTGTATTGTTAGCTGCTTAAGCCGAAAACAATATAAAATTTTTAAACACCAGTCAGTGGGGTACACTTTTTATGTAAATATTATTCGTGAGACTGCCCCCGGGACGCCACTGGAACTCATAATTATCACCTAGGAAGTGCTAACTTAGCATCTTATCACAACGAATAATACTGTTAAGTCACACTAAAATCGGCAAAAGGATCCTTGAGATATTAATAAAAAACCGGTTTTTTTTTAAACTTTGACACACTGTATCTTGAAATAACTTGTGAGGACACATATTTATATGACCTTTTCTACTTGAATTTGTTTCAGCATTGCGTCCTTGGAATTACGGCATATCATTAGGTAACACCCTGTATACTCTTCATCCCGAAATTTCCGGGATTGGAAAAAATCTTCGGGACTACTAGAAAGTAGTAGCTGCTTTAATATTCAAAACGGAGCACCCTGTATATAAACTAGTTTTTGGAATTTCTATTACTTTATTTAAAACTATATCATATTTTCCTTTTTTTTTTCGAAAATCATGGCTTCAAAAACTCATATTTGACTCGTTTATTTATTACACAAAATAACATGCCTATTAGACCAGTGGTATCTTACATTACAGCGCCAGCTGTAAAATTATCTAAAAAACTAATTGATATCATTATAAAACAATGTAATTTTAAATCAAAATTCAGTATTAAAAATTCCTATGAACTAGTTAACAAAATAAAAAATATTAATATTCCCAACAATGCTAAACTCATTTCCTTCGATGTACAAAACCTTTTTCCTAGTATACCACCTAATGAAGTTATAGATCTAGTAGAAAACTTACTGATCAGAAACAAAACTAATCCTATTATACAACAAGAAATACTTGAAACCCTTTCGGTTTGTTTAGACCAAAATTATTTCGAATTTAATGGCAATATATATGTATCTAGTGAAGGATTAATAATGGGGAACCCTTTAAGTCCACTGTTAGCAGAAATTTTTATGAACGATCTTGAAAGTAAGATTCATCCAAATAATCTTGACAGTAAATTCTTGTACTGGTATAGATATGTGGATGATATTTTAGCTTGTTTTGTTGGTACAGATCGTCAACTTCAAACCTTTCTTAACTTTATCAATAATTTACATCGTAACATAAAATTTACTCTAGAAATAGAAAAAGATAAAACAATAAATTTTCTAGATTTGACCATAACAACAAAAAACAATAAACATGACTTTGCAATATACCACAAACCTTCTCATACGGATATTACAATACACAATAAATCTAGTCATCCATACTCGCACAAAATGTCGGCATATAATTCGTTTGTCCATAGACTTGTTAATACTCCTTTATCTAAAGATAATTATTTTAAAGAACAGAACATAATTAAACAACTTGCAGTAAATAATGGGTATCCGCCTAATTTAATAGACCAATTAGTCAATAAAAAACAATTTAATAAAGCAATCAGTTTAGTTTATCCAATAGTACAACCAGAATCCAACCTAAGTTATAAAACCCTTACCTATACAGGAAAACTTACCGACAAAATTAAAATACACCTAAAGAATCAAAATTTTAAAATTGCCTATAAAACTAATAATAAATTAGGTAAATTTATTAAAAACAATAAGACGAAAATCAAAAAAGAACATAAAAGTGGAGTTTATAAACTAAAGTGTGGAAGTTGTCCAAAAATATATATAGGTCAAACGGGTAGAACTTTTGAAAAAAGAATTAAAGAACACAAAACGAGTTACAACAAAAAACATACCAATTCTCATTATGCCGTACATTTAAACGATGAACAACATAATTTTGATGACAACTTTGAAATTTTACATCTAGAAAATAAATCTTTAAAACTGAACTTCTTAGAAAGTATGGAAATTAATAAACACAAAAACCTAAATATATTGCTTAATGACCAGTTGGACTTGAATAGATCCCCATTGTTAAATTTAAATCTATAATGTTTGGTTTTCCCATCATTAATAAATAACTGTAATTGTCTGATATTACACCCTTCTAATATAGTAAAATAGGTTTATGTAGATTTGTTAATAATTGTATTGTAAAAATACCATTAAACTAATAGGTTATGTAAAGAGATTAAGATTAAGTTTTATATTTAAGTAGAACCATTTTTATTAGACAATTTGATTTCTCCATCCGAAGAAGACACTGTGTTGTCGAAACAATTGTCATGGTACAATAAATTATTTAGTGAAGATTTATACACATTGTTGTATTATTTAACCAGTAAATAACATAACATTTTTTGCGGGCTTTTTTTTTCTTTGTCGCGGGCTCGATACAGAAAATATTTTGTAATATCAGTAGTTAAATGTTCGTGCGTGCGTGGTGTGTTTATTCGAGTAATCCGAAAAATATATAAAAAAAAACTGTGGTGATTAAATTAATTGGTGCAAGTAATTTTTGATAATATGATAATGGGTCCGGTTAGTTCAGGTCAATGTTTCTTCATTCTTGTGGTCTGGGTTTCAAATTTTTCCTTATAATAGGTATATTACGCATTGTCTTGTTTGATGATCGGCATTGCCCTTTTTGGCAAGTTTTAACTGTAATCTATTTTTCTTGAAATATTTCACGGAAAACGAATGGGAATGAAGGCAAGGGGGTTATAAAACTTTTAGCCACTGTTCCCGTTCGTCGCCATCGTGCGAAGGGTATTTATAAAACACGAACTGTACCACAACAAATCCGCAAGAGCAGTAATTATTTTGGTGTTTGGATTATAGTTTTCCTTGAAAAAGTGGGTAATGGGGCTAGTATTATGGAAATCTTCGTGTCAACTGATGTTGTTTATTTATAGGGTAGATAGTTACAATTTTTTAAATGCAAGCCCTGAAAATGCTTTAAACCATTATAGCGAAACGTTGGCCAGCATTTGTTATCCCTTTTTTATTGTCAGACAACATGATTTCATAAAAAATTATCGGTAATTTTGATGCACTTATGTAATTACTTACGATAATCAAATACAAAACTCCGAAAACAAAATAACAGCTACATGGGATTTACTGAAAAAAATTAAAATTCTAATGTTGACAGGAAAATTAATCTGTTGGTGGATTGTGGTTCTGTGCACAAAATTTTAAAAAAGGATACATTATTTTCTTACAAAATACAAATTTTACACAATCTCAATGGAGACGATTACGATAGAAGGATTATATGTTGTGGATAATGAATGTACTAAAGAACTGATGAAGTGTTTTTAGTCGAATATAATTTCCCTCAAAATCAAGAGATATTTAGAGTGGTTCATTTTGAAATGAAAACCCTGTATTTACCAGAGTACCTAGTTAATTCCCAGGTCCCTTCAAATTTACAAATTTACATATTAAAAATTTAAGGATCAAAATCGAATGCCTAAAACATTTGTCCGTACAAAATTCCACTACTTTAGACCTAAACCTCCTCACTTCCGCGATATTTCTTATATTTATTTAACATATTTATGCTAAAATAACTACAAACATTCTCATTTCAATAGATTTATTACTTTTAGTTTTGAATACAACATGTTGCAAGGAACTTATTTGATGAAAATTAACTTTCCAAAATGAATTTTCCCAACATTCTGTAAAACTAAAATTAATCGACTTCAAGAGTTTTAAAATTTATATACAGGGTTATTAACGTTATTCGACAAGGAATATTGCAGCTATTTCATTCGATTTGATTTTTCTTTTCGCGAACAAAACGTCTATTATTTTATTCTCAGTTTCTATAACCAAAATAAAAGTGAGTTTTATTATGGTTTACATCACTTAATCATCCCGGGTTTTAAGGTATTTGGTATTTTGTGGAAATGTAGTAACAATTTCAAATACTTCTGAATATTTAATTTCTTTTGTTTGAACCAAATTTACACTGAAGTTTACCTAAAGCTTAGGTTTTATGTTCCACATATAAAAATTTTATAATAATATACAAAGTGTTCAAAAAATAAGACTTACTAATTACAAGTTTAAAATGTTAATATCTTATTTAATATAGGTAAATGTCAACAGAAGACCTTAAATTTAATCATATATCGAAGAATACTATGGTTTCCTATAGTAACTAACTATTGACGTTTTCATAAACTGATTTTAACAAATTTAATATTTTTATTAGGTCAGCTATGGCATTTTGACAGATAGTGTTTTTAAGTTGTTTACAAAAGTTATTTTTAACAAGTTATCATTTAGTGGTTTTGGTATTTGTTATTTTTATCGTATTATTCAAAAAGTATATATTCTTGTAGAATGTCTGCAATATTGCTTACTAGCATCACGTGCTTACTCTCAAAGATTTACTTAAAGAGATAAAGTCGTTTGTGAGAGACTGCTGTTGTCTCAATTTAGACAAGCTGTGAGTGTTCGGTATAAAAAAAAAAACACAAAAAGAAAACCTCTGAGAGGGAACGAACAAACTGAATTTGCGGTGATGCCTCTGTCATCGAAAATCCTCATATAGGTCCCCATATGAACCAATTTCCAATTTTATTGCAAGATATTCCTGATTATTGAATTTAAAGTCTGCGGGTGATATAAAAAAATACCTACATAAATATGAAAAAGTAAATTTAGGGTGCATTTAAATTAAACAAGTTTATTAACATTCTAACTTGTAATGATTTATTATTTGTGAAATATTAAACCTAATCAATTAGTAAACTCTAGCATTAATTTGGTCCACAAAAAGAAAATACGTATTGAGAACTTAATATTTGATATTGTTACTACCTTTTCACAAAATTAATTAATATACAGAGTGCATATTCAATTTTAAAAAACAAAACTTTAATACGTTTTGTCCTTTTAGGACTCCCTGTACATTATGAAAATTTAATAGTCCCTTATCCGTCGCGAAAATAAAAAAAATAAAATCAAATGATATAGCCCTAATATTCCGTGTCGAATAACGTAAAAACTGTAAATTATGTAGTTATCTAGATTTTGCGTTTTTTAAAGTTTTTCTGAAAAATATACTGTTTCAAGAACTTCATGGCCTTGTTAAATATTTAACGACGGTTATTCCTGTCATGAGAAAATTTATCATTCATGAAGAGAAAATTAAATGTCTCCGTTGTCAGGTCTCTACGATGTTTTGATATTCCCGATATTGGATATTTATTTACAGCTGCTGCTGTCTGGTTTTATTATAATCGATATCACATTGTTTTTTGCCACCATCAGAACACTTGACAGCCTGAAACTATTTGATAATACAATCAGTGGCGGATCCACGGGGTGGGGGGTGGGGGGGGGGGGGAAATTCAAAGATTTTGGTAAGTTAATTGAATCTTTTTCGCAATAGAATTACACCCAAAAGTAAAAGTGAAGTCTAATTTTCCCCCCAAAAAGTTCTCTGGATCCGTCACTGATACAATAACTACATAAATCATACAAAGGTTGTTATACTCTAATGTACGTATGTATTTACGATTATGCCTAATATACTTTAAAATCCAATTACCCTCGGTTACCAAGAACACTGTTCTGCTTCGTAAAACTGTTCAAATTGCACATTTCTTATGTATTATGTGCTATTGAATCCAAATATGATTTGACCACCAAGTTTTGTGGAGGCTATAGGCAAGATACACGTAGGCTAGACGCAGATACTGCCAGCACAAAACAGATAAGAGGTACTGCCAGTCACAAAGGCCGAATAACAATTAACGGCACGGCGCGATCGCGATCCGATATGCTGCGCGGCTCTCGCTTGTGTGACGTCAAGTAGCACGTTACACGATTGCGCATTACACTCTATGTTGCTGGTTGCATTAGTATAAATAATATTACTAATCCTAATCGTATGAAAAAGGAAATATTAACTATTGTAAAAATAATAGATATATCCGTCCGAGAAAAAGTACGAAATATGATGACAATCGACAACTTCAGGGGAGGCCATACCCCCCCCCCCCCCTGCGGGCGATTATGCATTTGTGGAAAAATTCCATTCGTCGGAAGTCGCTATTTTCATTTAAAATTTTGTCCCCAATCCGTAAACAAAAATCTAGTCGTTTTGCTGGATTTCCCTCTTCTAAAGCTTACTGGAAATGTGGCTTGAAAGGTTTAACTTTTTTGTGTTTTAGATTTTTTGAATTGGACTTTCTTGGACAATCTACAAATTTTGAGCTCGATTCCTTAATGATAAAAGGGAAATTTCCACGACAGACTGCACATCCAAAACGCTAGCCGCATCGGTTTCATCAAAGGATTTCTTACTTTTTTTTTAATTTTGCACCGACCCAGTGTTCCTAAATTTCTTTATCAGTTACCGAATTCCATTATCTGAAACATACAAACCTCAAAAAAGCGTTATTGCACTAAGGTGTAAGATTCTTCAGCGCTTTCATAACATTCAACCAAAAAAAAAATATTTCCAAAACAGTTACCTAGCATCTCAAAATTTTAAATTTTCACATTGAGACAATTTTTGAAATGACAATTTGAAATACGCTTGGTCTTCATCACTTTGCTCTAAAATAGCAATTAAGATTTATTCTTGGCAGGTTTTAATATTTGTGTATTTTTTGAGTACCCTGTATAAAAATGTCAAAAATTTTCTCGTTGACCGTATTCTTTGAAGAAGCAGCTTACTAAAAATAATATTTTTTGGAACAATGAAATTTTTGCTCCATTCGTGACCTCTATCCGTAAACTACTGTAGAATGACTTTTTGTCGAAATATTAAAACGAATACATTTGTGGCACTATAGTTACCTAACCTCATCAAGGAACTCTCCTTGTGTGTTTATGTTATTGCTTTTAGTCAAATCATCTCGCCCCTCCTTCAAAACTCGTGCGTTATACAATCATATCAAATTCAGTCTTACTTATTATAAGGTCAGATACAGAATATCCTGCCGGAACCATTAAGGAAAGGTAGATGTGAACAAAGCCTCGTCAGTATGAACACTCTATGATGACGGATGTAATTATTCCGAAACTTTTAATGTCATCAGACGAAACTGACGATGTGGCTTTCAAGGTCCTTAATCAAGATGACCTACCGGAGATGGTCATTGTTGGAGAAACAATTTTCAAACCATTTGGTAACGACCCGAAAGTTAAACCAAATCTCATAGTTCATCCAACAAGAAGGGTGATCACTAACTTGGAAGATAATAAAATTAAAGGATTTGCCAAATCGCATGGAAATATTAGCAATAATAATGGTTACAATAAAGCCCTGAAAAAAAAGTTTAGTACGTCGCATGGGCAGTTAAATCATAACAATAGTAACGCGCATGTTAAGATTGAGGAATTTAAGAATCAGGTGTGTATTACAATTCATAAAAGACAAGTATTTGTGAAACCAATCCATACCTACCTAGGCTCTATTTATTCTAATTACTAAAAAACTAATTTTCCAAATATACCTAACCAATAGTAGAAATATCATCAAAAATCCAAAACAGCTTTATTTCAGACATATCTTACTCTCTAGTAAGTATATAAAAAAAGCAGATTCAAATTAGCATAATTATTTTGTAATCAAGTGTATCAAAAAACCTCAATTTAGGATCTACTTAATAAGTACTATTTAATTACAAAATAACTATGAAAGATAAAAAAAATCGCCTTTTTAGGCAATTATGTTAGCAGTTTATTAGCGCTTGTGGATCGATTCTGATTCTTTTGGTTTTTGAGTTAATTTGGAAAACTAAAATGTTGCATTTACGTAGATCTTGTAACTTTTAACAGTATTTTTTAAATCTATAAACACATTTTTATAGCCACTTTTTGCCTAGAATATGCCTGTTTTGGTCATATTTCGGTTACAACGTTTTAGTTTCCTGGAACCATCATCAACCTTGTTCTTTCTTATAATCGCCATATTAATTTAATTTATTTTAATTTTCCCTATATGATGCCAAACACTTATACAAACAAAAGTTGTATAACCTCAAAATAAGTAAAAAAACATTTTTAGGATAAAACATATTTGGCAACATCCACATATCAGATAATTCTTCACTTACGAATAAAATAACAAAAATTGAAAGTAGCTGTTTATAATACTTTTTATAATTAAGGTTAAAATACTATAATTAATAATGAACTACATTAATATTATAGTCTGCCGCATGAGACTAGCACTACGACGTATGAAGAAAAAGAGGAAATTAAAGCCATAAATATGGAGATTTAAGTCGCGTTTCATAGTTGTGCGTACAACTTTCCTGAATATAAATTTTTTATTGTAAATTTAGGTGTTATTAAAAGAAAATACAGAATTCTATGAAAATAAAATAAACTAAACACAACAGCTCGCTTGAGGCATTACTAAATTTATAAACATGAAAAGAATTACGTTGATGATAAACAATCAGCACACGCCTGACGCTTTCCAAATGCACAGCACACCAAATATTTTTAGGTTATCTGGAACCTGCGTCAATTAAATTACTTTTTCTGGTCCACTGCCTTAAGCTTGTCGAGTTGACCTGTTGCCAGATTTGAATAACTAGATTAAATTATAATTTATTAAGATATGCCACGACAGCAATCATAATTATTTCTTGTAGCATAATTATATTTTAATAATCTTGCATATTCTAGTAATAATTATTATACAGTGATTCCCAGAAGTAATGTCTAAATTCTTATAAAATTCAGCGGTGTGTTTTTTAGAAAAAGGCTAGGAACCCGTCGATCTTTATTTCTTAATGTGATTATTTTATTGTAAATTCATGTATGCAGGGTAACCCAAAAATAAGTTACGATCATCAACTTCATTTTTTCAAATGAAAACATATATTTTTCATTTCATTCTTAAATTTTGCGTCGAATTCTAAGTATATTTCATGTACCATATCCTATACTTAAACTCAACGGTTATCGAAAAAGTTACTATTGAACATATCAATAAGTAAGACCGGTTAATTTAAAAAGAATAGAACAACAAATTAAATTGTTTAAAATGTGCGACATTTACGGCTTGACAATATCCAAGGCAATCAATAAACTCTCTGTGCAGGTTTTCAACCATTTCCAATTTCCGGAGTTATGGCACGCACTTTTCTTCGGGTCCTCTTTTTGAACTCCTGCAGATTGTTTGACCTGCCAATAAATACCTTCGATTTTATTCACAAAAAGAAGTTCAGTGGAGTTAGGTCTGGCGACCTAGCAGGCTATTCGATAGGTCCTCTCCTTCCTAACCACCGATTGGGAAAGGTTTCATCCAAAAATATACGCACAATGGCGCAGCATAGTGCGGAGGAGCACCATCTTGCTGGAACATCAGTTCCCCGTCAGGGGAGTCTGGGTTAAATGAATTCGGAAATAAAGCCACTAATGCTGGAATTAATTCAAGTTGGAGAAATTCGAGGTATACTTATCCAGTTAAAGAGTTCAAAGAAAAATGGACCAATTACTCTTCCGCGCACTATTCCACGCCACACATTGGATTTTGAGAGTACTGACTGTGAAGTACCATCATCCAATGCGGATTTCCTGTTGCCCAATAACGACAATTTTCTCTGTTCACATTACCATTTAAACAGAACGTAGCTTCATCGAAAAAAATAATATTTTTTACTAAATTATTATCTAGATTGCACATTTCGCCTGGAATAACTTTGTATGACTGATATTTGTGCTTTTGAACTATTCGGTGAACAACATATTTCAGCATGTGTTGATTGGTCCCAATGTGCGACAAAGGGGTACATGGATTTTCTTCCAAGGAAAGCAAAACGTCAAGTTGTTCATTTTCATCTCGAGCAGGCCCACCAGATTTAAGCAAATCTCGAACATGACCGAATTCTCTAAATTTAGCCTCAATTCTACTCAGCAACTTCTGACATATGGGAGGACGATCAGGATTTCATTGAATATTTGAGTACGTGTTCTATCACCAAACCCAACCATGTATAGAATTTCAATTTTTTCTCGTTCCGTTAACTTCACCATTGTGAAAACCACAACTTTGCAACTACGCTTGACAATTACTTATTTGAAGTAAAATTGTCATACAGTTTCTATGGGACTAAACGGTGACAAGTCAACATTCAAAAATACCAGAATTGAAAAAAAAAAAAATAAACACACAATGGAATGTTTTGCTCGATTTACAAAAAACTCCTTAAGGGGGCATTCCGATACGGGAGACCGCGACAAGCGACCGAGACCGAGAGACCGCGACGTGCGACCGCGACGTACCGCTTTAATGGATTTGTATGTGGTGCTTTCCGATGCAAGCGACAGCGACGCGAGACGGTAGGCGTGGCCATCGTGCGACCAACGGTCGCGCGACCACACTGCTCTGGAAGCAGTGATACGCTGCGACCTGCATAGTTTATTTCAATTATTTTATACCTAGAGGGTTAAATGGCGACGTTTTCTACTCAGGAAGATGAATTGTTCATCGATTTAGTGTCTAATCACCCACCATTATATGACAGCACTCTCCAGGCTTATAAAGATAGTATTTTATTTAATTTTTTGTCTTTTTTCTTGCGGTAAAGCCAACACAATTATATTTTCGTCCTCGTCTTCCAATAAACGTATTTGTATGCTACTGGTCGCCGCATCGACATGCGACCTTTGGTCGCTTGTCGCTCGGTCTCGGTCGCTTGTCGCGGTCTCCCGTATCGGAATGCCCCCTTTAGAAATACGGTCTTACTTATTGATATGTTAAATCGTAAATTTTTCGATAACTGTTGAGTTTAAGTATAAGACATGGTAAATCAATCATAGTTCGAATTCAATGCAAAATTCAAAAATGAAATCTAAAATATATGTTTTCATTTGAAAAATGAAGTTGATGGTCGTAACTTATTTTTGGGCTACCCTGTTTTTCCAAAAAAAAACACCGCAGAATTTTAAATGAATTTAGACAATACTTCTGGGCTTCTGTATATATACCTAGTGTAACAAAAATTAATTTAATATTTAGATTTAGTCAAATCGGTAATATTGCACGTTTTTTATTCGCATTTTTTTTTTCATAGGGCTTAGAACTATACCGAAGTTCAAAATGTCAACGATTTTTTTCAATGCATCACTGAAATTTTTTTTCACCAGATGTGGTTACACGATTAATGGTATTATGGTTAATATGATCCAAACTTTAATGCGTTGCTCCAAAACTTACCAGTTTCAGAGGGATTAAATTCGTACATCTCATTTTTGACATATCGCCTTAAATAAAAGTCTAAAGGAGTTAGGTCCGGAGACCTAACCGGCCACCGCATAGGACCATTGCTGGCTATTACCGTTGATTGAAAGACATTGCTGTGTTTCAAGCAACGCTATTACCTTTTCGCCGAAAGTGCCAGTTAATAATTTCCTAGTCAGTTTAGGTAAATACGTACTGCTGGGTTGTCGCCGTTCGCGGTACATTTCAAAATAATTATCCATAACCCTATTTGCATTTCTGTCATTATGCAATATAACACACTATATAATATAGGTATAGAATTTCCAACGAATAAACCTGCAATATGGCGGCAGACAATTCATGTCAACACACTTCAATCGAATCGCTTATAACTGAATATATGACAAAAATTTACTAGGATTTCACACCACAAATCCAATTTAAAATATTAACAAAACCAACTTTTAATAATCTGTCGTGTTTCTTCGTGTTAAGTTCAATACATGTTAGAGAGAGAGATACTGGTGATACGCTAAAACTGAACCATCATAGGATTACAGGGCAGGCCAGGTTTTGCTTTACATTGTTTTGAGTGTTTTGATTTGTCAACTTCTATTCGTTTTTATACATTTTTCTGAAACTTTATTTTATTCTAAAACACAGTTATTTTCAGAGCTATTTCCATCATACTATTGTGTTGCTGGTAAGTACTTTTGGATATTTGATGTTAATTGTTTATTTTAAGTATTCCAATTATGTAAAATAACATACCATGTTATTAGATTTTTTAAGTTCGGTTCTGTCCATAAACGGCTGTCTGTCATTGTATTGCTGTCAATATTATTCCTACTAAAAATTAAATAGCTAGAATATCAGTTTTGTCAGTTGACATGTCGCCCATCTTGAAGTTTTACTCGCTGAAAATTCTATATCAAGCTCTTCGTTAGAGAAATTTAACCGATTTAAAAAATATTGAGAAATGAAAAAGTTACAAGCGTTCCAAGAAAATGGAACATATTAGTTTTTCCTAAATATCTCAAAAGCCAAAAGAATCAGAATCGATCCACAAGCGCCAATAAACTGCTTATATAATTGCTTAAAATTCTTCCTATTTAACCACTCTTCTAAGGCTTATATTTTCCGAAATCGCAATACTCTCATCACCAATTTCGGACAAACAGTATATCCACATGGTTGATACACAAAAAATATGCAGTTAAAATACCTTTCTTTTACTTACTCTCTATGATAGATCCTGTTTGCCCTTATTCTCCTTAATAATAATTTTGTATACATAAAATCCAGTCATTCCAAATCAGCCATCGGTTTCCAAATATGTTTAATAGTTTTAAAGTTAGACAGCATTAAAGATTAACTAAAATTTTTCTTGCACCTCTTCAATTGATGTGTAGTTCATAAGCATTCCAAAAAAAATAGGCATTTATTTTGCACTTGTCTTAACCACTAACGCAACAACATATTAAAGTTTATTTCATTAATTCAGGTGGACTCAAAGTTCACCAAAACTTTAGACGCCAAACTGCGACGCCTGCAACGAGAAGAAAAACAAAACAAAAAAGTTTATCAAACCAATCACATAGACAAACATAGAAAACCCTTTTGCTGTACTGTACCAAAGGGCACATTCTTAGAACCACCTCACGAACTAGAAAAATTAGTACACAAAGAATTAAAGTCGCAAAAAGAAAAAGAAGATGTAGAATACTTAAAGATCAAAAGGGACGAAACAAGGAAATTATTTACGTATGCTAGTCAACCGCGAGTATTAAATCGGAGTCCTGCGAAATTCGTGCATGTGCAGAAATGTGCTGCAGCATTAGCTGCAGCAAAAATTGCAGGAGGAGTTGCAGGGTTAATACATTTGGAAGATGTGGTGGATGCAGCATTAAAACATGAACAGTAAGTATTTTAGACTGTGAGTTGATCGATTGTGTATTATACTCTTGGGAGCTACTGTTCTTTAAGAGTTAAAATTTCACTGGTTTTTTAAAAGGTTCAAATTTGACTTTCCGATGTAATATTGATTGAATGTTGTCCTATTGTGGCAAATGTCAAGCAACAACCTGGGTATTAGTTGTGGTTTAATTATCGTGGCACTGCTTATTTAGTGTAAATACTAGGTATACTGACAGGGAAATTCACTAAAAAATATCCCAACTTTTTTTTTTCTTAATTGCTACCTAGGTCACATGGGGACTGAAAGTGGCCTCCACCTTCCAAATGAAATGCATCAAGCATATGGCAAATACTACATTGAGCGAAAAGTATTTTACTCTTTATAAGAATTCTCATGACCTTTATATAATCATTTAATACGATTTGGGACAGCAGCACCTGCTTATAGCCTTTATACACCAGAGACAGCTAAGACAGGTATATAACGATAATAAGACTGCTTTATATCCGTAATATGGTATTGATTTATAATACTTATTAGCACGTCTTATTGCTATTAAGAATTGTTTGTTTGGCACAATAAAACGTGCCTCTACCAGGTATTGTATAACCGTTAAAATTAGTTTTATATTCTTTATAAAACGTTATTATATTGGCTATGCGCCTTAGCAGCTGTGGATATAATTCAGTTTAATAAAAATGAAAGATGTGTTTATTTGGACTTGTACAATTTTATTAGAAACAATATATTTACAAAACGGAACACTAAACTAACCTTGTCTTAATTTTAAAATGGTACGAACACCGACGTATGTTTTCTAAAATTCTATAGTAGATATGTGTATACTTTTCAATTCCTATCTGCGCGAACTTAGTGGTAGGACAAGCATCGAAGCTATGTGGACGCCATTGGATTCGGACTTGGAGAAATGCTGCTAGGTGTAGTTTTATTTCGCTTGGATCTGTTTTAAAATACAGGTCATCGGTTCTCTATCGCCTGATTACGGGAAAGCCCCGTCACTGATTCATGTCCTAAAATAAGATATAATAATTTAGCCCCCAATATGTTCAGCAATATTCTATTTGGGCTTCTATAATGCTACCTATAACCCCGCTTTTATGGCATAGAACATAAAAATGTATTTACAATTGCAATTCTTGCAACATAACGTATTTTAAAATTAATTAAAAAATAATAGGGGTAAAATTCAAAGCCTTATGCCAAGACAAAGAAATAAACGTATTTTCTTTGTTTAAATAATAGATTCTTTCAGAAAAACTATTTAAAAGCAAGAACTTACCTTAAAAGAGTGTAATATCAGCACAATTTACATTTTTTTAATATATCCTTAATTTTGAGTACTTTTCCGAGAAATCATCCGCCCCGCCCCGTACATGTCATTAGAGTGTCTGAAATACAACTGACTCGTTGAAACGCGAAACGCGATTGTCATCGGCCATTTTGGATATGTTGCATAAAGGTACCAAAACGTTTTGTAAAGGCAATCATCATAATGTGTAAAATAATAAGTAAAACGTTTTATACTCGGTATATGACTCATTATGTATAAAATCGTTTTTAATCCCAATAAGACTATTTGATTAAATTGCATTATTTATGATAATTCTGTTATAATGATTACTGCCGGGGTTTATACCCAGTACGTAACGTGGTAACAATTCTGTATACGGTTCTTTAGAAAACAATTTTATTTCAGCTACTATTTGTTGCATATAAGTTATTAAAAATGGTATAACTGTTATGATATGATTTCTAGCAATCCTGTTTTATTACTCTATTTCGCTATGTGTAGCTACCTCACGTCGAACACTTTTGGCCGGTAAATTATTTATCTCCATTCTAATTCTATCTTTTAGGTCTTTTGGATTACCTGGTGTATTCTGATACCTTTAAGTACTTCCATAGAAAGAAATCTATAGGCGTTAGGTCCGGAAACTTTGTTGACCATTCAATTGAACCCCGTCAACATATACAGTCATTTGGAAAAATTTCGTCTATGCATCTTCGAACGATTACACCATAGTGCGGCGGCACGCCATCTTGTTAAAACCCTAGAGATAGAATATCATGGGGATCATCTGGATCATCCTCGTTAGGAAAAATAACTGCTAATGCAAGTATTAAATTAAATGAGAGGAAATCTAAGTAACACTGAGCAGTAAGATTTTCGTCAAAGAAATATGGTCCTATTTTCTATTCTGTTATTAATTATTCCAGTCCACACATTGACTTTTTGAGGATGTTGTGTAAGTCCTTCATCTATCCACTACGGATTTTGTTCAGGAATCGATAATTATGTAGGTATATTGAGCATTCCATGTAAATAAAATACAGCCTCGTCAGAAAATATAATATTTTGGAAAAAACTGTTGTTTCCTTCGCATCTTGCTATCACTTCTTCGCAGAATTGTAGTCTCCTATGGTAATCGTCTTCCAGAAGTTCCTGAACAACATGCACTTTATATAGGTGACACTCCTGGCTTTTTAAAAGGCTCTATACGGAAGCTCTAGTAACATCGTTATTAAGCGTTAAGGTATTAGTTGAAGATTGCGGATTTTTACATATTGATAACATAAAAAGTATTAAACTCGTGACCATAGGCGTCGCTCCTACCAAATAATTAAAATGCGGATTTTTGTTAATTTTTCATATGATTCAATAGTACCGGGTGTCCCACTAAGAATGGTTGTCGGCCGTATCTCAAAAAGTCTTATGGCGTGCGGAAAAAAAATATATTAGGTAAAGTGGTTATGAGAAATTGCTGGAAATTATTTTCAAGTTTCTCAGACTGGCGCTAGAGGGCGCAACAGTAACGGTAAATATGAATCACGAAGTTTCCTCAACAGTCGCCTAGTTAAGGTATCCCGAAAATAACATTTTTGTATATTTCGAAGATTTATTAATAAAATTCACCTATAGAACGTGTTCGTCACTTTCCAAATAAAGTGGTGGGGGAAGGTTGAACATTATTTGTAATAAATGCTGATAACTCCGGTCTGGCTTTACATACTTTGGTAAACTTAGTTTTGTTAAAAAGGGCTTTTCTCACTCTATATATCATCTTATGAACTACGGCAATATGAGTTTTATACTAGGCGCTAAGGGGCGCCGTCTTACAACTTCACAAACATTGCGCGTTCTTTCCATAATTGTAAATATAATAGTATATTTAATTTTACCTCATTACAATCTATTTTCGATCCGGAGATATCAACAACAATAATCATAATTACGGAACATTATGATTTTATTTTCAAGTTGCCATTGTAAAGGTTTTTTTAAGAGTTAAATAGGCCTTGGAAAAACAAAATATGAAGGTACGTATGTTTCAAGCAAATATATCGTTACGACAATAATTCTCAGTGGCGCCCTAAATGTTCAAATTGTCGCACATCGTTCTGTATACACGACTCCAATCTCTCCCTGGTTGATAATACTGCAGTTTCCACCTATGCCATAGGGATACGGCGGCTGCTGTCCATTATCCTTTCTATCATGTTTTCCCTTGTGGTGGGTCTGGTAACGAAAACAAGATCCTTCAATCTCCTCCATAGATAAAATTCTAGGCACGTTAAGTCAGGTGATCTAAAATAGAAATTACCACTTTCATTAACAGTATCACAATATATCCTATAATATTACCTGGCAGGTCACGGAAATATACTCCCTCTTCCTATCCAGATCCACCTTGCAAGAAATGTGTCGTCAAGAAATTGACGAACGTCTGCCGCAAAATGTGCAGGACATCAATCGTGAAGAATTGGCAGTTCGTAATTTAAAAAATGTAAATATTTTTGCCCAGTAAGCGACTTATTAAATACAAACGGTACAATTATTCTGCCACCCAAAATGCCGCACCAGACATTGACACTCCATCCTCTTTGATGCTGCACCTCCCGCATCCAATGGGGATTATCCCGCGACCAATAATGCATATTATGGCGGTTTACTCCTCCATTACTATAGCTTCATCAGTCCACAAAATTCTGGAGAGGAGATTTCTATCTTCCAATATATTGAGAAACCAATAGCAATGATCCAATATTCTATCATAATCTTGCGGGGTCAAAGCCTGATGAAGCACAATATGGTAGGGATGTAGCCTAAAGAAAAACAAAATACTTATTACATTGTGTTCAACTGAGGTTGCCCGCTTGATACCACCCAGAGCGGTGCATGGTAGAAATACACGACGAGCCACTGCAGCCCACCGGTACGTGGTTCAGCTTAGTGTCCCTCGAACGACACTGTTTCAAAATTCTTTCATCTTGAGAACGTCATCACTCTGGAACGACCTCCCTGAGAAAGTGTTCCCCAACGACTATAATCTTCAAAGATTCAAGACCAACGTGAATCGTTTCCTGCGCACACGCACCGCTCCTAGAGCGCCATAAAGGATTTATCCTGCAGTGCTGTGCCTTATAATAAAAAAAAAAAAAAAAAAAACATTGAGTTGAAAACTATTAACCGCTTCTTCAAGTAACAGAGGCATTTTGAAAATCAAATACGACACAACACTGTTGGCACGACAAAAATTTTGACGTAATAATGAAAGGTGACATGCGTGCACAGTTTCAATTCATATTTTGTTTTTCCAAGGCCTATTTGACTCTTAAAAAAATCTTTACAATGGCAACTTGAAAATAAAATCATAATGTTCCGTAATTATGATTATTGTTGTTGATATCTCCGGATTGAAAATAGATATTAACTTGCGGTTTTCACTGACTTCTTAGACTTTTAATCATCCTTGTAATTAGGTGAAATTGAATATACTATTATATTTACAATTATGGAAAAAACGCGCAATGTTTGTGAAGTTGTAACACAGCGCCCCCTAGCGCCTAGTGTAAAACACAGATTGCCGTAGTCCATAAGATGATATATAGAGTGAGAAAAGCCCTTTTTAACAAAACTAAGTTTACTAAATTATGTTAAGCCAGACCGGAGTTATCAGCATTTATTACAAATAATGTTCAACCTTCCCCCACCACTTTATTTGAAAAGTGACGAACACGTTCTATAGTTAAATTTTATTAATAAATCTTCGAAATATACAAAAATGTTATTTTAGGGATACCTTAACTAGGCGACTTTTGAGGAAACTTCGTGATTCATATTTACCGTTACTGCTGCGCCCTCTAGCGCTAGTCTGAGAAACTTGAAAATAATTTCCAGCAATTTCTCATGACCACTTTACCTACTATATTTTTTTTCCGCAAGCCATACGACTAACACTTTCTGAGATACGGCCAACAGCCATTCTTAGTGGGACACCCGGTACATATTACAGCTTGTTTATTATAGTTTGTATCGATAAAAGGTTTGTTCCCGTGACTTCGCCTGCAGAGAATATTTTTAAAATGGTCTTTCTGTAAAGAGAAATGCTAATTTTGCCAAAAACAATATAAAAAAATTGTCTTTGTCCAGCAAGGACAGCGAGGAGGTATGAGTTTTCCTTAGCAAGAAAGGATAAGGGCAGATACTATGTTAGTTGGAATAAACAATTAGTAATTAGGATTCACTATATATATTTTAACAAAAAATTGATCGCATTAGTAGAATCACAGTAGTCGTTCTGTAATATAACCAGTTTTTAAGATACGTGTTGAACGAACATAGTTAATTTAAAATTCATGAACAATTTAATGACTGGAATAGTCAGACCTTTCAGATGTAGAATCGTTTCCAGATTGGATTACTACTGACGCTTCAGGTGGTGAAATAGAATATCCATTTTCTGTTTTTATAACATGAGCTACCCAATTTTTCCATACATGCCGAATATTATCAAGAACAACTGCGCTTTAAGCTGGAGATTGATTATTGAGTGATATTTTTTGCTGATAAGAGCAACACAATAGGTACAAGGCCATCTTTACTTCCCGCATGATAACGCGTTTTTCTCTCAAAGACGGTGTATCAAAAGTACAATTTGTACTGTCTACTCTAACATACATATCATAACAACATCATGAGTATCAAACCAAGTTTCGTCTAAATAAATTATACTTTTATCGGATTCATGGTACTCCTTTATTTTGCTCATTTAGTCCTGTCGTAGTTAAATGATACGCGGGAACGCGGGGATTCCATTATAACCATTAGATTCTATCATCTAATGTTTTATGTTTAAAGCCACATTTTAACAAGACGCCACGCAATGTTTCTAAAGATTGGTACTTATAATTAGGGTAACCTCGCAATTTATCACGAACCAGTTCTAAAGTTGGCACTTTATTATCCTCGTAAAAGTTGTAAATAGTTCGTAGAATAAAATCCCTTGTAGTAAGCCGTCTTGAATAATTTCTGGTTTACTGGTTTGCACTTCATGGAATGAGCGGCTACAGTTCTCAATTTAAATACGTTATAAATTCTTATAAAACCCAAGTTGTGTTAATTCATTACAAGTACATATTTAAGATATTGCGTTAACATTAAAAATGTAAATCTTTGTTTATTAATTCCGGACTTACATCGCTTTCGATGGCCGACTCTGGCACCGACTCATTATATTCCTGCGATAATTCATCTTGACCTTGTGTTTCAAATTGTCGCCAAAATATCATACTGATATAATAAAATCTAGATACCAAGTAAAAACTTACTTGTCTGAAACCACACAGTTATAGCAGAAAATGAAATATGTAAATTACAGCAAATCGTTTCAATCAGTCACGCCGCTGTCCGATTCCCAATATCGCATACCTCAAACATCAACTGATTTTAAAGCTGAGAAGGGATCACCCAAATGTCAAAACCTTTAACTATTTGCTGTTCTTGTCTACAGCATATAAATTTGTATTTATATGCTTTTCTATTTTTTTCCCACTCGGAAAAAATAGTTCGCACTTTAAATTGCTGGTGGGCCTTGATGGTCTATCGCCAGGGTATTGCCAGTTCTACAATGTTTTCGTAAGTGTAGGAAGAACACAAGGGTTTGTTAATTGTTTTTGTATAAATAATATTTCAGAAGTACATACTAAAAAAATTATAATAATATTCACGTATGACTTGTTCCTTCTTTATTTGACATTGAAAATTTCTTGGTTTAAAGTACATTTGCAAACTAGCTTTCAAAGAGAGTTACTGACTATTAATTAAATACTGATATAAAAGAACACTTTTAATAATATAAACTTAAAGAATTTTTAAAAAAAGATCGGACAACCCCGATTATGATGCCGGTCCCTTCGAAGCCAGGTTAGTTCAGGTTTTTTATGTCATCAAACTGATTTTGGAAAAAGTGCAAATGATGTATGCTTTTGCTATTTAATAACAGATTTTCGGGAAAAACTTATAACCGTAACGAAATGAGTTAACCCCTACTTTTTTGTAACCTTGGAATACAGTTTTTGAAAACCTTTTCATGGGAGGGGGCGAAAAATATTACAGGAATATGAACAATAATTAATTTAGATCAATTTCCAGGTATTAGGGTTTTTCTTAAAAATAACTTAAGAAAGAATAGTAAATGTACTACTTTTAATAATCACCAAAAAGGAAAACGTTTTTCTGAAACTGCAATTTCCGTATGCAGTCTGGATTAGTAGAAGCGAACAGACAAAATGTTTACATTCATTGCGCACGAAGAAAACATTGCTGCGGTAAGGGTTATAGTGTTGCTAAAACCCCAAACATTTTGGTCAAAGAATGTTAGCATGCCAAAAGTGCAGAAAGTTCATTTAAAACATTCCAAGAACATTGTGTGGTATATTATTAATTTAAATCGGAAGGTCAAGTTTGAAAATCCTTAAACTATTCTATGTAAAATACGTTCTTCTTCCCCTATGAAAAATTTGTAAAATTACTGCAAATTAACATTGTATCAATCAATACAAAATGATTTTCTTTTAGTGAATGCCCTATTTTACATCTAGCTCTTACAGCCTTTGAATATGCAGCTTTTGTCTAATAAAGTTTTGGTTTATCTCTTGAAGATACCTACTATTTTTGGAAAGTGATTTTTTTGCTGATTCTGTCTTACATTGGTCTTCTTGTTATTTGATATTCCGTATTTTCTATGGACAATAATAATCAGTTTTAAGAGAGACTTGCATGTGCTTCATTATAACAATACAACAAGACTATAATAAATGTATAATATACATTACCTTCATTACATTTTTTATTCATACAAGTGAGCCAGTGAATGCGTGGTCTAATTAAGTAATCAGCATAGGCCCAACTATTTTTATGTAAAAAATACGTTGCACCTTCAACAAATATTGATGGTAAACAAATTGGGTTAATTTATCAGAAAATTGGAACGACCAAAAGAAAAATAAAAAACATTATCTGGCACAAATCGATTAATTAACAATTTTGCTGGATGAAATAAAAATTTAAATAGTGTCAACTCACTTAATTACTATACAGGGTTTTAAGAAAAAAAGTTCCTATGAACATATGTCCGGAGTTGCTTCGTTTCTGAGATACAGGACGTTGAAGTTTAAAAAAGAAACGGTCATAAATATCCTTAAACCGATTTGGTTCAGTTATTTGAAATAATAAGGCGCTTATTTAGCCCTAACTGGATTGAAATTATTAGGTCCAGTGGCGTCTCAGTGGGCAGCACAGCCAATTATTATTGAGAAGAAAAAGTACGCCTCTGCCTTTTTTTTATTTTTTTTTATTTGTTCAGATTAAGCAACTACAAACACAACCTTTTGGTCTCCCGTGTTTTTTTCATATCTGGCTTTGTTTGGGACAAAAAAAAATAAAAATCATTTTAACTAATTCTAAAAGCTATCCAGGGAAAACATAAAATAAAAACCAACAATAAAAGATAAACAACAATTTCGACCTTACAGTAAATGAGCAAAATGTCCACCTTCTGATAAAATGCACGACTGGTTTCAATAGGTTTACTTTTATTATTACATTTTTGGTTTACCACATCTGCTATTTATAACAAACTATTGCCGAGTATTGTCATATTATTATCAGTAAAATTCAGAGTTGTCAATTAGCAGTGATTCCATCATGAACAATTTTACTAACGCTTAAATGGCTGGCATGCACTTTATTTATGGATTAGCAAATGGAAATGCGAAAGAAGCACGGAGAATTTACCACGACAGATATCCTAACAGAGTAATCCTATATGCTAAAACATTTAGAACGCTACATGCAAGATTATGTAAAACTGGGAGTTTTAATAAAAATACAGGTTAGTTCAGGTTACGCCTGAACTAGAAGAAGCTATACTTGATGGGATAGAAGAAGATCCTTCAAATAGTACCAGGAAGATTGCACTGCAGCTTGAAGTCAGCCCAAAAAACGTTTGGAAAGTTCTTACTCGTCAGCATCTCGACATCACCTACGCTAATCGCTGGATTGGACGTGCAGGACCACACAATTGGCCAGCTCGCAGTCCTGATATTAATCCTCTAGATTTCTAGTTATGGGGTCATCTGAAGGCTCTTGTTTATAAAACTCCTGTACTAGATGTGAATGACTTGAGGAATTGGATAATTGACAATTGCAATGTCATCATAAGGAATACTCCAGGTATTTTTGAACGTGTCAAACAATTAATGATAAATCGATTGCAGTCGTGCATTTTATCAGAAGGTGGACATTTTGCTCATTTACTGTAAGGTCGAAATTGTTTATTTTTTATTTTTGGCTGTTATATAATGTTGTCCATGGATAGCTTTTAGAATGAGTTAAAGTGATTTTTTTTTTCTCGCAAACGAAGCCAGATATGAAAAAAACACAAGAGACCAAAAAGTTGTATTTGTAGTTGCTTAATCTGAACAAATAAAAAAACCGTACTTTTTCTTCTTAATAATAATTGGCTGTGGTGCCCACTGAGACGCCACTGGACCTAATCATTTCAATCTAGTTAGGGCTAAATAAGCGCCTTATTACTTCAAATAACTGAACCAAATTTGAACCATATCGGTTTAATGATATTTATGGCCGTTTCTTTTTTAAACTTCAACACCCTGTATCTCAGAAACGAAGCAATTTCGGACATACATATGTTCATAGGAACTTTCTTTCTTAAAACTACCTTACGTATCACCCTCTGAAGTTTCGTACCGTAGTTACGAAAGACCCTGTAGTTGGGACGTTTTATTATTATTTTGTATAATTTTAGGTTTGGTTCATAAGTTGTTAGGATCAGGAAGCAAATGAAACCTAGTTCTAAATAGCCGACGTTTCGGAAAATATATTTCTTTCTTCAGGGCTCTGTAACACAATGAGAAAAAAAAAGAGATTTGTAAGATATACAGTGTGTATCAGCCAAATGGAATAAATTCGATAATAAATACATGGGAGCGTGTCCAAAATAGCGCTCGGACACGTCGATTTGTATTTCTAGTTGCCCATATTTTTCAATAAAAACTTTATATACAAGGTGTGTCATGTAACAGTGGCCAATACTAACTTTCTTATTTTAAATGCAACACCCTGTATAATTACTCAATTTTTAGATTCTTCAGAAAATTTTAGACATATTTTATGTGCAATATCCTATACCTATCATCAACTGTTTCGGAAATATTAAGTGTTTTCAGATTCATTGCAAAAATTAACAACACACTAAAAAACTAATAAGTAATAGGTACTGTTTATTTCTTGATAATGTAAAAAACCAAAAAAAAACATTAATGTAGGAGATGTTAAAAATTGATGTTAAACTGTTTTTACTGATATGTAATAAAAAGAAAAACTTTATCAAATTGTTGTCTGTCTGCATGACAGTAGTTATCAGTGTTATAGTCGTTTGAATTTCGTTAACTGCATATCAGAAAGATGGTTTATTTTACAGAAATGCACAAAATAACAATTCTACAGATGATTGGTTATGGAGATAAAACACGGTCGCAAATGGAATTTGCTCGCTTATTTCATGAAAAATTTCCAAATTTGCCGCCTATAACTCAAGGGACAATTAGTAAAATAGATAAGCAGTTTCGCCAGCGTGGACATGTAAAGCAAATAAAAAAAGTAGCTGCCAATGCAATAAGTGATGATACCAAATTAGAAATTTTGCTTGAGTTTCAGGAAAACCCACATTCGATGTTTGAAATTCATCGATTATTCGAACAATACAAGAAAATAAGATGTATCCCTATAAAATGACACCTACTGATGAGCTTATGGAAGACGATTTTGATGGGAGAACGTATTTTTGTGAACAAATGATGGCAATATTAGATAACAATGTGATTCAATTAGAACATGTTTTGTTTTCTGATGAGTGCACCTATACACTTCACAGTCATGCTAATCGTCAGAATTGTCGCTATTGGTCTAGGGAAAATCCTCACTGGATGAGAGAAGAACATACGCAATATCCTGAAAAGGTTAATGTTTGGGCAGGAATTGTTGGAGATCATAACATAGGTCCCTTTTTCATTAATGGCAATTTGAATGGCGATAATTATTTAGTACTGCTAAAAAATAATGTCTTGCCAACTTTGACAAACTTATATCCTGATCCAGCAAACCCGCAACTTCCAGCGAATATGATATGGTTTCAGCAAGATGGACCACCTCGCCATTACCAAATCAATGTCCGGCAGTACCTCAACCGAGTATTTCCAAATCGGTGGATAGGGAGGCGTGGATCGATGGAATGGCCAGCACGATCCCCTGATCTGACGCCATTAGACTTTTTCTTATGGGGTTATGTCAAAAATATTGTATACAAAACTAAACCCCTCGACTTAGCTGACTTAAGAAGACGAATAACGCTTGCGATTAGATCGGTCACGACTGAGATGTTCAGTAACGTTAGAAGAAATTTCTATTTAAGATTAGGATGTCGCCAAGACGTTCGCGGCGAGCATTTTCAACATCTCCTACGTTAATGTTTTTTTTTTGTTTTTTACATTATCAAGAAATAAACAGTATTACTTATTCGTTTTTCAGTGTGTTGTTAATTTTTGCAATAAATCTGATAGCACTTAATATTTCCGAAACAGTTGAAGATAGGTATAGGATATTGTACATAAAATATGTCCAAAATTTTCTGAAGAATCCATAAATTAAATAATATATAGGGTGTTGCATTTAAAATAAGAAATTTGGTACCTATTGGCCACTGTTACATGACACACCGTGTATAAAAAGTTTTTATTGAAAAAAATGCGCAACTAGAAATACCAATCGACGTGTGCGAGCGTTTTTTCGGACACGCCCACATGTATTTATTATCAAATTTATTCCATTTGGCTGATACACACTGTATAAGTAAGCTTGGTGAAGTCTAGTTTTCATTTTCTTCTCTAATCTGGTAGTATAAATTTAGTATTTTAAACTTGGAATAATTCCAGGAGACATTTACCTTACACACATATTATACACTACAGAGTAAAAGTAAAATTACAAATAAACTGTTTTCATTACATACTTTAAGTTATTTTTTTTTATTTACTATTTTTTACGGTCGTCGGCGTACCAGAGGCCATCTTGAACCGGTCATCGACCGTACGGTTTTTAATCGTGCGGTCTACCGACTGGGGAGTGTGAAACGGCACCTTCATCCTACGAGATATCCGATCTCATCCGGCCTGTCCGGCGTGAATAGGATGGTTTTGATGTCGATTCATTTTACACTCTTCCCTAAGACAAGAGCACGCGGTGTTTCCCAAGCGGTCACCCATCCAAGTACTAGCCGCGCTCGACACCGCTTAACTTCGGTGATCTGACGGGAACCGGTGCTTTAAGTTATAAACGAGGTGTTTTTAAGGTTAATAATCCTAATCTATCGTGACCATACAGAGGAGGTCAAACTAAAAGCTTTCCCAAAAATTCCCAAAGTGCCCTTTAACAAAGAGCTCCAAAGCGATTTACTTTGTTGGCTCTAACTCTTAAACCGATTTGTATAATTTAATGAAATTTTAATATTTCATAGAGGTCATACAGAGTCATTAAACCATACTACAGTAGATGTTTTACATCGTTAGGGAAGTCAGGAACGGACTTGCCACGACACTCGTTGGTCCTAAATTTTGACCGGTGTCATTTGACAGAGCTGAAAACTGATTTTTGAAATACTCTGGTCATTCTTTTTCAAAAAAGTACTCAACCCCTTCAGACCTGATTTATTTTCTAATAATACATTTTTTTTTTGTTGTTGGTGGTCAGGGAGATCGACTTAATATATCCTATGAAAATTTTGGTTTTTATCCTACTCTTTGTATTTTTTTTTAATGTGCATGTACATGTACCGGGTGTCCCACTAAGAATGGCTGTCGGCCGTATCTCAGAAAGTGTTAGTCGTATGACTTGCGGAAAAAAAATATATTAGGTAAAGTGGTCATGAGAAATTGCTGGAAATTATTTTCAAGTTTCTCAGACTGGCGCTAGAGGGCGCAACAGTAACGGTAGAGAGACGGTAGGTTAGAGACTTGGGCGTTACTCGCTCTACTGTTCATAGGATTTTATTAAAAGAAAGGTAAGTAATTATATCTATATGTTATAACTCTTGAATAGTTTAGAATAATGCCAATATCTCTCTTAATAATTTTCAAGTCAATGTAATAAGTATTTTGTTTTTCTTTAGGCTACATCCCTACCATATTGTGCGCCACCAGGCTTTGACCCCGCAAGATTATGATAAAAGATTGGATCATTGCTATTAGTTGCTCAATATCATATTGGAAGATAGAAATCTCCTCTCCAGAATTTTGTGGACTGATGAAGCTACTTTCCATAGTAGTGGAGGAGTAAACCGCCATAATATGCATTATCGGTCGCGGGATAATCCACACTGAATGCGGGAGGTGCAGCATCAAGGAAGATGGAGTGTCAATGTCTGGTGCAGCATTTTGGGTGGCAGAATAATTGGACCCTTTGTATTTAATGAGTCGCTTACTGGGCAAAGATATTTACATTTTTTAAATTACGAACTCCCAATTCTTCTCGAAGATGTTCCCTTGGATATTCGCAGAACTATGGTTTTCCAACACGATGGATGTCCTGCACATTTTGTTGCAAACGAGGGAAAACATGCTAGAAAGGATAATGGACAACAGCCGTCGTATCTCTATGGCAGAGGTGGAAACTGCAGTATTATTAACCAGGGAGAGATAGGAGTCGTGTATACAGAATGATGGGCGACAATTTGAATATTTAGGGCGCCACTGAGAATTATTGTCGTAACGATATATTTGCTTGAAACATACGTATCTTCATACTTTGTTTTTCCAAGGCCCATTTGACTCTTAAAAAAACCTTTACAAGGGCAACTTAAAAATAAAATCATAATGTTCCGTAATTATGATTATTGTTGTTGATATCTCCGGATTGGAAATAGATATTAACTTGCGGTTTTCGCTGACTTCTTAGACTTTTAAACATCCTTGTAATCAGGTAAAATTGTATATACTATTATATTTACAGTTATGGAAAAAAAGCTCAATGTTTGTGAAGTTGTAAGATAGCGCCCCCTAGCGCCTAGTGTAAAACACATATTGCGTTCATAACATGATATATAGAGTGAGAAAAGGCCTTTTTAACAAAACTAGGTTTACTAAATTATGGTTAGCCAGACCGGAGTTATCAGCATACCGGGTGTTGCATCGTCGAGCGGGACATAGGAAATCCCATGTAATTTTAAATGGGGTCAATTATTGGCTTCCCTAATTCGTTTAGAGAAAAATTCTATTTAGGTTTATTAAAGAGCACTAAATCCCACATTCAAAAAAATAACTTTAGATATTTTTGATGAGCCCGTTTACGGGTTATCGCCGATTTCTTTTTAACTATTTCTCCTTTTTATGGCCCCGTATTTGCGGGCACCAGTCAAGGTAAAAGATGACTGTCAAATAAAGTTGTCATTTTGAGGAATATTTGAACATCTTCTTAAATCCTAAAGTTCTAACAATTTAATAGTACCTACCTATTAATTAGTAAAATATTGAAACATGTAAAATGTCATAATTAACCTTGTAATTGGATACTTTATTTCAGTTTTATTCAGATTAATTTGTACTCATAAATACACCTTTAATATTTTCGATGTACGAGTTTTTATAACAATAAAGCACACATTTCAAAATGACAACTTTATTTGACAGTCATCTTTTACCTTGACTGGTGCCCGCAAATACAGGGCCATAAAAAGGAGAAATAGTTAAAAAGAAATCGGCGATAACCCGTAAACGGGCTCATCAAAAATATCTAAAGTTATTCTTTTGAATGTGGGTTTTAGTGCTCTTTAATAAACCTAAATAGAATTTTTCTCTAAAATAATTAGGGAAGCCAATAATTGACCCCATTTAAAATTACATGGGATTTCCTATGTCCCGCTCGACGATGCAACACCCGGTATATTACAAATAATGTTCAACCTTCCCCCACCACTTTATATTTTTGGGATACCTTAACTAGGCGACTTTTGAGGAAACTTCGTGATTCATATTTACCGTTACTGTTGCGCCCTCTAGCGCCAGTCTGAGAAACTTAAAAATAATTTCCAGCAATTTCTCATGACCACTTTACTTAATATATTTTTTTTCCGCAAGCCATACGACTAACACTTTCTGAGATACGGCCGACAGCCATTCTTAGTGAGACACCCGATACATGTGGTCCGAGTTAGTAAATTATACAAAATACAGCCTGTTTAAAATGAAGTCACCACTATTGCTAACTTTCTTATTATAAAAGATGCGACGTCGGTCGGTTAAATTAGTAAAGATCTGTATTTTTATGTACTGATTATTATGGCGGCGACAAAAAAAATTGAACATTAGAATCACGTGATATTAACAAAAATATATTTTTCTTTAATAAAATGGGGTATTTTTGCTATAATTATTTGATATAAATAGAAAATCTAATGAATATTTTTCCTTTACTACATATTGCTAAACTCAATAATAACAGAGATATTTACATTTAAATGAAATTTTTAATTTATAACCGCAGGCGGCCATGTACCATATTAAAGGCCTATCTCGACAGCCCTTTGACAGGCGGGCATCACAAAAAAATCGCAGGTATCCTTTAAATGTAATTTTTCATTTATTATCAGGTGGTCATTTACCGAATTTGCAAAAAAATACCTTTGACAGATCTTTTAATCTATCGTGATAAGTTCAGTTTAATATCTTTTGAATAAAATGGTATTTACACATTTAGAAAAATGCGATTTGCTTGAAACTACATAGTGTGCCAAAAAAATAGCGAACGTGCTTTAGAACGATATCGTACAGTATTCCCCGGAAGAAATGTGCCTGATCGGAGATATTTTTTGATATTATTTGATATTATACAGAAAGTTTTTGAAAAGTCAATGCCAAAGAAAGTATTTATTATTAGCGAAGATACTGAAATAAATGTGTTGGTGTATTTTGAAGCGTTCCGCGAAAACTCTACAAGAGATTGTGTGCGAGATCTTGGACTATGTTTGGGAACTATTCATAATATATTAAAAAAGTACAAGTATCTACCCTACCCTACAAGTATAGACCAACACAGACTTTATTGCCAGGTTACCAAGCAATACGTATGGAATATTGTCAGTGGCTTATTTATACGGTAAATGAGAATCCAAATATTTTGTGGCAAATTTTGTGGAGTGACGAATCTAATTTCAGCAGTAGGAGCATGTTTAATAGACTATTTCACTAGAATGTTTTACACTGGCAAAATGTATGTGATTTTTACAGCGACAAAATTTTAATATTTGATCGAAAGAAATTTTGTTACCATGGTTCTGTTAATTATTTTGTTTCTGACCGGTATATTATTAGCTTATAACGTCTTAGTTACGCGGGAATTATAAGGGTCATAACTACCTTGGGATATTAAGAAAAATTTGACATAAAATCAAACGATTGACATCTAATGTCAATTTGATTGTCATCTATTGAAACATGTACTCCACTTTAAAAATGAACAAAATGTTACTAAAATCGGTCAGAAATAAAATTATCTATGTATCACTGGAATTATAAGGGTCTCAATTACCTCGGGCAATTGCTGTCCCTCGGGCCAAAGGCCCTCGGGACGTAAACTTTGCCCTCGGTAATTAAGACCATTATAATTCCCTAGATACATAAATAACTATAAAATGTCATTGTATTATTTCTTGTTAACAAACGTCAGATTAGTTCAGTTCAAAAATGAGTGTTTCTGAAGAAAAAAAAACAGATTTGGAATACAATCCATTATAGAAATTAAAAAGGCAGTGTCGGAGAATATAGGTACCTCCAAATACGCGTATCTCCAAAACTTCCATTTGGCGACAGTTTTCGCAGTTTTTGTTGATAAGAGATCATAAGCTTGAAAAGCATACTCCAGCCGAAGAATTAGCAAAAATTATGGAAGATTATGCTTACAACATGAAAAAACTAAACGGAGAGGACTACAAAGAGTCAAGTATCAAAAGCATATGGAACACCACGGCGCAGATGCTACAAGAAAAGTACTATCAAGAATTTAATATAAAAATAGACCCATTTACCGACATTGTTTTTAAATCAGCCCGTTTGGCAAAGGACTTAAAGGGAAAAGGGGAAAGAAAGTCAAAAAGTCTTTCTCCACTAATTTAATAGTGAGCTATTAAAGGCTCAATTTTAAAATTAAATTGTCTCTACATGTTTCGAAGGTAGTAACCTTCATCTTCAGGAGACCAAAGTAGTGCTGCAGTTATTGTTAGCAGTAGAGAGAAAACTGTTGATGGAAAATGACGTTGGTGGAGCTTTTTTTTATATTTAAAAATATTTTGACAAGATATTAAAAATTGAATGTAATCAGCATACTAAACTTAACTAATACTTAAACTGCTTGATTATTTCTTAAAGTATAACAGTTACCAATAAATATTTCAGATAAAAGTTTTAGGGTTTTTTAAGGTGTATTAGAATTAAGAAAAAATAAGTATACAGGATGAGTCAGAAAACCGTAGAGAAGCAAAGTTAACTTTTTTTAAATGGAACACAATATATCTTCGAATATTTTTGGATTTAACATGAAATAACAATTAATTTTTAATAAGTGCATTATAAATAAACCTAATAGTTTCCCAGATATCGACTTTTGAATAATGTCATTTTTCAAAAGTCGATATCTCGGAAACTATTAAGTTTAGACTTATAATGCACGTATTGAAAAATAATTGCTATTTTATGTAAAATCCAAAAATATTCGAAGATATAGGGTGTTCCATTTAAAAAAAGTAACTTTGTTTCTCTACGGTCTTCTGACTCAACCTGTATACTTATTTTTTTTTAATTCTATTACACCTTAAAAAACCCTAAAACTTTTATCTAAAATATTTTTTGCTGACTGTTTTACTTTAAGAAATAATCGACCGTTTCCATACATACCAACGACCCTGTATATGAAAAAACCGGCATTACTGGAGTCGCGAAAATCTTATGCGTTACCAGCGTGTAATCCACAGAGGCGTTCTAGCTTAAATGTATGGTATGGTCTTATCGGTTCAAAAATAATTGGACCTGTTTTTTATGAAGGTACTCTGACAGGCGAACGCTATGTAGAATTAATAAGAAACACAATGGAGGACTTTTTGGATAACATTAATTTAGCAGATCGGCAAGAAATATATTTTCAACAAGATGGTGCGCCGCCGCATAATGCCTATGTTGTTGCCAATCTTCTTACCGAACTGTTTGAACAACGTTGGTTAGCTACACGCGGACCAATTTTATGGCCTCCGCGTTCACCAGACATTACTCCCCTCGATTTTTATTTTTGGGGGTTTTTAAGAAACGAAATTTATAACAAACAGTACAACAATGTTGATGAACTGCAAGAATCCATTATTAACAGTATTAATAACATTGATGGGCCAACAGTTTTGCAGGCTACGAGGAAAGTTTTAATATGTGCTCGAAAGTGTGTAAAAGTAGAAGGTGATTTTAATTTAAATAAATCGTCCATCCTCAAAGTGAAGTTGAAATATAGGGAAAGGAAAGAAAGTCAAAAAGTCTTTCTCCACTAATTTAATAAGAGCAATCAGAGGCTTAGTTTTATGAAAGCGCGTCTACATGTTTCGAAGGTAGTAACCTTCATCTTCAGGAGACAAAAAATAGTGATGCAGTTAATATTAGCAGTATAGAGAAAATTGTAGGTGGAAGGTGACGTTGATGGAGCTTTAAAAAATTTTTTGAAAATGTGTGCACGTAGTGAATGCAATC
Organism: Polydrusus tereticollis; assembly: GCA_963920685.1. Lineage (NCBI taxonomy): Eukaryota > Metazoa > Arthropoda > Insecta > Coleoptera > Curculionidae > Polydrusus > Polydrusus tereticollis. The sequence goes on from OY987327.1 coordinate 74,880,500, forward strand.
AACATACTGACAAGAAATTTTGTTAATAGAGGTAATAAAAGATAATTGTGAAATTTAGAAGGTCATAAAGAAATGCATGCTCTTATTCAGGTTCAAGTAAGGATACATAAAGAAGACTTTCGAAGTTCTTATTCATATTATGATTTTGTATTAAAAGAAAGAGAGAAAGAAAGAAAGCATCTGTTATCAATTAAGTAAAGATTCCATTTTGTAAAATTTTTAGCACATGTTGAAAATTTTTGTGTTCGGGGTGCTGGAGACTCAAGGTCCGGTTTCCCGTAGTTATATTAATCCCATTGTTTAGGGCAGTTTATAGACTTTTGAACAAAGAATAAACATTAAAATTTGTTAAAAAAATAAAATAAAAATCTTTGATTTATATACCCTTAAATATGAACAGGGAAACAAACACAACTCACAACACAAACAAGGTGATTTGTTTGAACACTTAACATTATAATATTTTATTTTTGTGAATGGCAACTAAAATCAATTTGTACAAAATGTATGTAATTCATTACTATAAATAATAAAATTATAAGTTATAAATCAAAAATTATTAATTTTGTTTTTATGACAGCAAAAATACCCCATTTCATTAAAGAAAAATATATTTTTGTTAATATCACGTGATTCTGATGTTCAGTGTTTTTTTTGTCACCGCCATAATAATCAGTACATAAAAATTCAAATCCTTACTAATTTAACCGACGCCGACGCGACGTCGCACCTCTCATAATAAGAAAGTTAGCAATAGTGCCGACTTAATTTTGAACAGGCTGTATAGTTTTTTTGAATAGATAAATTTTTATTTATCTATTCAAAATCATCATTTGTCATCTCTGTAAAACTTTGAATAACAATTTCTTATTTTTAAAAGACAAAGATAAACTTTACATTTGTTACAAAAAACGTGCGTTCTTCCTTTGTATCCTATTTTTTTGCACTTTATAGCGTCTTTTTGATTATCCACCTGAGGCATATGATCCGTCATATACGACTGTATTTCTCGTAGTGGTCTTATTTCGACTTTTCTTCGCAAAAACACGGGAAAATTGGATGGGGAGTTTGATTTAGGCCTACCCCTTTTATTTAGTATAACAGTTTGACCCATTTTTATTAAACTTTCTGCAACGCGCATTCTAAATTTAAGCAAGTCAATATTATTTTTTTTGCAATCTTTTTTATACTTTATCCAGCTGTTAACAAGATCTAAATCAACCATATGCATGGTTACCCTCAAGGTCCATTTTCTTGACCTAATAAATATTCGGTACAAACTTATTAATTGATCCAAAAAATTCACTTCACCCATGCTATGATGGTATTTTTTGACAACTTCTGGTCTTTGAATTTCGATATATTTTGAAGCATTTTTGTCCCATCTCTTCGCTGTATCCTCTTCTCCTTTTCCCAAATAATTTGATGTCGAGCAAACCGTTTTGTTGTCCAGCCATTTATCAAGGACTATTCCATCTTTACTTACTACTTCTTCCGAAAATCCTCTTTCCTTTTTTTTTCATTTCCTTATCGTTCATAACTGGCGGTTGGAAAAATTTATTTATCCTTACTGTTCCAGATTCAAGAATCCCTTTGTTTTTTAACTCAGTAAGTAGCAAGTAGAAGGTGAAGTAATTGTCAAAAAATAAGTGCTGACCAGATTTCAAAATTCTTTCTGTAAAATGAACTACTACACTAGCTCCATGCCCAAACTTTGTTAGAGTTTCTTTATTTATTTCAGTTGATTTGCCCTGGTAAAATAGAAAGTCATAGGCCTGTCCACTTTTTCCACATAAAACGTAAACTTTGATACCCCAGGGACACGGTTTTTCTCGTTCAAATTGTTTTATACTTATCTTTCCGGTAAAAGGAATTATTTGGTCATCAACTGACAACTCCTTTTGAACCTCAAGTTCCAAACAGCGTTTTCTAACACTTTTAATGAGCGGCCTTACTTTAAATAGTATGTCTTTAGATTGGGACGTAGAAGTGGATGAAAATGTAGGATTGGGTGTAGCATCAGATGTAGTTTTGGATGTAGATGTTACTTCGAATGTAGATGTGGATGCAGTTCCGGATGCGGATTTAGAAGGTTTTTCTAAATTATTAACAAAGTGAAGGCATATTCCCAGTTGAAAAATGCGGTATCTTGTCATATTTTTCAAGAAGGCATAAATTCTTAAAGATCGGTCCCAATACATGCGATTTCGAGGAAACTTGTTTGGGCATCCTATCACTATATGCAGGGCAAATAAGATTCTTATTTCAGACGTTGTCGTTAGCCTACAAATGTTTAGCCCTGATTGGAGGCCATACATTTTGGTATATGTTGCTATTTCTTCAAACATTGCGTTCGGATTATATCTCAAGAAGTACTCAAAAGGATACAGAGGTTCGGTAATGCTTGTATTTTTATCACTTTCCCACCCTGTATCGATGTATTGAAATAGTATTTTCTCTCTTCCACTTTACATTTTGTTTCTTACATTTTTTTTGATATTAGTGGCTCGTCATCGCTGGAATCATCTAAATCTTCTTCTAGTCCTTCTTCAGTCTGAAATCTCTCCTGAGATTTTTCTTCATTTTGTGTAATAATGTCAGCTCCTGGTCGCATAACACTGACAATTTCTACTTGGTGCAACTCATCCTCTACTTCCTCATCCTCCTCTACTTCTCCAATATCAGACAATTCCCTAGTTTCAACTAAGCTTATAAGTTCTTGCACGTGTTCTGTATTTTGTAAATTAAAGGTCTTTTTCATTTTATCCATTTTTCAATATATTAGTAATAATTTCTTTTCAATCTGTAACAAGTAAATAATTTATTTGAACAATCTAAAATAAATTGATTGAGAAATTATGCTATAAATATTGACAATTTGATGACCCCCAATTTTACTCAATGACGTAACTGGTTTTTAAACTAATTTTAATTTCCCTTCCCCCCCCCCCCTCTTTTCTTATTAAAATTCTAACCCACCAAAATATAAATCATGTCCCCTCACTGAGTTGTTTCATGAAACGATGATTTTATTGAACTTTCTTAATTTAACATGTTATTGACATCTATATAGCATAACATAACTATAAATTATCCTATTAAGAATATTGGCCTCTATTACTTATTCACATTTAATTTCCTTGATTGCTTAAAGTAGCATCACGTTCATAATTATCTGCTGTCGAACCCATTGGCTGCACAAGGTACACGTTATGACCGTATATTGTTGAACCACTCCTCCCCCTCTTCTAATTTGTTTTAGTTTATTTAGGTACATCCTAAAAAAACATATTTCTTAATCACTTGTTGCTAAAGATGACTTTGTCTAAAGTCGAAACTAGTACAACCTAATGTCAAATTTAAATTATGTATACTCTTTAACCCTTATTTCACCCTAAAAGGACAAATATATTTTATTATGGTGGTATAGACAGACCTTGTTTTCTTTCATAATCTCGCCACAGAAAATGGACTACTTCTTGAAATAAATAATTATTCTTTTACAACACTTGGTACTACATGTACATGCAGATGTACAGGTATCAGCAACGATTGAGGCCGTTTGTACATACACATGTACATCAAGTTTTAACTAAAGTTCTAAGCAAATAAATGACGGGATCAGCATAAATATTATTTTAAATTATTTCGACTGTATTTCTTAACACATTGAAATTAGTTTCTCAACTTGAAAATCTCATAAAGCAAGGAAAATTCTGAATAACCATTACATACCGACAGTGATGATTGCAGGTTAGGATCACAACACGTTATTTGTAAATAAGTTTCAACTACCCAGGACAGATGGCGCAAATGTCATTTTAATTTCAATAAAAGATATTAGCGGGAATGGATAAACCGCACCAAAGGAAATAAATCATTATTTTTTCGCCATAGAAATATTTAAATTATATGTTTCACTCGTTCCATGTTCAAAAAGTACACACCATATCTCCGGATGATTATCCACCAATACTTCAATACTCCAACTGGTTTATAAAGCAACATAACGTAAGTCTAAATTTTTCTAACCATATTTTATTTACCGATGAAGCCGGTTTTACATGAGATGACATAATAAACTGAGACCAACAAAGGTTTATGGTAAATGTTTAGGCTGGAATCATCAGAAATAACCGTATATGTTCATTAGTTTTGGAAGAAAGACTCAATGGTGAGATTAATTTACAATTTTTGCAGCAAAATTTAAATAATTTTTTGGAAGACGTGTCCTTGATAGAATAATGTAAATGTGATACATGCGGTACGTCAACACTTAACAAGCGTTTTTGACTCTCGATGGATAGGTCGAAGAGGGACTGCTTTTATGACCACCAAGATCTCCAGACCTAAATCCCTTAGACTTTTAGTTCTGGTGACATCTAAAAGAACTAGTTTATTCAACACCAGTAAATACTAGAGAAGAACTACTTGCGAAAATAACACAGCATTGTAACGAAGTCCGTGATAATGCAATAATATTATTTGCAGTTCAGCGGGAAAATATTCGAGGACTAAGAAAATGCATTGAAGTACGTGGAGCGTGGAGCCCATATTGAACATTTGCCAAAAAAGCATTTAAACGTTTTAGCCCAAAAGTCTTCTTGCCTTCGAAACGAAATGCGCATCAGCATACCCTGCGCATTTTATTTTTACCTGTTTGTGTTTAGCATTAGTAACTTTTGTGTGTTTCGCATAAAAACCGATTTATATCGAAAACCGCCAGTTTTATCGAAATAATTTAAGATTAGCTTTTTTAAAAAGAAATGACCAGAGTATTAAAAAAATTAGTTTTCAGCTCTGTCAAATGACACCGGTCAAAACTTTGGAACAACGAGTGAGGTCCGTTCCTGACTTCCCTGACAATGTAAAACATCTACTGTAGTTTGGTTATTTATGACCTCTATAAAATATTAAATTTCAATAAATTATACAAGTCGGTTCAAAAGTTAGAGCCAAAAAAGTAAATCGCTGGATACCCCTTTGGGCTCTGTATTTCCGTTAAGGGGCAATTCAGGAATTTTTTTTCTATGACAAATTAGGGTTACTTTGACCGAGCTCCCCAGAAATTAAGATGTACTTACCGGACACCCTGTATAATCAATATAAATATAGTTAGTAATCAGCAGGAAATCAATTGAAACTCTCCTAAAATAATAAACATACTTAATCTTCAGTTACTTCATCGGCTAACTTATTTCATATCCAAAACCTTATAAATAAAATATTTGACCTTTATCAACCTTTTCCTAAAAGGTTACGGACAGTTAAGTACAATAGCAAGGTTAATGGTTCTTTTGATCCATAAGTAACGTAAATTATCATTATTTTTTTTTTAAACTACGTTGCTAATTTATTGACTATCTTGCTTTTTGATATTAACAAAATTAATTTAAATTTCATCTGTTGTAAGGTACAAAAAAATATACATGCATGAATGCAATGTGTATAAACTAAAATATACCTAAAAAACAAACTTAATTCGCACTTTATACCAATTCTTTTAAAAAATAGCCATAGACTTCAGAGGGAATTTTTTAAAAATTTATTTCTAAAATATAGTTAGCTCTATACAGGGTGTTCATTTGAAAATTTCCCACCACGGATTTATCGAAAACCACTGGTTAAAAGAAAAAACGCCGGGACACGTCAAAAGATTTGCCAAAGGGGACAACTTTTTAACCAAAAACTACTTCACCCCCTTTTACCCTCTGCCCCCCGGGGTCATCCCCTTAAAAATTTTAAATGACAAGGGGTATCAAGTAATAGTAAGTTTGAAAGGTCTTTCAAAGTGCCTTATTTTGACGTTTGATTTTTTAAAATCGGTTGATTCGTTTTCGAGAAAATTGGAAAAATCTTTATTTATCCTAATTTGTTCAGATAGAAAGAAAAACACACGAAAATATCACTTTTTATTTCAATAAGTGTTCAAAATGTTGCCCGTTATTGGCCAAACAATGATATAGGCGATGTTCAAATTCCTGACAGACATTTTCAAAAACATGTTGTGGGAGATCATGGCAGCTTTCGATGATGCGTTGACGAAGTTCATCCAAACTTTCAGGTTGGGGAGTGAACACAATAGATTTCAAATAGCCCCATAGAAAAAAGTATAATGGCGTCAAGTCAGGAGACCTAGCAGGCCATTCTATAGGCCCTCTTCGCCCTATCCATTTATCTGGATTTATGTAGCCATTGCCGAACCGGAAAAACATAGTGAGGAGGAGCGCCGCCGTCTTGCTGGAAATATATTTCAGCCTCATCAAGTATAGGGTTTCCATCGTCTTCGATTTGGTTTTTAATGGTTTCAGTGATAAGCGGATTGATGGTATTTTCCAACATATCTAAATAAATGCCTCTATTTAAATTCCCATTAATAAACAATGGCCCAATCACTTTGTTTCCTAAAATGCCTGCCCATACATTAATTTTTTGGGGGTACTGAGTATGCCCTTCTACAAAAGCAAGAGGATTTTCATTGCTCCAATACCTGCAATTATGCTTATTAACAAATCCATTTAGATAAAATGTGCATCCATCACTGAAGCAGATATTCTTTACATGAATGGTATTATCATTAATCGCTGCAGTCATTTGTTCACAAAACTCAACTCGCCTATCGAAATCATCTTCGGTTAACTCTTGTAATATTTTCATTTTAAATGGATGAAATTTATGTAATTTAGTAACTGTGTGTACAGAGCCTAATGAAATACCAGTCGCATCAACAATTTTGCGTAATGAAGTATTAGGATTTATGCCAAAATGACCCAAAACTTCAACTTGAGCGGCTTCATCCAAAACTCTACGATGATTACGTTTTTTATTTGCAACATATCCAGTTTGAGTAAATCTAGTAACAAGGTCCAGAACATACCTATGCGAAGTTATCTTTTCCGGATGTCTGGCGTTAAATGTGACGGCAGTTTGCCGAGCACAATGATTTTGGGCACCTTAAATTAGAATCATTTCCACTCTTTCGGCTAGTGTGTAAACCATTTTGTAAGTAAAATCTGAAACAATAAATTAATTTTCACTATCCCAAGATTGTCACAAAGGTAACTGACAGCAAATTAAATTCTTTCTTTTCCTTAGCAACTATAAAAAACTAAACAGGTATAAGAATAAATACAGTTCGCCCATCTTATCTGTGTTTATAAATAGATGGCTGCAAAAAAGTCTGGTTGTTATTTGGTTGCTGCCACGTCTAATCTTCCGAATTGCTGTTAGTTTATGTTGGTTTTTGAACACTTATTGAATTAAAAAGTGATATTTTCGTGTGTTTTTTTTTTCTATCTGAACAAATTAAGATAAATAAAGATTTTTCTAATTTTCTCGAAAACGAATCGACCGATTTTAAAAAATCAAACGTCAAAATAAAGCACTTCGACAGACCTTTCAAACAAGCTATTACTTGATACCCCTTGTCATTTAAAATTTTTAAGGGGATGACCCCGGGGGGCAGAGGGTAAAAGGGGGTGTAGTAGTTTTTGGTTAAAAGTTGTCCTCTTTGGCAAATCTTTCGACGTGTCTCGGCGTTTTTTCTTTTAACCAGTGGTTTTCGATAAATCCGTGGTGGGAAGTTTTCAAATGAACACCCTGTATGTTGTACAGGGTCTTCCAACGAGGAATGAACAGGGGCTCATTTTTGAGCTTCCTTGTATTTAAAGAAAAATGCAAAATAGCCAATCGATGTACTTTTTCCTGCAGAATTCAAAAATTAAACCAAAAATTTATTTGAACCAGAAACAAAAGAATTACGCTATGGATAAGGTGTTTTTTAAATGGAACATAGCTTTTTTTATACGATTTTTGGAACAAGTGATTTTTTTTTGTCCGTTCTGATTAAAATATTTAATATTGTGACAGCTATTTTTATTAAATTTTAATGTTTTATCCAGTATAATTTAACTTTAACCTGTTTGAAACATACACTAGGTAATAAAGGTATAATCACCTTTCCTTCAAAGTTAAAAAATTTGACAAATTTACTATAATATTGCCGAAATGAAATATTCATTAGATGAGAGATTGCAGATTGTTATCTTGTTCTACAAATGCCAAGAAAATGCAAGAGAATATTTCATTTCGGCAATATTATAGTAAATTTGTCAAATTTTTTGACTTTGAAGGATTCAAAGGTGATTATACCTTTATTACCTAGTGTATGTTTCAAACAGGCTAAAGTTAAATTATACTGGATAAAACATTAAAATATAATAAAAATAGCTGTCACAATATTAAATATTTTAATCAGAACGAACAAAAAAAAAATCACTCGTTCCAAAAATCGTATAAAAAAAGCTATGTTCCATTTAAAAAACACCTTATCCATAGCGTAACTCTTTTGTTTCTGGTTCAAATAAATTTTTGGTTTCATTTTTGAATTCTGCAGGAAAAAGTACATCGATTGGCTATTTTGCATTTTTCTTTAAATACAAGGAAGCTCAAAAATGAGCCCCTGTTCAGTCCTCGTTGGAAGACCCTGTACCTATGTAAAATTATTTTTGGAATTAATTTATTTATTTTATATTAATTATTTAAGGTCACAGTTAAAAAGCCTTAATGAAAATGTATCCACTTTCTTATATCAGGTTACCTTCGCTATTTAAAATAATATACAGGGTGTTTCATTATTCATTAATATTGGGAAAAACTGGCATATAGGTGAGTAAGTGGGAGTCACGCTAACATCAAATTCGAATTTCGCATTTCAAAGAACCCCAGATACCAATTTTAGTTCGAATTTCGTAAATTATTTAGAAAAAACAAAAAAAAATTAAGCTTTAACAACCTGTATCTCCGAAGCGAAACATTTCCGGACATATGTTGATAAGAACTTTTATAAATATTTTTAAGTAGGGCAACTTATCCTGAATTTCTTCGCAATATTAATGAAACACCCTGTATATAACAATATATGTATCTAGAGTTACGGAAAAACTGAAGTATGTTAAAAATTTGTGATACTGATTAGTCATTTGAATGAAAAACACTAATTAAGTTCGGGACTATGGATGTTAGATAGTTCATAAAATTCCTCATTGGAAAAATAATTAGAATTCTATTGTTTCCAAGCATACAGTGTGTATCAGCCAAATGGAATAAATTCGATAATAAATACATAACGGCGTGTCCAAAAAAACGCTCGGACACGTCGATTGGTATTTCTAGTTGCGCATTATTTTTCAATAAAAACTTTACACAGAGTGTGTCATGTAACAGTGACCAATACTAACTTTCTTATTTTAAATGCAATACCCTGTATACTATTAAGTTTTGGGATTGTTAAGAAAATGTTAGGCATATTATATTTTATGTACAATATCCTATACCTAGCTTCAACTGTTTCGGAAATATTAAGTGTTTTCAGAATTATTGCAAAAATTAACAACACACTAAAAAACTAATAATAAATACTGTTTATTTCTTGATAATGTAAAAAATAAAATAAAACATTGATGTAGGAGATGTTGAAAATTGATCTTAAAATGTTTTTACTGATATGAAATAAAAAGAAGGTATAAAAAGTTTTGCTTACTTTTGTTTAAAACGCCTGACCTTAACAAATTGTTGTCTGTCTACATGACAGTAGTTGTCAGTATTATAGTCGTTTGAATTTCGTTAACTGCATATCAGAAAAATGGTTTATTTAACAGAAATGCACAAAATAACAATTCTACAGATGATTGGTTATGGAGATAAAACACGGACACAAATGGAAGTTGCTCGCTTATTTCATGAAGAATTTCCAAATTCGCCGCATATAACACAAGGGACAATTAGTAAAATAGAAAAGCAGTTTCACCAGCTTGGACATGTAAAGCAGATAAAAAAGTAGCTGCCAATGCAATAAGTGATTATACCAAATTAGATATTATGCTCGAGTTTCAGGAAAACCCACATTCGGTATTTGACATTCATCGATTATTCGAACAATACAAGAAAATAAAATGTATTCCAAATGATACCTACTCATGAGCTCATGGAAGACGATTTTGATAGGAGAACGCATTTCTGTGAACAAATAATGGCAATGTTAGATAACAATGTGATCTAATTAGAACATGTTTTGTTTTCTGATTAGTGCACCTTTACACTTCACGGTCTTGCTAATCGTCAGAATTGCCGCTATTGGTCTAGGGAAAATCCTCAATGGATGAGAGAAGAACATACGCAATATCCTGAAAAGGTTAATGTTTGGACAGGAATTATTGGAGATCATATCATAGGTCCCTTTTTCATTAATTGCAATTTAAATAGCGATAATTATTTAGCACTGCTCCAAAATAATGTCTTGCCAACTATGACAAACTTATATCCTGATCCAGCAAACCCACAACTTCCAGCGAATATGATATGGTTTCAGCAAGATGGCGCACCGTCCCATTACCAAATCAATGTCCGGCAGTACCTCAACCGAGTATTTCCAAATCGGTTGATAGGGATGCGTGGATCGATGGAATACCCAGCACGATCCCCTGATCTGACGCCATTAGACTTCTTCTTATGGGGTTATGTCAAAAATATTGTATACAAAAGTAAACCCCTCGACTTAGCTGACTTAAGAAGACGAATAACGCTTGCGATTAGATCGGTCACGCCTGAGATGTTCAGTAACGTTAGAAGAAATTTCTATTAAGGATTAGGATGTTGCCAAGACGTTCGCGGCGAGCATTTTTAACCTCTCCTAGATTAATGTTTTTTTTTGTTTTTTACATTATCAAGAAATAAACAGTATTACTTATTAGTTTTTTAGTGTGTTGTTAATTTTTGCAATAAATCTGAAAACACTTAATATTTCCGAAACAGTTCAAAATAGGTATAGGATATTGTACATAAAATATATCTAAAATTTTCTAAAGAATCCAAAAAATTGAATAATATATGGGGTATTGCATTTAAAATAAGAAATTTAGTATTGGCCACTGTTACATGACACACCCTGTATAAAGAGTTTTTATTTAAAAAAATGCGCAACTAGAAATACCAATCGACGTGTCCGAGCGCTTTTTTGGACACGCCGCCATGTATTTATTATCGAATTTATTCCATTTGGCTGATACACACTGTATAATTTCAAGCTGGTTTATTGGTTTGCCTTTCTCTCCAGTCCAGAGTTTCCAAACGACGAGCTTTCAATGTGTACGGGAAAATTCCTTGCAGAGTAAGATAGGGGTATTTCATAATATCTAGTGAATATCTGCGCGTTGTGTGTGGGGGGCTGCAGCCCCTTAATAGAATAAGAATGATCATTTATACAATTTTAAACAAAATAAATTATTTCATTATAGAAATAAATTAGTTCAACTAAAGTGCATTAAGGGCAAAATAATAATTGTGCATTGCAACATCAAACAAAATTTGTGCAAAATGACTGACAATCATAAACTAGTTTTTAAAAATTTCCCAAATATCTAATTATGATCTTTGTTACAGAGAAATCAATTATGGAAATGTTATGTTCGACAAGAGGGTGTTTCGGGGCAGCAACTTTGCACAGCAACATATGGTAAACATTACAAAAGCATTTGTGTTTATGTCTATTTCAAAAAATCGGCCCATTTTTAGTTCAAAAAATCTTTATTTTTATTATTTTGATTAATTTGCTTTAATAATAGTGAAAATTTGGTTAATATAAAACTTTTTTCATGCAGCCCAAATGGAATCCCCATTTTGCTCATGCCAAACTACTGTCACGAGATATTGTAAGTATCCGAAGCACTTAGGCAAACACACAGTAGAAATAAACGAAATGTGCCGATTTTAAGTACAGGGTGGTCATAGATTTTTTGTGCCGTATCTACAGGGTGTTGTACAAAAGATCCAAAAATACCTTCAATGAAGTGTAGGATTTTAACTGAACCGTCAGAAAATAAAAAAAAATAAGCAAAAGAGCTTTTTTGTTTAGTTTTTGGATGTAGAGAAAATTAAAAAATTAGTTTTTTTTTTAATGGAATACCCTGTGTATTTTATATTTATATAAAAGATCATTCTTTCCCGATTCCAAAAATATAGGGTTTATCTCTGTGCTCACAGGCAATAGAGGTATAAGTTTTAAAGAGTAACTTTCCAACAATCAAGTTTTTTTTTTATTTCTGACAACTAAAATAGAAGGTATATTAATTATTTATTGTTCAATTATAATAAATACGTAGTTTATAAGGCAATCCATTAAGAGTACGCTATCAAAAAGAGGACTATTAATTTAAGCGTTAGTTACAAAAAGAGAAATACTTATACTCTTAGAGCAGTAAAGAAAATAAATTTTGATTGCAATAAAGGATTATGTTAACTTATATCTGTATGGCAAACTTTATATTATAAGATCTTGCAAACTAGTTATCTACATTTTTAATGTTTCTACAACCTAAAAATTTTACGAAAGTGAAATGTAAGTAATAATTTCTTATCTCAACAAAAAAAATAATAATATAATAATATTGTATTTCGAAATTACATGATGAGCAAATCCAAATAAATTTTTTTAATAAAAACACTAAAAAATACACAAAAGGCAAAATCGAAAATATAATTTTATCATTCGGTTTCTTCCTCTAACTTGTCCAGATCTGGGTCGATATCAAGTATATTTTAAGTAGGAAAATTTCTGTAAAAATCTCTTGCGTAAATACCTATTCGGCCCAAAAAAGGTACAATTTTTGTTTCTTTTCTGATGTTGGTAAAACATTTTTGTACCTGAGGAGTCTTGACGCCAAAAAAACTTCTGACCCTGACGATATTCCAGTCATCGTAATTATGCGCTGACGAATTGACACCGGTATTTTTTAGGCTTTTTAACTTATCTTTTAAAAGAGGAATATTTCCTTCTTGCTAGAAAACTGCGCGAGTTCAGCCCATACCCAAAAAAGGCAAGAAGACCTTGCCAAATAACTATCGTCCAGTCGCATTGCTTTCGGTTATATTAAAAGGTATGGAAAGGGCTATCAACGAAAAATTATTTAAGTACCGGGAAGGCCACAACAATAATAGTGACCGCCAGTATGGATTCCGTAAGTCTAGATCAACATGAGACCTTCTCGCTTATGTTACTCACGTTTGGAACAACGCATTAAGAACATCATTGGGAGTCCCGGGCGGTAGCACTGAACATTTCCAAGGCCGTTGACCGAGTATAGCATAAGAGCTCCTAACTAAAGTGAGAGCATACAGAATACCGGTTCAATTTTGTTCATAGCTGTCAAGCTTTCTTAAAGACCGTTCTCTGCGAGTGGCGATGGACGGATTTCTTTTAGACACATTCGCCATTAATACCGGAGTTCTTCAAGGTTCTATATTGTCGCCCACCCTCTTTTTACTATATATTAACGATCTTTTGGAAAAAACTAAAAATCCTATATACTATAGTTTCGCTGATGACAGCACACTTGTTTCATCTTTTACTTTGGATGCTCGGACATCGGCTACCAATACACATCTCTATATAGGCGGCAAGAGGTCTCACATCTCAACAAAAACATTTTGTCTTGAGGTGACAGTAACCAAGTAGAATTTAACGCTAAAAAAACCCAAGTGGCAGTTTTTTCTAAAAAAGTTAATGTTGAAGAACCGGATATAGTTATGGCGGGACACTCGATTCCCTTGGCTTCATCAATTCATTTATTGGGCGACAATTTGGATAGTCATATGTCTTGGCATAGTCACGTTGCGGCCATTGCTAAGGCAGCATCGCAGAAGCTTGTAATACTTGTCCGAACTAAGAACCTCTATTTACCCCAACAACTTTTGATGCTCTAAAAAGCCCAAATTCGACCATCGCTGAAGAACTGAACTGAACTAACCTAAACATATTCGCTTGATCGATAACCATGATCTGACGCACAACCTGGAAAGCCTTAAACATCGAAGGCAGGTTGGCGACTTGAGTCTATTTTACAAATATTTTCATGGCAAGGTTGTCCGCTTGATTCCACCCAGAGCGGTACATGCTAGAAATACGCGACGAGCCACTGCAGCGCACCCGTACGCGGTTCAGCTTAGTGTCCCTCGAACGACATTGTTTAAACATCCTTTCATTCCACACGCACCGCTCGCAGAGCGCGATAAAGGATTTATCCTGCAGTGCTGTGCCTTATCATAAAAATAGGAGTTGAATACGTCTAGCCTTGGAAAACAAAAGCCCAATAACAGCGATGATTTAAAATAATGTCTTGGAGGTGTGTAAAATAAATGCAACAAGTTTCAACATGTATAGATTGCCTTGGAAATTTCCCTAGTGTCAATTTAACTGGAAATTTTACACAGAAATTTTAAAAAATTAATAAGTGGAAATTGCATCCGTTTTGAAAATTACATCTGGAAATATCCCGGGGATAATTGTCATTTTTGACATTTATAGTTTCAAAACATCAAAACAGTCGACCTGTCAAAATTTTAAATCAGCATAAACTTAGTGTAGTAGGCTATTATAATTAGTTACTATTAGCATTAGAAAAATTTTTAATTGTTATTAAAGTATGGTATTATTTAAATAAATAAATATATCAAAATCAACTTTTTAGCAACTACCTAAATAAACTTTTATCAACTCGGGAAATTTCCGATCAAAACATAACACGTGCCTAAAATATTTCCTAATGGAAGTTTTTCAAAATTTGGTCTTCAGCCAATTTAAAAAAAAAAAACATTCGTGCATTGCACCAAAGAAAAAATCCCTCAACCTGCGGGTTCGGAATTTTTTCAGCTGCAATGCACTCATGCTTTTGTTAAAAAATTGGTTTCAGACAAAATTTTCAAAAATTTCCGAAAATATTTCATGCACTAGTTATATTTCTACTGGAAATCACAGATTTAGCATTGCTTTATAAAACACGTCCATTTAAGTAACAAAAGTCATGAAACCAGTTGCGTGTATAAAAAAAGTCTATACGAAGTCAATTCGGACAGCTAAAAATAAGGGTCATGTACCGGGTCTGCTAAGTTTACCAATAAATTTGAAATGAAAATGACCTAATTTTATGATGATTAGACTGCGTATAAATTTTTTCTCGCCCACGCGTTCGCCATCGGCCGATTCTAGTTGATGAAATAATTTTGGTGGAGAAAAAAATAAAATGATGCCTAAAAAATGTCTGTGGGTTTTTTACCACTTGCCCCTGACAGTGGTGTAGTTTAATTAATAAAATAGGAGGAAGTAAATTCAGTTTATTCTTTTATTCGTTATTGGAAATTTTAGATATCTTAAGAGTGTGCCCGAGTGTAGTGTTTTCTAAGTTATTTTGTTGTTGTTGCCGTTGCTGTTGTCACCGTTCTTGTTGATATTGTTGTTATATAAATATTTAATTAAGATGGCGTTTTCAAGACCTTTTGATGTTTCTGAAACGAACAACGTGGAAGCCGATTCCATGGCGGAGCCGTAAGAGCCGTTGAAATTTTGTAATAAAGATTTATACGTTCAAGCTCGGAGACCTACTTTAAATATTTACACCTGCTTAAAAAGTGAAAGTCCTGGGACCTCCCAAAACGAAATATTAAAAAGAATTTGTTAGCTCACTAAACTTGCTCGAACTACAGTTCACACAGTAATTAGATCAGGAGTTATTATCGACCATTTCGTAAAGCGAAAAAGAGCTAATCAGATGCTTAAAAAAGTTGATAATGGTGACAAAGAAGTTACACGCCGAGTTGTATATCAATTTGACGAGAAAAACAAAGTCTCGACATTAGAAATGATTCGGGATAAGTTACGGGATTATCCTGATTATGAATATAAATCTCTGGGCACCTTACGTAGTATTTTGCTAGATTGTGTCTTCAAAAAATTTAACAAAAGAATGGTATAATGGAATCGTCCCGTATCGTAGCATGGCGGCAAGAATATTCACGTAAAATTAAAGTGTATCGCCAATTTAGAAGGGAGATAGTGTTTATGGTTGGGTGGATGATAGTAATAAGGGCACACTAAATGGACCTTGATCCCGCGGTAAGCGAGTTATCATACTTCACGCAGGCAATACTAAGGGTTTTGTTCATAACGCTTTATTGTTGTTGGCCAAAAATATACTATATAATATAATAAGCACTCATCGGCTGAGTACCGTAAAGATATGACCGCCAGTACATTTGAAAAATGGTTTATTGAAGTTATTGTACAATTACCGTCAAATATATCTCCCAATTCTGTCATTGATATGGACAATGCATGCTATGATTCGCGTTTACATAACAAACTATCTAACAGTAGCACAAAGAGGGATGAAATTATTGGAAAGTAGAAACATGAAAATTCCTCAAAATGCTAGAAAAAGATGTTATTGGAAGCTATAAAAAAAGAGAACTTTAAAAAGGAATATTAATCGACAAAATATGACCATACTATTTTGCGCCTGCCCCCTATTACTGTATATTTATTCCAATCGAGATGATGTGGGCTGCAGTCAAGAACAAACTGAGAAAATATAACCAATCGTCAACTGATAATGCTTTTATACTTGGAAATATAAGCATAAATGTTGATCAAGTAAACGACAATGGAATATGGATAAAATGTATACAGCAAGTCATAGAGAAGGAGGATAAATATTGTATTTCACCGGCAATTAATCCCATTATTATATCCCCAAATACGGATTCAAGGTCTGGAAATTCGGAAAGTGAATTTTGACTTTTCATCAAATTTACAAAAATAAAATATAAACGGGTATTAAGTGTTTTCTTATCATCACTATATATATGATGTCAATTTAAAAAAAATAGATCCATCCATGTAGTTATATGACAATGATTGGGAATAAGTTGGAAATAATTTATATGCTGCCTCACAATGCCGACCTCAATAGTTTTCATGTTCTTCCAATTGGTTTTGTATACACAAAATAAAAATTAATTAATGTGGTAAAATACTTTTCATTCATAGTGTTGCACGCCGCCCATGCTTCTGAAAGAAGTTGCCGCCTATAACCCGAATTTCGGTTTTTTGCTGTTCCGATTGACTTCGTATATACTATACTTAACTATGAAACCAGTCACGAACAAAATTTTAACTATTGACGTAATGCAACTGAAACCTATTTTTGACTCAACCTATATGAAACCAATATAACGAAACCAAATCTGTCGGTCGCGTATTGATCAGTTGTGTGCCATCTATATTATCGAGTGGTGTGTTTTACGTTTTTCTGCTATACGTTTACAAATAATGCCTAGAACTTTGCCTGCAGACGAGCAATCTTCGAATATTGCTCTAGTGCAAGGAACAGATAAATAACATTCTGGACGTATTGAACTAGAATGAATACAGCTTTTTCAAAATATGATTGCTCATGATATAATACCTTAAGATCGATTTGAGTTAACAATAAGCTATATATTTTTGGAATGAGGATCAAATGATCTTTCATAGAAATAAAGAATATATAAGATCGTGTTTTAATTACTTTCTTTTTAATTTTCTGACGGTGCAAATAACTTCTACATCTAAAATTCTTTTGTCAAGCTTATAGGCAACCTTGTAGATATGGCGCAACATTTCTCTAAAAAATCTGTACATAAAACCCTCTTCAAATTAATTTTCTCTCTCTGTTTCTTTCTATAACTTAGCTTATCTAATTTTTCTCTCTAACTTCTGACTCCCACTATCCACACTTCCGATATTCCAATAGTGGGGCATCTACAGTAGATAACTACTAGCTTTATTTACGTAAATTCACTCTCTAGTAACAGCAAAAAGGTCAAAGCAATCGATTACCCTCATTACATAAGGAAAACAACAAGCTACCGAACAAATTATTCTGAATTATACATAGACGACCCCTTTTATCTATGGAAAATCGAAACACACTAACTAAGTATGTTTTGTAAGTCTTGCAGTCGATTTAAAATTGAAAATAAAGAATTTTTTTTTTGGTAGATAATAAAATAAGGGATTGGAATTAAGAATTAGATGAACGAAAAAGGTGTTCAGCTCTTTTGAACAGTATATTATATTTTAATCAATATCAACAGCTTATGTTTCGACACAAGGTCTGTGTCATCTTTAAGGCCAGATATTACTATCCAGTAATATACAAGATCTTTTTTGGAATCTTTACGTCAGGTAAATACCTTTGACATTGAGGCAGCCGTAGGTGGTTTGTATGTTGCGTTTGGTATAGTTCTTGCATGTGAGTTTGTTATCAGTTCGTTTGTCGACACGTCCGTTCGTTTGTAGTAATCAGTTATAATTTTCAAAAAAGAACTCGTTAATCGTATTTTAAAATCGTTATGGAAAACCCTGTTCATCGTATACCTAGGGACCTTGATTTTGAATTACCTGGAACCTATTCAGCTCCATAGGTCAGTACCGGCCTGACCAGGACCTTGTAGAGGTTAACTATGGTTCTATTACTAAGTTTACCCCGACTGTGAAGCTGGTGGTAGATTGAGCTCATTTGACGCAACAGTAACTTGATTCTATTTATCAAATTTAGCCTCCAGTTTGGTCTTTGGTCAAAGATAAGTCTCAGGTACTTCACTTCCTGGCACCAGTCAATCTGGACTCTATTGACACGAAGCCTTGTTTCAGGTCTTAAGACACGACTTTTCAGAAAAGAAATAGCCTTTGTTTTGGCGGGATTCAAACAAATCTTCCAATCTGAAAGTAATTTTTCCAGCTGGTTTATACGGCGTTGCATACGTGTGACGACGAGCCACGGCCTGTATAGAAGTCGAAGTTATTGCAGTATCATCGGCGAACAGATAGAGCTGATTCTGTCTATCACGCGGAATGTCGTGAGTGTAAATGTTGTACAACATTGGAGAAAGCGGTGAGCCTTGCGGCACTCGATGCGTTTTATCAAAGAAACTCTCCAGTAATACTTTCTGGCAATGAAGATGACACAGAAAGTGTTCAGTTTGATTTCCAATATAGTACTGTGCAAAAAGCCTGAAAACATTTTCCATTTAATAAATACATAAAGTGGACGAGATATACTCTGACTCAATGGAATTAGTGGTTCATATTTACTCTTTAAGTTGAAGAATATTCTTTACTCCTTTACTTTATCGTTCTTCTGTTATGGAATATCTTGAGATAGAGTTGTTATTCGGCTTTGTTAAACTCGTGGTTCATTTTTAAAAGCTTTCGGGCGTCTTGGTTATCATCTTTAGGGTAGGAGCCAGTCACAAGGAGTCAACATGTTGTCTGGGGTGCGCGTGTGTATGTGAGTGTGTTACTAGTTTATTGTCCGATAGGTCTGTCCGTGCGTAATATTTTGTGATTATTCTATCGAAAAACTGGTTTAGTGTGCCCATGTGCATGTCATTGTGTAGTACTCTGTACTCTCGCAGGTGTATATCTTGGTGCGTCTGTTATTATTCGTAAAATTCGGTTTTGAAAAATTTGCAACTTTTTGTACATTGTTTACTGTACGCCAAGCCGGTAATAGTCTCATTTTTATCTTGGAACTGTTTGTCTTAATCCTGTTATCTATTCTACTGTTCTTATTTATCAAAGGGTAAATTGCACACAACTGAGTTTTTGCGCAAGCTAACCGGGGATCAACGTTGTCGTTACAGGCTATCATAAGTCCAAGGTATATGACTTTGCTTTTCCATAGTATTTTCTTGTTGTTTACTTTCACTCTGCTCTCTGGTAATCTGACTCGTGATTTTAAGAAGAGGTTCCTATATATATATATATATAGTATCCCTGTGTTTTGGAGTCATTTAGACGGATTGTCCAAGTGTCAAGCCATTTTTGCAGAAGATTCATGTGTCTTTGCAGGCGTTAGATTACTATTCGAGGCTGTCTCGAGGTGGCAGATATCGCCGTGTCATCAGCATACAGATTAAGTTGTGTTTGTGGGTATTTGGAAATATCGCTAGTACATATTGTACAGGACCGGTGCAAGGGAGGACCCTGGCCCTAATAACCCTAACACTGGACGCTGTGTTTCCTGACGATACCGCGAACGACCTGTCCTCAAGAAATGGAACTACGATTTTGATCAAGTAATTTGGCATACCTAATCTTATCAATTTTACTATAAGTCCATCGTACCAGACCTTATCGAAAGTCTGTGATCTGACCTCTGGTCATATACCGGTCGTCACAGACGTGGGTGATCCGCTTGAGAAAGGTAAATGTTTTGTTACCCGCACCTTGACGAACTGGGCTAGGCATAGCAATATTTTCAAAAATGTGGAGGCATTACAACCCCTACATAGTCCATTGGACATTGATAACGCAGTGAGGAAGATCATAGATGACATTAGCGCAACTCTGGCCCAAGTGCTTGTGACAAAAATGTCCGGATTTTCAAGATCTGGAATTTTAAGCGATGAAATTAAGAACCGCATTAAAATTAAAAACCGGGCGTATCGTACCGGTGATCCTCGCATCAAGGCAGAGGCGAATCGGGAAGCCCAGGTAGTCAGGGATTTGCTGAGAAAAAGGTAATCGAACCTGTGGGACGACAATGTTCAAGGTCTATCTATAGCAGATAATTCCATTTATAGAATGACTAGAACCTTCACCAGAGGCGTACGAGCAACCATGTCCCTCCTAAAAAACCAGGGAACAGGTACAGTTCTAATCGATGCCAAGGATAAAGCTGAAAGACAAACTCTGCGACCAATTCAGTGAAAACCCGACCAATGACGTGTTAAGAGATGAGCGGGTCTCAAGGACGATACAGATTTACAAAAACGTCAATCACCCATTTCAGGACTTTCCCCAAGTCACCTTAAACGAGGTTAAGTCCCTAAAAAGCGTGTTGAATGTTAAAAGAGAGTCCCCGGTTTGGATGGATTAAAGAATATGGCGTTGCGAAATCTGTCAGACCAAACTTTGGGGAACATAGTAAGCTTATTCCAGGCGATAATCAGAGAAGGCCACTTCCCAAGTGCCTGGAAACGCACTGAAATAATTCTTATTTATAAGAAAGGTGAAGACCCTACGGCGCCAGCTAGCTATAGCTCGTTCATCCTGTTGTCGAGCCTAAGGAAAATCGCCGAAAAGATAATCTTAAGTAGGCTCAACAACTTTGTTTTCATGGGCAACGTTCTGCCTGCCGAACAGTTTGAGTTCCGGCCCGAACGTTGCACAGTCAGGTAGACCACACTACTTACTGCGAACATTATCAAAGGCTTCAACAAGAAGAGGGCGCACACGGGTCTTCTTTGACGTGAGCAAAGCATTCGACGAGGTATGGCACAATGGTCTCTTTTTAAAATTGATAAGGCTCGATGTTCCGAACTACTTAATCAAGGTGGTAGCTTACTTCGATTACTTAATCACCGTGAATTGTCGTCAACTGGATACAGCGTCACATAATCGAGCTGGAAAAATGGCTTTCGGCTTGAAAGATTCGCTTGAATTCTGCCTAGACGACGGTCATCTTCTTTTCTAAAAGCACCGTCCGCAGGCCTGAAACAAGTCTACGGGTCAATGGAGTCCAAGTGAACTGGTGCCAGAAGGTGAAATAAGTGGGACTTATTTTCAACCAAATGCTGAATTGGAGGCAAAATTTAATTAATAGAATAAAACTTGCATTACGACAGGCGAAGTAGACTTGCTAATAGGACTAAGGTCAATCTCAACAAGGTATTGGTAAGGCCGGTTCTCACTTATGGTGCACCTACGTGTTGTAATATAAGCAGTACGGAGATTAATAAGTTCCAGGTAATTCAGAATATGGCGCTGAAAATCATCGCGAATGCGCCCAGATACATTATGAATGTAATATTACATAATGGCTTTCAGATGATGACAATTAACGAGTTTTTCTTGAAAATTATTATAAATTATTATGGACGTACAAACATATCGACAAACCAACTTATTACCGACTTATATACAAGATTGAGACAAATCGGGACGTACAAGTTCCCTAACACTGGCTCCTTGTTGGTCCAAATCCCAACCCACAATAGTAGGGAGGCGCTAAAATTGACGTGCATAAATATTACAAATTTATGAAAGATGCGCCGAAATTTTCCAACATAACTTTTGAATTTAAGAAGAATCACAAACATTCAAGCATAAAGCTAATTACAAATTTCTACTAACCATAGAGCTAAATAGTTGTAACGAATAATCAACAGATGTCAAGGGAGTTTCTCCTGACGTAAAGAAACAATAAAGAACCTATACCTTCCTTATCGAAAGCTTTCGAAAAATATCGCTCCCGTTGAAAAGCGGACATTAAAACCTTTTAGAACATTGGCGGCTAGCCTCATCATTTGGTGCACCGTGCAATGATTCAATACAAAATCGTTAATCCGAAAAAGTATTAAATTTTCGACAATCCAGTCTTATGGGTCTATAACTAACCGCCAACGTTTGGTATCAATGGTACCTTGGCTTTTTTTCAATAGGTCGGGAAGCGACCACTTTCGATGGCTGCCTGGGTTATATTTATCAAGTCCACAACAGTTAGTCCTGGCAAATTCTTTAATGCTTTGCTTTTTGTGCCGTCACACCCGGGCGCCTGTGCATTTAGAAGTTTTAACACGGCTTTGACTTACTCAAGCGTGACCTGCCTGATGTCCACGATTGATTATTTTGTAGATTTCGACTGTTCTGAAAATCCTCGCATCTCTCCGTGGGTCTTTTGTTGGATTCTCGCTGAACTGTTCATAAATGCTATCAGCGAACAGTTCAGCTTTTTCCAGTAGGTCTACTACGCTTTCATTGGTACTTTGGTCCTTAACGAAGGACATCAGCAAATTATTAATTCTGTTAAGAAATATTCAGGTCGTGCATTCTAGCTTAAGCTTTGAGATGAGTAGATGATAGAAAAGGAGAGTCAGTGTACGACAGAGATACGTCAATATACGACAGAGATACCTTACCCAAGTTTTACTGCGCACTCGAAGGTCAGAGCTCGTGCTATATTGCTCGACCTGTATATACAGGGTGTTATGGAAATGACTTATTATATTTTAAGGGGCCACTCCTGAGGTGGTCTAGAGTTACACTTGATAGTTTTTTTTTCTAAAATCGGAAGTATTTTGAATTTTGTAAAATACCTTAAAACCGGACTATGTGCGCCTTCCATGATAGTTCAATGCCCCTGAACACATGTGTTTTTGACAAGACAAACTGCTGGAATGGTAATTGTTTAGTTTAGTGCAATTAATGTTGAATTTTGTGCTAAAATTTCGTATATAGACTAATTGAGGGTAGCTGATCACAATTTTCCTTTTGCGTTTTTACGGCAAATGCACTGGTTTTGAGAAAAAAATGTTAAAGTTTTTACTTACAGGTTAGGGTATTCTTTCCTTTCAATTTCCTAGATTTTATGGTTTTCCCTTCAAAATATGTGATAAAACTTTCACCAAACTATCTGTTCATAAAATAAGAGCAACATTTTAGCAAAAAAACAATGGAAAAGGCACAAATTTAATTAAATTCGTTGTTAATACGCCGACAAAGTAGAACCGTCTCTTTTCAGATTCATTGCACTCACGTTGCCAGATTGTTCTTCTTTTTCTTGTAATTATTAATGGATTCCATCCAGGAGAATGATATGCTAGCTCGAGCCAATAGGATTCATTCAATTAATAAAAATGAATTTACAAGTATAGGCAATTTATAATACACTAACAATCTGACAACATGGGTGCGCAGTTTGCTTCTGATTTTTTGGCCAGCTGTCAGTGAGCCCCCGTCTTTTTCCAGATAACGTAGAGTTTTCTGTTCGCTTACAAGTTATCCCGTTTTTCAGAGTTTCCTTGTGGCATATTTCGTTTATTTCAACTCAGAAGTGTATACTATGACTCCGACAAGTAATATTTTATTGGAAATAAGCAACATTTTAGGATTACATGCAAAATAACATACCGGTGAGTTAGAAAAACTTTAACATTTTTTTTCTCAAAACCAGTGCATTTGCCGCCTAAACGCAAAAGGAAAATTGTGATCAGCTACCCTTAATTAGCCTATATACGAAATTTTAGCGAAAAATTCAACATTTCCACTAAAGGAAACAATTACCCAAATCAGCTGTTTGGGGCATTGGCGTGTAGGTGTTTTGGACCTAAATTTTTGAAGGCATTTTTCTCGAATTTCTAGCTTCGAGCGCCATTTATAGCAATTTTTCCCCAATTCGTCTCGACCTATATATTTACGGGTTAAAAAATAATAAGTCATTTCCATAACACCCTGTATATAATTAATTCTTATAATACCTTATATCAAATATTATTGATTTTAAAAATAAAAATAAAAATGTTCTTGTTCTTGTTCAACATTTTAAGGGAGATGGTGAGTCGGGAGCAGTTAGAGCAGCCGAATCTAGACGCCGAGCGTTAGCTCGAAGAAAAGCCAAAAATCAGCATTACAAGGCCTCACAGCTTCGGTTAAGTTCACCGCCGCCAGTATCGGGTAAACCAGATATAGATATTTTACATACAGATATATTCGTTTACTTTTTGGAACTATCTATCTAAATTAATATAGCTATTTATGTATCAAGGGCGTTACGGGGACTATAATGCCCTGAAGGTAGAAATAGCCCGAGGGCCTCTGGCCCGAGGGATAGGTTTCTGCCTGATGGGCATTATAGTCCAGTAAAGCCCGTGGTGCATACAATGCTTTATGTTTTACCTAAAAAAGAGTTTTTCAATGACTAATTACATTATTTATTCGCAATATAAAAAATAAGTTGCACCTGTACCTGTATACGTAAGTAGATAATGACTGGTGTTAAGTTTGACTTTGATGTTTCTGTCAGTTAGTCAGTTGGCATTTTTTATTTAACGATTTGCTCAAAATGGAAGAAATTCCACAAAATATAAGAGAAAAGGTCATAAAAGCGACCGAAAATCTTTTGCCAGTTAAATCAAGGCAACAGTATGATCGGGAGTATGGCATATTTGGTATTTGGAAAGATACGAACACAATTCTTCAAATAACCGAAAACGTTTTAATGGCATATTTCCAGGAACTGGTAAGTTATTGATTTTATTTTAATACATATGTTTAACAAACTTTATTATTTTTAGTCGGAAAAATACAGTCCGAACTCTCTCTGGACCAAGTATTCTACCCTAAGGTCTACGTTGATGGTCTATGAAAATATAGACATTTCGCAATACCATCGTCTCATATCTTTTTTAAAAGTTAAGTCGAAAGGATACGTCCCGAAGAAGTCTAAAGTTTTGGAAGGAGAACAAATATTAAAATTTATTAAGAAGGCTCCTGATGATATCTACTTGGTACACAAAGTCATATTGGTAATGGGTGTTTTTGGAGGTTTAAGACGAGATGAGTTGGTCAAAATGACCATTGATGACATTGAAGATAGAGGAACAGTCTTGGTTATAAAGGTACCAGAAACTAAAACTTCAACTTCAAAAAGTTTTACTATCATCGAAGAAGATTTAGGCGCTTTAAATTTAATAAAAAAGTATACAACATTAAGACCAGCTGGAATAAAGGAGCGAAGATTCTTTCTTACCTATAGAAAGGGTCGATGTACAGTACAACCCATTGGAAAAAATACCATAGGAAGCGTCCCAACATTGATCGCAAAATTTTTAAAACTGGATAATGCAGAAGCTTACACCGGCCACTGTTTGCGTCGCACATCGTCAACTTTACTTGTTGAGGCAGGTGCTTCGTTTGAAACGCTAAAACAACATGGGAAATGGAAAAGCTCTTCAGTAGCTGAAGGATATATAGAAGAAAGTATTTCATCCAAAAACAAAATAGCCAAAATGATTGCCAATTCAGTTAATTCCGAGGTTAATTCCGTAGCGACTATTGAAAATTCTTTAATAGACTGTTCTTCTATACAAAATAGCGTTAGTGCTACCACCGCTGCTACCATCACAAAAAACACCGACCATTCTATAGTGGGATCAGCTACATTTTCCGGGACATTTCAAAATTGTAATTTTTATTTTGGAAATAAAGTTTAATTTTTAGTATTGTTTAAAGAAAAAATTATTTTTTGTATAAACTTGATCTTTATTGTGAGAGAAATAAAATTGGATAAGCAATAAAATTTCCATATTAGCGCATTAGGGTAATATAAGCGGGCATTATCATAATGCCCGCTTATAATGCCCTAGGTGTGATAGCAGGTATTATTGCTATCATAACATATTCCGTTTCTAAGGTATTATAGATCAATAATAGATAGGTAAAACATAAATATAAGTAAATCCGGATTTCTCTAAACAATAAATAGTATATGTTATAAACTAGTAATTACCTACAAATTATTAGAAATTACTTTGAAACAACGAAGCAAAATGCATACATGTGTTTTTGATTATTTGTAGGAAGACGCCATGAAAATATCCAGACAGAAACCTATCTGGAAGAACTTTTTGTAAATCCCCCTGTAACGGATGTTTGTACTCAAACAGACCTATTCTTAGAAAGGCCCGTGTCGCCGTTCTATATTCCTGCAAAGTGCGGTGCTGATGTTGAAACACAAATTTATCCTGGTGACGTAAGTATACCTACTTACAAATTGGCTGATGTACCGTTCAATTGAAACTGATTATTGCAAACTTTGGAACATTACATTTCAGCTCTTTGATTTCGACATGGAGGTTCAACCAATTATAGAAGTTCTAGTCGGCAAAACAGTTGAACAAGCACTTATAGAAGTATTGGAAGAAGAAGAATTAGCTGCCTTACGCGAGCAACAACGAAGGTTCCTCGAACTAAGAGCTACGGAAACTGCAGAAGCATTAAGGCTCGAAGAAAGAGAAAAAAGACTGGTGAAAGAGAAGGATCGGAGATTAGTGGAGCATGAAGAAGGCGTTAAAGTGCAGAAGGAAATGGAGGAAAGAATAGCAGCTGCAGTTCTAATGCAAGGATACATGGCAGATCTACTACCGTCGGTAATTGATGGTCTCGAGTCTGAAGGATTCATGATGGACAGTGTTAAAGAAGGTAGGATTATTTTTTTATCATACCAAAAAAAATAGGTTATGAATGCCTTAGTACTTAATACAGGGTGGCCCATTCTCAACGCATTATTCCATAGCATCTAAACAACCGAACAATTTAATATTTTTCAAAAACAAAGTTATAGTATAATGGGTGTCCCAAATAGTTTTAGTTTATCAAATATGTTTCTTTTTCATGTAACACGTACTATGACATTCTTGGATTTCCTAGTAATTTCTAAGAAAATTTTAAAAAACAAAAATAATTATCGGGGCCTTATAAAATGGCGTTCAGTTGTGTTTTTCCCAACAACTGTAATTTGTGTAAATTGTGACAATTTTTTTCTTCCTATTTCCAAATTTGAACCAAGGAATTATGATATTCAGCCAAGAGCTTTTCGGTTTTGAATAGCGAAGTCTCTTAAACCAAATCCCTAACTCTCTTAAAAACAATCGCGGATTTTTTCTTAATAGGATAGCCCATTCTATTGGTTCAATAGCGAAATTTCTCTTGTTCTAAGAACAACCAAATCAAATTTGTTCTTGACGATTTTTCTCTTGATCCAAAAGCTTTAAATAAATATCTAGTACCAAGAGCTTTCGGGCTTGGTTTAAACGAATTATTCCTGTTCCAAATACGGCATTGGTTTTAATTTAAAATCTTTCTCTGGGTCCAATAGCATTAAGTATCTAGTGCCAAGAGCTTTCGGACTTGCATTTAAAAAAAATTGTTCATGTTTCAAGACGGTAGTTTACTACATTTTGGCCTCTAGTAAAACATTATAATTATCAAAAAAGATACCATAAAAGGAAAAAAAAACTGATATTTAGAAAACGAATTTATTACAAAAATAGAAATTGTTTATACATATTTTGTATAAAAAAACGACTTCACAAAACATACCGCCTAACTGATGGCCATAGAAAATCCCAGTAAATTGGGCTTCCTTGATAGTTTTACAGCAGAATTGTATTAGACTTCAAAAAAGTCCAATCCAATTCTGCTGTAAAATTATTAGGAGAGCCAATATTTAAAGGTAGCAATATTTACATGGAATTTCCTTCGGCCAGTCTGGCGGTGCACCACCCGGTATAGTCTATATTTTCAAATAAACGTTATCTCTATTAAACTTATTAAAAGAGAAGTGCGTTTTTGTTTCAAGCGAACCATTTCTCTTATTCCAATATAAATTATCTTAATTCAAATAACATTCGCTTAAAGCAAACTATTTTCTCTTGTCTACAAGAGGTGCCGCTCAAAAGCAACCCAGGAGCGTTGGGGACTTTGGGCCAAAGCCCTCTATTTGTTCAGTGTGTAGATTGTTGATTAACTAACTCCTGTCAGATTGAAACATGCTGATACTAGATTTCGAACAGTACTTAAGGGTGTTTGGTGTACAGTAGTAGTAGTAGTAGTAGTGGACGGGGAGGCTTTGAAGTAGGCCAGTTTTGACCCTTTTTGCCAACCCCGTTTTAACGTCTGGGTAATGTCAGCCAGACGGGACCTACAGTTTAACGTGGGTTCCGAACCACAATATAACCGACAGATGTTATTCTCGGCACAGTATTTTTACTGTCTTGTTATTATTAACATCTCTTTGCTCACCACAAACCTCGACGAGCCGGCCCTTAAACGTCCTAGTGTGCAGCTAAGAGAGTTATATATATTGTACTGATTCGGCGGTTGGTTCCTTGTGAAACATTTTAATAATAACTTTTAAATAAGATAAACAATTTTGCTTTTTAATGTTTCAATTTATTTACAGAATAAATCACTCTACATGTTTCGGCTTATTAGGCCTTTTTCAAGAGCAATACAAGATGAATACTAAATCTAAAAGTAACAATACGGGTGTTTATAAACTTAATAATAAAGGAAGGTTTTTATTGCACCTATCCAAATGTTGGGATTTTCCTAGTGTTTATAATCTATAAAAAATAATCCGTGGACCACCAATGATTAACAAAATTTTATAAATACCCCGATAATAGACACCCTCATTAAGTCTACCCATAACAACCACTAGGAAAATCCCAACATGTGGATAGGTGCAATAAAAACCTTCCTTTATTATTAAGTTTATAAACACCCGTATTGTTACTTTTAGATTTAGTATTCATCTTGTATTGCTCTTGAAAAAGGCCTAATAAGCCGAAACATGTAGAGTGATTTATTCTCTAAATAAATTGAAACATTAAAAAGCAAAATTTTTTATCTTATTTAAAAGTTATTAGAGTTATGTATGACGCGGGGACCCTCGAACCATCCGGGACAGCATCAGACCCGCGCACTCGAGACTCCGCCGCGAATTCTCTACTCAAGGTTCTTACCTCAACCATACGAATATCAGGCAGTGTCCGACATGCACCATCCGCCCCACCGATCATCCTTCATTTGGCTCAAGGGTCTCTCCTTCGACAACATGCCGTTTCTAGAGTACCTACTAGACTGAAGTGCCGTTGAAAATTTGTCGGTGTGTGTTCTACGTAGTATGGCGACCTGGGCCCTGCAAACTGAAAACAGTCTGCTGGGCCAGCCCGGACTTGAACCAGGTACCTGTAGCATGGTAAGCGAGAATGTTGCCACGCGACCAGGCCGTCACCGTTTGGTGTACAAGTGCGTCATGTACATTTAAAACTATTTTCCTTGCTTTTACATCAAGTACACCATTTTAAAACACTGGGAGAGTGATTTTTAATTATTTTGCTCAAGGGAGGCCATGCATTTTAAAAGCATCATGGCCGTACTGCGTAGATAAGATGACATGATTGTTTTATGACATTTACGTCTTATTTGAATTTGTGTATTTGTAAAGTTTAAAAATTGGAGAAATTTTGTAATTTTTGCAGTTATTTGAAGGTAGGTTACTATTGCTTTAACTAATATTTCTCCGGGGAGTCGTCTTTTGACTATTATAAAGTGCTATTTGCAGGATATGATTTAATTTTTTATTTTTTTTTTATTTTTCAGCGTATCAAGTTTTGGTGAAGCTTTGTTGCCGGATTGAAAGTTCTACAGTAAAAATGTTTAGTGAAGCACAAAAAATTTTTATTGTTGAAAGTTTTTTTAGAAATGGAAACAAAATAGGCGGTGTGTGGAATTACTCTATGCATGACTGCTTTGATGAATTTCGAACCGAGTTTCCTGATGTTGCGGTGACCTTTCATAATTTTCGTACTGGGTCACAATACCTAATTGATAAATTTCGTCAGACTGGTTCTGTTCAACATAAAAAAGGGGCTGGAAGACCAACGAAACGATCGAATGAGGTTATTGAAGAAGCGCGACAAATTATGGAAAATAATCCTTCAACTTCTATTAGGCATTTATCTCAACAAATTCAGCAAACGGATTTATGCTACAGTACATGTCAAACACTTTTGAAAAAGGATCTGCATCTATACCCTTATCGTGTTACGGCTATTCATGAACTCCTTCCCAATGACGTTCCCCAAAGACTTAATTTTTGTGAATGGTTTTTAAACAATTTTCAAGAAGAAAATAGTGGTGCTTTTGAAAAAACATTTTTTACCGATGAGGCTTATTTTTATTTATCAGGCTATGTTAATTCACAAAATATGCGAATGTGGAATACGCAAAATCCGCATGTTTTTGTAGAAAGACCTCTTCATCCTCAAAAAGTTGGTGTGTGGGCAGCAATTAGTTCTAGAAGAATAGTAGGCCCAATTTACTTTGATGGCACAATTACAGCTGAGAGATATCGGATCGAAATTCTGACAACATTTATTAATGAGCTTCACGATGATGAATTGCGGGAAGGTTACTTCCAACAAGATGGCGCTACACCTCATGTAACCAGAGAAAATTTAAATTTTTTAAGTGAATTTTTTGAAAACAGAGTTATAAGCCGAAATACGCAACAAATATGGCCACCTCGTTCCTGCGATTTCTTCTTGTGGCCTTTAATAAAAAACTCCATTTATCGAACACCAATTGAGGATATAAATGATCTTAAACGAAGGATGTCAGAAAAAATTGCCGAAATTATTAATTCTCCAAACGTATTGGTTAATGTGTCTCTGAGGGTAAGAAGAAACATCAGGTGTCTAGAAGTAGGAGGCGGCCATATAAAGTAGGCTTTCAAAGTAAGATAGCTCAGAATTTTATATTACATACCGTCAAAAAACATTATTTTAGGTTTTCAACGTGACAACGCTGCTTTCTTGCAAATTCGCCCTATGATTTAATCTACGCGCTACTGCTACACTATGTATACTGGGTCACAGCCGCCCTTGAGCAAAATAATTAATAATCACTCGTTATAATCACTAGTTTACATCAAATTTGCAACTGTAATGTAAAAGGCAGTTTTTTTGTCAATTCTTGGTCTCTAAATGCGAAAATGATGGTAAAAACTTGCTAACACGTAAGATTTTTGAGTTATGATTTTTTTCAGCAAATATTAATAAGTATATTAATCACATTACTTTAAAAAGTGATTTGTAATATACCGAAGTGCGACGTTGCCAAATTTACGTTTCCCCTAAGTTCGGGAAATTGTGCACAATCTGCGTGGGGGTGTCTAGGGATCATACCTCAACCACGATGTCTCAACCCTTTAGGGCTTAAAATAACGGAAATACCCACTTAAACCCAATTCCAAATTTCACTCTGCCCCGTAGCCGAATCTACTTATAAATGGCCCCTGTATACGAGAACTATGCCGTCGCTTCTCGAACTTCCGATATCCGATATTTCTAGAAAATACCAGAAGTACGGAACGGCTATAAAAGCAGCTGGCCAGCCGTCGGATCATCAGTATTGATTTAGCACGAGTAGTGATCATTATTAGATAGAGAAGGGAAGTGCGCGAACAAGCCAATAGTAAGAGCTTAATATTAGTGTTATCTTTGTATTGAATAAAGTTAGTTGACGCCTGTAAACGTAGTATCACGTCTGTGAACCGACGTACGCGACATTACGAAAATGTCTAAAGTACAGAAACGTATAGCTGTGTTAATCCCGCGAATAGTTTTTGCATTGATATGTGGTCAGTTTACCCCTAAATCGCAGAAAAGGACATTTAACAAAATGGCCAAAGTAGATTATCATAAGTATTTTGGATGTGTTGTTGGCGATCAAGATCGGGACTGGGCTCCAAGTAACTGGTTAAATGTCAAACGCTCTTCTATGCCTTTTGTAGTTTTAATGATTTGGCGAGAACCAACAAATCAAAATCAAACAATACTTTTGCCTTGACGAAAGTCTCTGGTTTTTCAAGAAAGAGCAAACATTATATCGGTTATCCGGATATTCGCTCAGCAATAAAACCGGTTCTTTATGGAGAAGGTTTACCAGTTCCAGCACCCCCGGCAACTTGGGAGGAAGATTTAGAAATGTATGATGATAAGGCAGAATCCGATAATGTATCAGACTAGGACGATTCTTATTTTCCCGAAAGTGGCACCCCATTTAATCGACCAAGCTGAATTAAATGATCTAGTTCGGGACCTCCACTTGTCCAAAGAGCACGCTAAAATATTAGGTTCTAGATTACAACAATGGAATTTACTAGCCACTGGAACCAAAGTTACAATATTTAGGAACCGTAACCAGGGGCTATCC
The DNA here is from genome assembly GCA_963920685.1 of Polydrusus tereticollis. NCBI lineage: Eukaryota > Metazoa > Arthropoda > Insecta > Coleoptera > Curculionidae > Polydrusus > Polydrusus tereticollis. The sequence goes on from OY987327.1 coordinate 74,912,937, forward strand.
TATGCATGATAAAATGTGTATTTGTGTTAATCCAAATAGTTAATTAATGCGTTAAAAACGTTAAAAATCACTTTGTGGTTTTTTAACGTTTTTTAACGTATTAATTATCAGGCCTCTTGGAGAAAAATGGACGATTTCTTTTAAATCCAAATAGTGTTATGGAAAACTTAGGATTTGCACATAACCCGGATGAATGGCGCTTGTTTATAGATTCTTCTAGAATAAGTTTAAAAGCAGTTCTGCTCCATAATGGCAACAAGAGACCCTCTATTCCTCTTGCACATGCAGTTGACATGAAGGAAACATACGAAAGTATGTCACTTCATTCTAAATGCAATGAGCTATGATACCTATAAGTGTACCTAAAAGTCATAGGACTATTACTAGGGCTTCTTGCTGTTTCCTTTGTCTTTGGGACAGTAGAGCAACACAGAGCCATTACCAAGTAAAAGAATTACTTCCAAGAGATCAATATATTCCAGGGCAAGCTAACATAAAAAAATATACCTCTTGTGGACCCTACAGAAGTAATGGTACCTCCTTTACACAATAAACTAGGATTAATGAAAAATTTCGTCAAAGTATTAGATAAAGAAGCAGATGCGTTTGAATACCAAAAACAAATTTTTCCTAAACTAAGTGATGCTAACCTTAAGAAAGGAATATTTGTTGGACCACAAATTAGAAAAATACTAAGGTATCAACAGTTTGATCAAATATTAAGTGATGTGGAATTAGCTACGTGTAGTTCTTTTAAAAGAATTGTTCGAGTTTTTAGGAAACAAGAAAGTAGAAAAGTACGGAAAACTTGAAGAAGAACTACTTGATAGCTACTGCAAAATGGGCTGTCATGTCATATCTCTTAAAATACACTTCTTTCACTCCCATTTAAATATTTTCCCAGAAAATTTGGGTGCGGTTAGTGACCAACAAGGAGAAAGGTTCGACCAGGACGTACTAACAATAGAGCAAGGCTACCAAGGCAGATGGGATCCAGCAATGCTGGGGGATTATTGTTAATTTATTATGAGAGAAAGCAATCAGGAATATAAACGAAAGTCAGCATTTGCAAAAAAGTTATGTACAAAAGACTTACTATAAAATGTATTTTCATGTGTAGTTTTGTAAATAAATCCTGTTGCTCTTAAAATATCTTTTTTTTTTCTTGGTTTGAACTTATGTATAAATATTATATACAGGGTGTTATGGAAATGACTTATTATTTTTTAACCCGTAAATCTATAGGTCGAGCCGAATTGGGGAAAAATTGCGTTAAATGGCGCTCGAAGCTAGAAATTCGAGAAAAATGCCTTCAAAAATTTAGCTCAAAACACCTACGCGCCAATGATCAAACAGCTGATTCGTACTACTTGTCAAAAAAAAAATTGTTGACAAAAATCTGACAGTTACTGTCAGATAGTCTTTAGATATCGTCAGCCCAAAACATGTGTTTTGAGCAGTGTTGCCACATTTACTACATCAGTTTCATCAGATAACCTTTTTTGAATATTTAATTTTTTCTACTTAACTTTAATATGCTTTAGTTTCTACCCTATTACACGAAAAATTGTCTACGTATTGCTCTAGTTTTATTTGTACATACCTTGAAATAAAAAACATATCGGCAAGAAATCCACGTTATACCGTTACCATTTCAAATGATTCTAGCGGGACATTTATTCACTTTAACAACACATTAACTGTTCGGGACATTATCAAGTTATTAGCTCTTTAATTCTGTGTTATTAATACAAGAAATTACTAGTTATAGACTTCTTAATACTTTATAACAAAATCCGGATTGAAAATAACGCGACACACGTTTGATACGGTTATGTTCTTTCTCTTCTTCTGTGACTTCTGTTCTTCTTGGTAATGATAATAGCTGGCTAATTGTCGTCAAGACAGGTGGCCATTGCAATTAAGAATAATAATTACGGTATCCAATCCAGTCCTCTTAACTGGACACACAACATTTAAACACGATAGTCCAAGGGGCGGGAAATGTGATTTGTTGCTGTTCTGTGATTGGGTACTGAGCAGTTCAAAGTCAAGGCTTCATATGTGGCTTCATAAATTTGTTTTTAATATCATTTCTTATTATTCATTTACTTGCAACGGCATAAAATTTGTTTGGGTTTTGCTGCTGGAGTGTATAGTTGTTGAATAATGTGATACACATGTGATGGGAATGTTTTGTGATGTGATAGTTTATCTGTGTAAATTTCCAGACATAGGGCTTGTTGTTGGTATCTACGATTTTTACTCAGCGAAGTATTATGATAGCAATACAATTTCATGGGGTGAGTAAAAACTATACCTATTGAATAAGGCTTGTTTAATTGAAATCGCAGTATAGTTTTTGATTTAATCTTTTTTAAAAAACCTAAAAAAAAGATTTTCCCGAATACTTGGCAACGTCGCAAGGTAATCAGCTGTCTGTAGAAATTCCGCCAATTTGTCATGTCAAAAACACGTGTTTAGGGGTAATGAACTTTCATAGAGGCACAGATGGTCCGGTTTTAAGGTATTTTACAAAATTCAAAATACTTCCGATTTTAGAAAAAAAAACTATCAAGTGTAACTCTAGGCCACCCCAGGAGTGGCCCCTTAAAATATAATAAGTCATTTCCATAACACCCTGTATAAATGTTTGTATAAAATAAAAAGATCTAATTCATACCATGTATAACTAAAAATCTATACGTGGTGGAAAATTTTGGTTGTAGAGCCATTATAACATCGTTCGCAATTTTTTTTTTTTGTATTTGTTGACAACTGTTATTCGCCATATTTATAATATACCCACAGGCTTTCGATAATAGGTTAAAAAAGTAAGTTGGAAATACTCTACTATGAAATAAGGTAAATGTCTAATTTTAAACCAGGTCATTGTTACGGTTACTTGCGGTTTTACGACTAATGCCCCTTCGCTGGGCTGTCAACTATCAGCAAATAAATAGTGTATAGCACGCTTATACAAAAAATCTGAACCCAATAATCTAAAACAATAAATGGGCAGGATCAGCAAACAACACCAACATATTATGGTAAATAACATAAATGAAACTCATGCTGAAATAAAGGACGTTCGAAATCACGAACTTAATTATTTATAGTACCATAACTTTTAACAAGAATCATTAAATCATGTTATTTATAGCGGACAAATATTCCAAAATTATGAAATAAAAAAAATTGATTGATAACAACTTTCTTTATAAAATCTTTATTTATAAAAAAAATTCACTTATTCAAGTTGTTTGGGTCCATAAATTTTTTTTTAAAGCCTCTACTCTAATGGCTAAAAAAATCGACAGAACATTATTTACAGTCTAAGAAGTCGATTTACACCATTTGCAGCCATTTGCTTTAGTCCCCCTTAAGTATGAAAAAAATTATTTTCTAAGTTATTTTGGTAAATAGATTTTTTTTTAAGCATAAGTAGGTCACAGAATTTATTTAAACCTACATACGCCTTTAACTCTCCAGTTAGGCTATTTTTGGTTTAATAATAATTTTTTTCCAACTTATTTGGGTACATCAATTTTTTTTAAAGCCTCTAATGGCTCAACAAATCGACAGAAACCTATTTACAGTCTAATAAGTCGATTTACTCCATTTGCGACATATAGGCTTAGTTTAGTCCCCCTTGTTTGGGACACACGTCATATTTCTGTCGTGACCCGGTATAAAGTTAAAGTAAAAGCGTGGAACTCAATTCTAGGAAATATAATGTACCGTAATACTAATCTAAGCGGCAACGCCGCAATCGTGCTAAATTACTATGTTTTTCTGTAACCACTAAATGATAAAAAATAGAGAAAAGTACATTATATTCACATGCAATATAACTGGCAATACTGCATATTAAAGTAATGGCAACGTTGTACAAATCCATAAAGATATATGTTCAAGTCGAATCCTTGTGTATAAAAAACCTGTCTGATATTTCGTATTATTCTCTGATACGCAAATTTAAGTGCGACATACGCTGCTTGCAATTGCATAGTAACAGCGGATCTCTTTTCTCATTGGCTAACAACAGTATCTTGACGTGAAAGAAGCCATCTTGGATTTCGACGTATTAGGACCTGATTGGTCAAGGTGTCGGGACACGGTACGAGATGGGCATTATTTTGTCAAGAAAGCAGTGTCATTCGAGAGTCTAAATAGATAAGAAGTGCTCCGTGAACCGGTAAATCCTTCACGTAAAAGTGCTCAAAAGTAATTAAAAGTAGTAAAGTAAAGACTGTCAAGCAGAATACGAACGAGTTAACTTGCAGCCGCTCCGTGTGTTGTTCAACCTGCCACGTTAAAACAAAGTGATTAAAAGGAATTAAAAGTAATAAAGTACAGTGTCATTCGAGAGTCTAAATAGATAAGAAGTGCTCCGTGAACCGGTAAATCCTTCACGTAAAAGTGGTCAAAAGTAATTAAAAGTAGTAAAGTAAAGAGTGTCCAGCAGAATACGAACGAGTTAACTTGCCGCCGCTCCGTGTGTAGGTAAAACTGGCACGTTAAAATAAAGTGATTAAAACCAATTCCAAGTAGTAAAGTACAGTGTTATTCAAAAGTATTTACAGAAACCTATTTACAGTCTAATAAGTCGATTTACACCATTTGCGGCCATTTGCTACATATAGGATTGGTTTAGTCCCCTTTAAGATGTTAGTATTTTGATCTAGTTGTCACTCGACAACTATTCATTCTTATTTTTATTTTTCCAAAAACGGTTCTCTGTGGAATATTCAAAATGTTCACGTAATGTAACAGTTGAAAAATATTCAAGTATACAGGATGGTTGGGTAAAATAAATATTGAACTTCAAATTTGAAAAACTGAGACTGATACGTTTGGCACATGTATAAAGTTATAGCAATGTGAATGATATCAGTGTGTTCAAAAACTTTTCCAATTCCGAAATGCAGTTTCTGAACTCGATCGATACTAACTGAAATTTCAAATTAGTGATTTTTTATCTTGCATTTTAATCAAATATTAAAAATAGAGGAACTGTCTTCTTCAGATAACATCGCATTTTTTAATTGTGCTCCCTGTACAGGGTGTCCAGTTTTCGTGTGTATTCATATACCAGCTCCCTTACTATTAAGATAGAGAGATGGGATTTGCAGCTTACTGTTTTATTATTTTATGAAACTTTCATTGCGGTAAACGAAATTTTCATAGCCCCCTCAGTTTCTAACATACAGGGCGTTTTGATAATTTGTCATTTTTAACGCTCCCCTGAGTCTCGATTGTAATAACTTATCAATAAGGTAAAAATGAGTTATAATAGAGTTTTAATATAGAATTCAGTGGCGTAGTTAGATTTTTTTTTTAAAAGTTTTGAATTTGGGTCATGACCCAAACTTGTGTTTTTTTAAATGGGACATCCTATATAATATTTCTTCGTCTTATCCCTCTTTTTAAGAGCTTTAAAAAAATATATGACAGTCCATATTTATTTATTTTGAAAAGGATGATTTTAACATTTCTTGAAAAATTAACAACATTATTTTCATTATACAACTTTATAATATTACATAACTTTAAACCAACAATAAAACATAATATATAGATATTATTTTATTAAATTACAAAAATTGGTCGAATTGGGCTATGTTGTGTTCTAAACACTTTTGACACACAGTTTCGATTCTTCGCAATACATTTAATAAGATAATTGACTTTCCCTGCAAAAGCCTAAAGGTTTGATGGGTAGCTTCTCGAAGTTGATCAATATTGTGGCATTGTCTATAATATAACTGATTTTCTATATACCCCATAAAAAATATCCAACATAGAAAGATCAGGTGATCTTGTAGGCCACCTGACAGGTCTATTGATACCAATCCATTTGTCGGGAAATGTGGTTTCTAAATATTCTCTCACTATATGAGAATTGTGACTCGGAGCGCCATCTTGCTGGTAATAAATATTATTTAAATCGGCCAAAGGAACATCCTTTAATATTTCCATTAGTGCATCTCGCAAAATATCTAGGTGTCTACTTCCGGTTAAAGTTCCTTCATAGATAAAATACTTAATTTTAGTGCGAAAAATGCAGCATGACACGTTAAATCCAAGCCGACCTTGACGTTCTCGTGGAAATATTACGTGTTGATTCTATTGAGACTAGTACATTCAATTGTTTCGGTTTAACATACCAGAATTCGTAAAATAAGCCTCGTCGGACCATACCACCCTTATTTCAAAATTTGCGGTTTCCTACAACATTGTAGGTACCAGATGGTATTTATATTAGTATTAACTATGTTCTTGATTTTTTTAATCCCAACTTCATTATACACTTTTGTCCATGATATGGATGGTTTTACCATTTCAGAGGCCAAAACATTTGTTTTGTTTTCTTCCCTGTTTCCTTGTTATAAAAGTTAGGTCTTGGTTTTTCTGAAATATTCTTTTATCAGGTTGTTGTCTTTCTGGATATCTAGAAAGACAACAACCAACAAGGTGATGCAGAACGTAGGACAGTTTATTGCAACTGGTACCTACAAATGTTGTAGGAAACCGCAAATTTTGAAATAAGGGTGGTATGGTCCGACAAGGCTTATTTTACGAATTCTGGTATCTTAAACCGAAACAATTCAAAATTTAAGTACCTATATGTGACAAGAGGAACAAAAGGCTAATAATAGATAACAATAATGGTTACATTATTATTATTATTATTATTATTCCATTATTACTATTAATGGTAGGTACCTGACAAATGATTTTAAAACTTACCTATCAAAATACAGCTCCGAGGCTGTGTTCGCGTCTTGATTAGCTCATATTTATTATTTTGTGCCATGTAGAACAATTTTTCACAAAAATAAAAAATAAACTTTCAAAATCAAACAACTAACAGTAATATTTGACAACAATCCGTAATGATGCATTTACATAATTTGGTTTTCTGTCATGGCTATCCGTGATTAACCATGACATAACCTCGGACATAACCTTCTATACGAAAAATGGTTAATATTACAAAAAATGTTAAAATTGTCCCTTTTTAAAAGAACTAAATATGGACTATTATATATTTTTGAAAAGCTCTTAAACAAAGGGATTAGACAAAGAAATAGACAAAAAGTAGGATGTTCTATTTAAAAAAACACAAGTTTGGGTCATAACTCAGAAACAAAACCTTTAGAAAAAACTAACTACGCTACTAATTTCTACATAAAAAAAACTCTATAATAACCCATTTCACCCAATTGATAAGTTATCAAATATTCGAGATACAGGGGAGCGTCAAAAATGACAAATTTTTAAAATTTAGTATGTCAGAAAATGAAAATGAAAATAAAAATTTCGTATGTGGCAATGAAAGTTTCATAAAATAATAGAACAGTAGGCCGCAAACCCTATCTTTCTATCTTTTATAATAAGGGAGCCGGTATACAAAAACACACGAAAAACCCTATAGATATGCATTAGATTGATTGTTTAAATAGACTGTTTTACAATTTATCTTCCTTTTATGTCGTCACGTTTAATATGTCGCATATGTATATCTATACATTCTGTGATGAAGTTCACTGTAAGGTTATTTTCCTTTTCGTCAGATTCTATAGCCTTGCCGAAGAGCCGTAATACGGCGAAACGCTTCCAAGGATTGGGTCTGATGGAAAGAAAAGGGACAAACTTCTTTATTTTTTATCTTCCTTTGCTTAAAACTTTTTAAGATTGTAGATGTAGCATCATTTATAATAACACTGTTCAACAACCCGATGCCGATGAAGTAAATGAGTATTTTGTAAAATTTGGACCTAAATTTTTATACAATTGACCTGCAAATTAAATTAGCCTCAAATTTTATAAATGAATAAACTAGTGACGCATTTACTACCTGCAGACAGCTTGGACAATTTATTTAAAATCCCTTAAATATTATTGCTTTAAAGTTGAAAAAGTAGTCCATACTTACAGTGGAGTCAATTTAATGTAAATGAAACAATGCAGTCTTCCTCCACAGTTTAATTTTAAAGTAAATTTTAAGTTCCCAACATGTTTCGAATGCTTAAGCATTCATCATCAGGGGATACTAACATCCAGTTTTAACGCTATGAATATTGTCTCAAATTAATGAGTACAACTTATAATAAATTAATTTATAAAAATGTTAAAAATACAAATACAATTTAAAATATGGGGTATATCTCCATACCATCATGTCAGCTAAAAGACATTAATTTAAATTTCCTATTTTAACTCTTCAATTTTTAATTTCCAAATTTGGTTAAACACCCAAATTTAACAAATAAATTTGATATCATACAATACAAAATAAAACTTTTTCCTTCATATACTTTAAATTAATTTACTGTCTCATTAAAATGCTTCTTTTTCTATTAAAATCTAAAATCTCACATTTCACTCAAATTTTTATCTTTACATTAATTTCAACACAACTAGCTAGTTCATACCAAGTCTTCAACTTTCACATATTACTGTATCACATTATAAGTTGTACTCATTAATTTGAGACAACATACATCGCTTTTAAACTGGATGTTAGTATCCTCTGATGATGAATGCTTAAGCATTCGAAACAAGTTGGGAACTTAAAATTTACTTTAAAATTAAACTGTGGAGGAAGACTGCATTGTTTCATTTACATTATTGCTTTAGTTGTTACTGTGCCGTCGCTTAGTGATCGATCACTTATTCGTATTTTCCGCATTTTGTGTATACCGCATTTAAATTAACAAACATATCGTCGCGTGCTTAAATTAAATAAAACCAATACCTTTTGTTATATTTCTGGCGAAATTACTGCGAACGCGCACCAAAAACCTTTATCTTTACTTGTTAAAAAGGCTTATCAACGGTACTTTGCATGCAGAATTGGTGATCAAGATAAGTCATGGGCTTCAAAAACTTCTTGGATCCCGTCTGCAGCAATGAAACCTTTTAGGGAAAGAAGTTAAGGTATCCATATACAGGAGAAGACAAGCAACATTAAATTTATTTTTGGCAATGGAAGATGAATTGGTGTAATGTAACGATATACCCGGTTAAGTGACAGAACTTAGCTTGCTATATACACCAGATCAATAACGGCTACTTATAGATCCGTCTAACACAAGTTAAAATGCTGTTTTACTTTTTAAGTCGACGAATGGCCATCGGTTCTTATAGGTTACTCAACAAATATGAAAGAGACAGATGACAATCTTAAGACATTACTGAAGTGTATAAAGTACGAAGACTACAAATGGAATACATATGCAGATTTTAAAATGGTAGCATTACTGACAGGGCTGCAATCAGGATATACAAAATACTGCTGCTTTTTGTATAAAACTAAAATCTGGCCTCTATGCATTAATTTAGAAGGCAAAGATATATTTATTCACATTAAGCTGAGCCTCATCAAAAATTTTGTTAAGGCACTGAATAAAGAAGTAAATGCTTTCTTATATCTAACAGAGAAATTTAACTTAAAAATTAGTGAGGCAAAGATTAAAGAGGGAATTTTAGTTAGATCTCAAATTAGACAACTGTTTTAAGATGAGAGCTATAGGACAATAGAATAGTCCACTTGAAAACAAGTCTCCAGGTAGTCAGCAGCTAGACTTTCCCGTGATCTGGACGTCCTCCGAATGGTGCAGTTTTTATCATTTGGAAGAAGGCAGAACCTTCACATGCGAAGCAGTTTTAAATGTTTAGCAGCGTGAGAGGATACTGACTCAGCAAACAGCTTCATGTATGAGAAACTCTCCAAATTGTATGAACCGTATAATGTCTTAAGTAAGTACCGTCAATGGGAACATGAGAGAGTGCTTGAGTATATCTTTTTAACCGTTTAAGATGCCATCATAAAAGTAAAAATCGAAGAAAATGAGATATTCCTTGAAAGGAGAGAAAAGATGTTTTCTCATGTAGCATGAGTGGGTCTGATTTATAGATAACAGAAAAAAAAATCAAGAAAAGAGAGCGGCTCTCAGCTATTTTTCTATGCATATTTGGCTCTACTGGTGGTCCAGAAACTGCGTTGTTTAACCGATGTAAGCAAATTATGAGAAGAAATTTAGTATCTATCATGTGCCCTTCAAAAAACAACATTCTTGAGATGATTATCAAGAACTCCTAAGTCTGTCTCTTTTATTTCTTGGTGGAGGAAGTAGCAGTGAAACAATTCGAACTTCTGGGCCAACACATCATGTGAGATGGATGGGGAAGGCTATTGAGGCCTGTTTCACAACCAGTTTCAGCTGACACCTGAAGAATAAAAAAAAATTGTAAACTTGGCTTTGTCAGTCAGAATATGTGAGATTTTGGAATAAAGCTTCTCTTGCAATTAGAGCTCCATATAATGATACCCAGCTCTGTATCAACGAAAAAGCTATCCTAATTCAACAGTTACTGAAAAAGCTTGCACCGCTTTTGCATGGCATCTTTGGTTTCTTTTTGCGCACTTGATAAGGTTGGATTTTTTTGATGATAGAGAATCCTTTAAAACTAAATAAAAAATGGTAAATAATCTAAAATTGTCAAGTAAAACTAATTTTCCGCGATGTATACAAATAACCAAGAAAAAAGAATTACATCTATCAGATTATATAACTGAACGGATAAGCAGCTTTTTTTAATGTTTTTCTCCCCAAAGAAAAAATAAATCTAAATTAGAAAAATCGAGTCAAGAATGGTAAGATACTAAGAGCGAAGAACAGAAGCAGTCTATTCTTCGCATATATTTCATAGAAGACGACTTCCTACTCCATTAAAGGCATTTCTTGGTTAGTATCTTATTATATTGGTTTTAAATAAATTTGTATTTAAAATGTTTTTATAATGAGCGACTCCTAAATTTAATTTGTTTGGTTTTCGCTTTTGTGCACTTCATATTTATGCAACAAGGAATAAAAATAAAGTTGTGGAGACAAAATATTTGTTTGTTGGTTTTTTGGGCCACCCCCAATAGGACTTCAATAGGACTCCAACTTTAAATGACACTGAAAGACGAGCAAGGGTTGCGTTTAAAAACGTTTGAAACAATTTTCTTATGAACAATAAATCAGAGAATTTTCACGAATACATGAAAGAGCCACTCTCTTCCTACCACATTTTGGGATGCAGCATGTCGCTAAAACTCCATTTTATTCATTCTCATGTGGATTTCTTTCCCGAAAATTTGGGAACAGTATCAGATGAACATGGAGAAAGATTTCATTAAGACATTGCATCAATTGAAAAAGGGTATACCAGAAAATGAAGCCCAAACATGTTGGCTGACTATTGTTGGAATTTAATGCAGGAACCCCCCGGTATTCTTATAAGTTAACATTTGGAAAATTAATTTAAAATTAATATACTGTTATACCCCGCAGCTTGATGGTAAAACAGGCAATGAACGGGAGCGGTTTGCAAAACGTGGTATACGGTAAAGTAGTTTGAGGCCTACGGTAGCGCGGTGCTTAAGGTTATTCGGGTTCCTTAAAGATAAGAAAAACTCTACAAAAGGGTTTCCAAAAATATTCTATTTCCAATCTAAGTTAAAAGAAATTATGGTAACAGCAAATCACAATGTGAAATATGGCAGATTTCATCAAAGTCACTGCCAAAATACATTTAGTAAATATGGTTCAATACGAAATATGCATAAAATAAATGGGTTAATTCAACTTTTACTTACAACAGTAAATCACAATTATGTAAGCTAGCATTTCTCTCTCACACTCGATGTTTCTAGGTTTATTCCAAAGACATTAGAACTATTTATTCGCTCTGTACAGCTCGGTTATTAACCCACACCTGAACGTTTGGGCTGAAATATCGGTCGTTGAGCTCTACTTTCACGTAAAGAATCCCTTTTTCTGAGAATTGGCTAGAGTTTTAGATAAGTTTCGCTTGGAAATGTTTTAAGTTTATTTTTCACTGTAAAGTTTATAAGAAAAGCTTGTAACTGTAATTATTTATCTTGCATTGAGTATGTGTTTGGTAATTAAACTGTTTTTAAAACACTATAATTCTAACGTTAATTTATTTGGTTAATCCGGGGTCTTAACTTATATAAAAAGAATATTTATAATTGTTCTCTCGGGGACTTGGTTACTAAACTTTTGCGAGAAGCGGTGTATGTTTTGACTAATTTTGACTTAGGTCGCGGCACTATACTTAGATATACTTTATTGAAAGTGTCTCTTACTTTTTGATACTTTGACTGTACTGTGTGGCGTAGATAGGGTTTCTTTGTTTTCCAATTATTTTGTATGAAACTGAACTGCACTGTACTGAACTTTTTACTTTGAACTGCACTGATTTCTTCTGGACTGTTGTGAACTGTAGTGAACTGACTGAACTGTTGAGAACTCTTGTGAGCTCTTGGGAACTGACTTTTTCTAGGCGAGTTAGCGTTTTTATAGCTTCTCTAAATTTGCGTAGGTGTAAAATAGGAATCTTGACCATCCCATCCGAGTAAGTAAGGGACATTTTTAAGTCAAACTCCGCCTTCAAGAGGTGGATTGAAAAGTCCCTTCTACTTGACTTAGGTGGTATGCGGTCATCAGTTATTAATTCTTTTCTAAGAATTTAATGTGAAATGTAATAAAATTTTATGTAAAACGATTAATTTTTATGACCGTCTTCCGTTTTAGGCTTCTATTTCGGAGTTGAGTAACCTTAGTTCGAGATGATCTCATTTTTTGTGGGAAGGCATTAGAATACTTTTTTTGGTGGTTTGATGTAACCAATGAAAATTTAATATATTTTGAAATAGTAGGACGCTGGGCTGTCTTTAGCTGTTAGAAATATTTTGTGGGCGTGGAGAGATATGCGCAATGTAATTGTCATTTTTTCTGGACGCTTGTGGCAGGCGAATAAAGTGATGCTAATAACCTTTTGAAAAGATGAAATGGTATTAATTTACTTTGACAATATGGATTCTTTTTCATTGATTTAGGTATCTTATGTGAAACATTTTTATTTAGAAATACATCAGGACTTCGCAGTCCGTAGCAATACCGGGTAAAGCATGGCTTAGTTGATTGAACATTAGAAATCCCATGTAAATTTTGAGTTGACTAAATATTTGCTCCTCTGTACATTTTAGATGAAAATTGTATCATAACTTTTTGAAGAGGCCGATATAATAAACAAATGTGCCAAGTTTGAATATATTTTAATATGCCAATCCTAACTTATTCAATTAAATGTGATGGCATCACAGTACAATAAAGGTTAGAGAAATGTTACAACAATGTTAAAGTTTCGAAACATGGGCCATCTATGAACCAACTGCATGGCTAACCCACCGGCAAAATAGAATTATATTTTATCGATAATGTCATGATGGCATTATAGAAATCTGACATACCGACTGAAGAAATGCCCGGGAATATTTGAAAATATATTATAATTTTTAAATAAATTTTAGTTTTGATTCGATTTGACTGTAACATTACAGTTGGATTTCAAAAGATATATGTTTCGCAGAAATACACAAGCTGCTCGCCTTATAAGTAAATGTGAGCAGCTTGTGATAATTTCTAACCAATTTAAAAATATATCTTCTGGAACACAATTATATAGTAATGTTACAACCAAATTGAATCAAAACCTTAAAATTTATTACACATTAATAATTGTTTTGATTACTGTTTTTTTAATTATAAAACAATAGTCTAGTGAATTATCATAATAAAAGAAAATATGATCAAAATATATTTATTTAGAATACTATTTAAATTAAAAAGATACCTACATATGATTTAAGAATACAATATACAACACTAAAGTCGTGATATTTTTAAGAAATTAGATTTTCTCACTGATAATTATTACAGCTAAGGAAGCCTAGGAGTGTGGTTAGACTGAAATAGAAAAAAAAAATCTTTTCAATTAGGATATAAGGTACAATAGGTACGAAAACTTTTATATTTTGCCCAATTAGAGTGAGGAGAGAAACATTGGCCAGTTAAATTGCATAGCAGGTGCAATGTAGTAATGCTGGTATAAGCTGTACCCTCCCCGAGACACATGTAAAAGCTTACACTCTCAAGGACTACATTCGAGGACACTGTATATTCTACTGTATAACCCCATACTGTACAAAAACAAGTAAAACCCAATTAAAGGAACATATTCCAGTAAATACTCTTCATACCTATTACTAAATTTGCAAACAAATCCATGGAAAAAATATATTACCTATGTTATTCTTCCTATATTGGATTTTAATTTATTAAATGTCAATTTTTTTATTAACTCATTAATGCCCAGGTTTATAGGTTATAGTTAACTTCATTCTCCAGTTCATCTCAGGCTAAACTCTATTTTTGAAAATAAACCGAACTAACCTAAACATAAGTAGACTAAAGAATATCAATAACGGTATACATATATCCAATGTTTAACTACAAACAAAATGTTTGTCCTGTACCTAGACACAGACTAGTTTAATAGTACTTAAACCAAAAACATTTTCTAAACTTGTATTTTATAGAAGTTAGTGGCCGACTATATTATGCAAGTGATATCAGTATTTTGATACATTCACAGACAGTTATTAGAGAAACTACAAGCTACAGAAAAATAAAGATTACTACAAGCTGTTAAACATAAGAGAAAGTGTAGGTGTATGTAAAAATATTAATACTTTAACTGCAAGCAAGGTAGGTTAACAGAAGTGACTCACCAGTTTTGAAAAATAAGGAAGGAACTAATTAATAACATTTTTACCCAGACACACTTCAAAAGATCATTATTAGAAAGTTGTGAATCTAAAACTATACTTATCAACTTACTTTAGTATAATACTTACAATAAATATACTTTCAAAATCATCAATCCCAAAGCAATGGTCGACAGCGAAGTTTCAGCTAAAAAATATCCCAAGAAAGAACTTACTTGCTCATGAAAAAATAAACTAAGGACTTAGATATCACTATAAACTTACCAAAAAGCCCCACTAATTCATTCCAAGATCAAATTAAACCCATTTTATAAAGAAAAAAGTCGTGGAAAAAATCACAAATGCGTCAGAACATCAGACGAGAAGTAAACTGTCATTGTCATAAAAATTAAATCAGTGTTGTCAGTATGTCAAACCCCCCCGCCCCCCCTGACATGAACTGCCCATAAATTGCTTGTTGCCCTCACAGAACAATAAAGGTTAGAGAAATGTTACAACAATGTTAAAGTTTCGAAACATGGGCCATCTATGAACCAACTGCATGGCTAACCCACCGGCAAAATAGAATTATATTTTACCGATTATGTCATGATGGCATTACAGGAATCTGACATAACGACTGAAGAAATGCCCGGGAATATTTGAAAATATATTATAATTTTTAAATAAATTTTAGTTTTGATTCGATTTGACTGTAACATTACAGTTGGATTTCAAAAGATATATGTTTCGCAGGAATACACAAGCTGCTCGCCTTATAAGTAAATGTGAGCAGCTTGTGATAATTTCTAACCAATTTAAAAATATATCTTCTGGAATACAATTATATAGTAATGTTACAACCAAATTGAATCAAAACCTTAAAATTTATTACACATTAATAATTGTTTTTATTACTGTTTTTTTAATTATAAAACAATGTCTAGTGAATTTTCATAATAAAAGAAAATATGATCAAAATATATTTATTTAGAATACTATTTAAATTAAAAAGATACCTACATATGATTTAAGAATACAATATACAACACTAAAGTCATGATATTTTTAAGAAATTAGATTTTCTCACTGATAATTATTACAGCTAAGGAACCCTAGGAGTGTGGTTAGACTGAAACAGAAAAAAAAATTCTTTGCAATTAGGATGTAAGGTACAATAGGTACGAAAACTTTTATATTTTGCCCAATTAGAGTGAGGAGAGAAACATTGGCCAGTTAAATTGCATATCAGGTGCAATGTAGTAATGCTGGTATCAGCTGTACCCTCCCCGAGACACATGTAAAAGCTTACACTCTCAAGGACTACATTCGAGGACACTGTATATTCTACTGTATAACCCCATACTGTACGAAAACAAGTAAAACCCAATTAAAGGAACATATTCCAGTAAATACTCTTCATACCTATCACTAAATTTGCAAACAAATCCATGGAAAAAATATAATACCTATGTTATTCTTCCTATATTGGATTTTAATTTATTAAATGTCAATTTTTTATTAACTCATTAATGCCTAGGTATATAGGTTATAGTTAACTTCATTCTCCAGTTCATCTCAGGCTAAACTGTATTTTTGAAAATAAACCGAACTAACCTAAACATAAGTAGACTAAAGAATATCAATAACGGTTTACATATATCCAATGTTTAACTACAAACAAAATGTTTGTCCTGTACCTAGACACAGACTAATTAAATAGTATTTAAACCAAAAACATTTTCTAAACTTGTATTTTATAGAAGGCAATGCAGTAAGTACTTAAGTGAGTATTTATTTATTTCAGTTAGTGGCCGACTATATTATGCAAGTGATATCAGTATTTTGATACATTCACAGACAGTTATTAGAAACTACAAGCTACAGAAAAATAAAGATTACTACAAGCTGTTAAACATAAGAGAAAGTGCAGGTGTATGTAAAAATATTAATACTTTAACTGCACTGCAAGCAAGGTAGGTTAACAGAAGTGACTCATCAGTTTTGAAAAATAAGGAAGGAACTAATTAATAACATTTTTACCCAGACATACTTCAAAAGATCATTATTAGAAAGTTATGAATCTAAAACTATACTTATCAACTTACTTTAGTATTATACTTACAATAAATATACTTCCAAAAATCATCAATCCCAAAGCATGGTCGACAGCGAAGTTTCAGCTAAAAAATATCCCAAGAAAGAACTTAGTTGCTCATGAAAAAATAAACTAAGGACTTAGATATCACTATAAACTTACCAAAAAGCCCCACTAATTCATTCCAAGATCAAATTAAACCCATTTTATAAAGAAAAAAGTCGTGGAAAAAATCACAAACGCGTCAGAAGGTCAGACGAGAAGTAAACTGTCATTGTCATAAAAATTAAATCAGTGTAGTCAGTCCGTCAAACCCTCCCGCCCCCCTGACATCAACTGCCCATAAATTGCTTGTTGCCCTACTCTCGTATTTTAGTGACATGCCCCTGGTTGCCCTACTCTCGTATTTTAGTGACATGCCCCTGGATGGCATGACATTTTCATAGTTTAGGTAATACAGCAAACACCAGCAAATAATTTATACGATGCTATTGTCAAAAATTGACGTAAAGCTGGACATAACGAACAAAGATTATTTCACATTAAAAACATATTTTTGTTTCACCAATCCGGCAATCACACATCCAAAATAAAAGACACCATTATGTTAATTAAATTTTTAAACAACCCTTCCATTAATAGCTAAACAATATTCTAACCGATCATAAAATTCATTTCCATCATTACTGTGTTAATACTGAGAAATTCTGTCACATTCTAACGAAATACAGTTTTTTAGCTGGTCTAGATTTTCAAATTTTACTTACATCTTTATAAATAAAATTTTTTAAGTGACACCACAGAAAGAAATCGTTTGGCGAAAGGTCAGAAGACCTGGCTGGCCAAAGGATTAAATGCTGTGGGTCAATAATATTTCCGTTAAAAATATTTTGCAAGTATTCCCCAATAATGAGAGAATTATGCGCAGGACAATCATCCATTCCAGATCTCCTGATCTTCGCGTACAACTTCTTCTAGTGCAGGTTCAATTCGATTTCTAGTAAGCCCAAATAGGTTACTGCTGTAAGGTTGCCTTCCATAAAAAATGGTCGAATAATGTCATGTCCTACAATTCCCGCCCAAACATTTATTTTTGGTGGATATTGCGTCCGAGTATGAACCAGACGATGTTTATTTTCTTGGCTCCAATACCGGCAATTTTGAATATTTAGTTCGTTGTTGAGGGTGAATGTACATTCATCAGTAAAACAAATATTTCTCAAAAAATTCCTATTATTATTTGCTATTTCCATTACCTCAAAACAAAATATCATTCTTCATTCTTCATCACCTTGACGTAGCTTTTGATGTTGTTCACACTTGTAAGGAGAATATTTATGTTTTTTTAAATTGCGCAATACTGTGGTTTGATGTTCTCCTACGGCTTGCCCAAGAATCCTCGTGCTTATCATTTTATTTTCCTCCACGTGCAGTAAAATATCAAGATTTCTCTTATCCCTTTCTTCAGCTGTATTGACATTCTGAGTTGAGCATTTATAGTTATTTATTTATTTATTTTTTATTTTACTATTTTTACGGTTCGTCGGCGTATCTGAGGCCATCTTGAACCGGTCATCGACCGTACGGTTTTTAATCGTGCAGTCTACCGACTGGGGAGTGTGAAACGGCATCTTCATCCTACGAGATATCCGATCTCATCCGGCCTGTCCGGCGTGAATAGGATGGTTTTGATGTCGATTCATTTTACACTCTTCCCTAAGACAAGAGCACGCGGTGTTTTCCAAGCGGTCACCCATACAAGTACTAACCGCGCTCGACACCGCTTAACTTCGGTGATCTGACGGGAACCATTCCATTTTAAATTCTTTATTTACCTATTTCTTTGTATTATTGTAACTATGACTACCTTAATCCTACTTAACCTTTTTCCTTTACCGGTGCTTTATGTGTCGCTATGTAAAACGATTAATTTTTATGACCGTCTTCCGTTTTAAGCTTCTATTTCGGAGTTGAGTAACCTTAGTTCGAGATGATCTCATTTTTTGTGGGAAGGCATTAGAATACTTTTTTTGGTGGTTTGATGTTACCAATGAAAATTTAATATATTTTGAAATAGTAGGACGCTGGGCTGTCTTTAGCTGTTAGAAATATTTTGTGGGCGTGGAGAGATATGCGCAATGATATGGTAATTGTCATTTTTTCTGGACTTTTCCATTTTAAATTCTTTATTTACCTATTTCTTTGTATAATTCTAACTATGACTACCTTAATCCTACTTAACCTTTTTCCTTTACCGGTGCTTTATGTGTCGCTAGGCCCTTGCCTTTTATAGTTATTTATTAGAGTGCCCTTGAACTCAAATTTGCTTATGATAAGTTTAATTAATAAAATGGAAGGGATAGGCTTATCAGGGAATTAAACCTTGGGAACATTTCAGACACTGCTCTTAAACTGTTTAACTGTTTCCTGTATAATACCACTTAATAATAATTACTTTTTCCTTAATGGAATAGTTCATATTCAGCTATAATTAAAACGCCTTGTCACTGACGCTACTTTTCGTTTTGTCAATGCCAAATAATAATTGGCGGTGTTTGCTTGCTGTATTACCTAACCTATGAAAATCTCGTAATTTTACCATCACATTTAACTGAATAAGTTAGGATTGGCTTATAAAAATGTATTTAAACTTGGCACATGAGTTTATTATATCGGCCTCTTCAAAAAATTATAATACAATTTTTCTCTAAAATGTACAGGGGAGCCAATATTTGACTACCTCAAAATTTACAGATCAAAAAAAATACCAGCCAAAAATATTCCAGGAAGGAAAAACAAGTTTTTAAAAGTTGGACAGTGTAATAAGCATAATATACTTTGTTATTTAAAATCATTTAGCAGCGTAATATTATTCGAAAATTACTCAAATTAGATGCCTATATTTAATAGTTCATATTCAAATAGGTATCTTAAAAGTTGAACTTAACATAAGCAATTATAATATGGATGTTATATGTAGATTTCCTATTCATTACTTTTACTTGAACAATGTTATAAAATGTAAATAATGTAAATAAATAATAATCGTATCTACTATTGGAATGGGGCTTAATAATTTA
Source organism: Polydrusus tereticollis (assembly GCA_963920685.1). Taxonomy (NCBI): domain Eukaryota; kingdom Metazoa; phylum Arthropoda; class Insecta; order Coleoptera; family Curculionidae; genus Polydrusus; species Polydrusus tereticollis. The sequence goes on from OY987327.1 coordinate 74,932,744, forward strand.
TTAAGCAATTAGGGTCGCTACTACTTACACGAGCTCATAAATCATCACTGAACTAAAAACGCCATTTGTACACTTAATTTTTCAATGCATTTTTTATAGGGTAGGTATTCTAATTTTTAATCTGCTTTTTCTAGATATCGACGAGTCATTCATGCCATGGCTGATTAAGGAAGTCACGCACGAGTTGCAGGATATGGTCTGCAGTAGGGATGTTCTTTCCGGTAAGTGTAAAATATCACATTTAATTAGCTGAAAGTAATCCTTACTCCTCTTCCAGATATTGTTCGAGAAATCTTGGAAAATAGAGCAGAAATTTACAAAGCTCTTAATAAAGGGGGGTCTACAGATGAGACGGAAGAAGAAGGACAATCTGTAGAAGATATGATGCTGCAGGATCACTTAAGATTGCAGAAAGAAATTAAAATGCGCGAAAATCTAGATGCGGATGCAGATCCGGACCAATCCGAAATACAGTAACCCTAGTGGTAAACGAATTTATTTTATTTATTTATATTTTTAATATTTAAAGTTGTTTGTTTTAATGTTTGGTATTATACAGCGCGTTCCTTAATGACGTCACAATATTTCAGGGTGTAATTCATCAGGTCATTTGATGAAGAAAGGTTCATATTATGAATACAGAGTGAGAAATTTAAAGTGTTACAATGCAAAATCTTCCTTTAATCAAGTTGAGCCAATTGTGAACCCCCTCGTTTACATAATAAATAACGCATTAAAGTACGGATTACTGTCTGACCAGCTAAAACTAGCCATAGCAGTCCCTGTGTTTAAAAAAGGTGATAAAACAAAGGCTAAAATATACCGTCAAATTGTATGGTTTGCTCCCATCATTTTTAAACATTTTTTAACGGATAATGAGAAACCGTGTTATAAAGGTTATAAATATGTTACCGCATGATCTCTTTAACGGGGCTCGACACGGATATTTAAAGGAAGGTCGACTCAGAGAACAGTGTTTCAGTTGGTTGAGCGGATTCTAGGGTCCTTGGACGACGGAATGGTTCCATTTGGGAGTATTTCTTGACCTTTCGAAGGCATATGATACATATAAAATCTTGAAACTATATGGGATTCGAGGAATGGTCCTAAGATGGTTCAGATAATCGGAGAGGTACCAAAACGTAGCTATAGCTAAGGGAAAGCAGTGGCGGCTTTAGTGGGGGGGGGGCGGGGGGCGGGGGGCGCGCGCCCTCCCCCAAGGGCTGTTTTTCTCCAGTCTCGCAGCAGAAACCCGAACCACGGGCCTTACTACTAAACATATTTAACATAATACATTGGGTATTAATTATACTTATTTTAAGATTTTGACAAAAAAACACTAAAAAAATCTTATTTTATTTTTAAGTTTGTTTTTTAGTTCTCTAAGTTTGGAAGAAAAATTAGAATTAGGTATTTTACCCAAAAAAAGGGCGTGGCACCCAAAAATTTTTCGCCTGCGGCGCAAAGGAACGCCTTCGGCTCGACAAACCATTTTTGCGCCCCCCCTCAAGACCAAATCCTAAAGCCGCCACTGAGGGAAAGGACCACGTTACATCTAATAGAGCGGAAATCAAACTAGGAATACCACAGGGAAGTGTATTGGGACCTCTACAATTCATTATTAACTCCTGTCTATCGAAAACAACTATACATTAACAAATTATGCGGATGATTCCAATTTTCTTATAGTAGCTCCAAGTATGCCAAGTGTTAATATAAGAACTGAACGAATAATGATGGAAGCAAATTGGGAGTTTGCCAAAAATAAACTTGTGTTTTAGACATCAAAAATAAATGCTATACTATTTAAAACCACGAGGTCTACATTGGACGAAATAGAACATACCTATAGTTATAATAATAAAACTAAAACTGTCAAAGACGATCAAGTCTTCGGGAATGGTCTTGGATAAGACTCTAGCATTAGACCATCATGTACAATATGTTCTTGGTATACTGAATAGGGTATGTTACATTTTACGGATTTTAGCTATAATATCTGGATAGGTAAACACGTAAAATGTTCTACTACGCAAATTTCGAATCACACATCAGATACGGAATTATTCTGTATGAGAAATGTAGGGACGTTGAACGATTGTTTATGTGTCAAAAAAAGAGTAGTAAAAATAATATTTGGTCTCAATTTCAGAGAAAGTTGCAGAGGTAAATTGAAAGAGGACCATCTTCTTACTGTCCCTGCAGTTTACATACGGGAATGTGGTTTATTCTCAGTTTTAAATAGACTCTTCTTTAAAAATAGTGAATCAGAAAACAAATATCCAACAAGAATGATGAACTATACCTTTCCCAAACATAGGCTAACATTGTACGAACGTGGTGCTTACTACAACTGTATTAAAGTATACAATCTTCTTCCAACACACATCAAAACTTGTAACAACATTTAATTAAAGAAGTAAAAAAGAACGTAATCTTAAATTAATAAAAGCAAAATCAAGCAAAAAACTCAAAATTATCCCGATTAATTTAAATAGTTACCTGACCACAATTGGTAAATGTTGCTTTGTCAGGAAAGACCCTTTCTTAAAAACACACACGTGAATTGCAAGTCTTAACCAGTTACAAAATGTGATCCTATTTTAAAAATCTTGGCCATACAATTCCTGATGAAGAGTTTTGTGGTAAGGGTGCAAATTGTAAATATGCAAAATAGCCATTACCAATTTTCTGGCACATTCCTGAATCACGAGCAAGTTCCCTTAAACCAACATGAGAATTTATAGCTACTACTCCCAAAACTCCAACGGCCATATCGTCATTGGTTTTTGCTTGTCTTCAAACTCTGTCTTATTTCGAAGGTTTCCGGTACTTAGCCCTCAATCTTCTAATCGCCTAAATGCCATATCAGAGTTTTGAATGGCGGGAAACCTAATCACTATCACTCCTGCATTGCACAAAACCACTTGCCAGCTAAGTATCCTAGAATACCACGATAATTAAAAGTTTTGATAAACAATAATCAGTGAAGTATATCCTAGTTTGGAATGCGTAGTTTTATGTATTCTAAATTTGTTTATTCAAGAATCCTTACCAAAGCAACCAGTATTATAATGTAACAGTTTTCTGCTTACTTACGTAGTTGTTGACGGAGAATTGAATTAGAAGAATTGAATTGAAGAAAACAAAAACATTTCCATTTGACATTTTAAATTTGTCAGCAGCCATATGAAAAATGTAAAAAAATATGTTAAAATGTGTCCCCCAACATTCCTATTGGCGTCCTAAAATTCGAATAAAATATTTCCAGCCGTTTTTCGGATTTTGCATTTTAAACACTTTAAAATCCTTACCCTGTTTTTATGTCCGCAACGGCTTCAATTTTTTTTAAAGCTTTATTTTGTAATATCTCCTAAAGCCCATTAGATAGTATTACCAATTTTGGTGTGTGTTACTAGAATATAAATCAATATATTTTAGTCAAAAATAGTTATTTATGGTACAAGTGTGTTATGTTATATACAGGGTAGGCCAACAAGGGCGCGTCGGTCAATAGTTGCTAAACCGTTGAACTTATGGGAAAATGTTCTTAATAAAACTTATAACGTTTCGCCTCTGCTATAACCTAAAATTATTTTTAAGAATACAGGGTGTCTCAAAAAAGAGTAATACCAAAAACTATATTTTTGTTAAATAGAATACCCTACCTTTTTATGTGGCATATAAAGCCTCTATCGATTGTGTATTCAACTTTTAATTTGTATGTAGATCGAATGCGGCGTTGCCAAGTTATGAATTAAAGAAAGAAAAATCAGTCAAAAACATACTTTTTTTAACCTGTTATATCTCCGCCACTGCTTCTTAATTTCCCTGACAAAGTTACATGTAATCTAATGCTGGCCTAGTTTATCTTAGACCCCCCTCACTTTTCGATTTAATTATACAGGGTGTCCAGAATACTTGTTCAAACATCTCTATTTTCAATTCGATTTCAGTTGAATTTCTTAAATACAACACCCTGTATATTATTTTGCCGTCGAAAAGCCTAAAGTGTCCCCATTCAAAAAATATTATGTTTGCCGTATGTACCTAACGTAAAACACCCAATAGCTGACTGAAGTCCAATACCTGACACTTTACTAAATCTAGTGCTATATTAGTAACCGTTTAAACGGAAATTTAAATTTTGCGGCAATTTTATGTTGGTAACAATGTGTAACGGATTTCCAGTCAAAGTTAGAACGTTAGCTGGTGATGGCTGTGTTATCTGTAAAGTTCTAGACACTCCTCGTGGTTTTCATTAAATTTCTTAACAATTTCCCTAAGAATTTGTATGCTTTTAATAGTGAAGCTAGAGGTAAGTTAATGTAATAGTTTTGTTTTAAATAATATTCTTTACTAACTAGTGTTAAGTTAACATAACCTTAATATGATAATTGCGTATTTTGTAATACAAAGTTAGGAAATAGGCGTGTCAGCTATTGGAAGTATTCCAATGAATATTTTTCTAATACCTGACCCTGCGTGTCAGGCTTTGGGATTTTACGAAAATTTCAATACTGTTCCGAATATTATATTTAGATATGGTCCAATATCCCAACAAAATTTAAAAACCATACAACATCAAATACCAAAGGCTGGCACATGTATCAGGTATTAGAAAATTTTATGTCAGCTACTGGAATGTCTTTTTTTCAGAGATGTCTTGCAACGTGGAAGACACATCTTTATATCAGTTGTGGAAAAAGTTGAAAATGCAGAATGTAGAAGAAGAAAAGGACAAAACAAATATAATTGAATCAAGAGTGGAAACTAAAATTGAACAGAATAATGCAAATAAGGAAGAAGAAAAAGAAAAAAATTATATAACTGAATCGAGAGTGGAAACTGAAAAAGAGGAAGGGAATGCAAAGAAAAAAGAAGGTAACGTTGATAAACCGAAAATAAGTAAAAGGCAGATACAAGAAAACAAAGCAGGCCCCTCATCAAATGTTAACGATTTATTAGACTTCACTGTCTGTGATAAAAAAAAACATACCAACCCCGTTTAAGAAGGCATTGTTTTGGCCAAAATTGTGTAATGATGAAAAAAAGAAAACTAAGTCAAAAGATAGAATTCCGTCGGTGATAACTGGCTTGCAGGGAAAAGCATATTTTTTAAAAAATGAAAAAGAAAAAGACCAAAAACAACGAGAAAAAGAAGAGAGAATAAGATTACGCGATGAAAAAAAAATAATGAAAGAAATAGAAAAGAATATCAAGAAGGAAAAGCGGACACACAAATGGTCAGAATCTTCTTCAGACTCCTCTAGAAATGTACCCGAAGAATCAGAAGGGGAGGGAGATGACTGGACAAAAGGCAATTTTGTAATTTTTATTTACCAAGATAGATCTCACCCTGGCATGATTAAAACTGTAAATGATACTGATCAAAGCTACTATATCAGTGCCACGAAACAAAGTGGTTTTGAAGGTACCCTAAACTTTAAGTGGCCACAAAAAAATGACTTATTTTGGTACCCTGTTACTGATGTACAAGAAAAAATTAATCCCCCAATATCATTTGGAACTAGAAGGTGTTTTAAAGTAACAGAAATGGCAAAATATTTAAAATAATTATATAATGTTAAATAAAAATGTTTAAAAATCTCCTTAATTTGATTTTTTTCTTTTAATTCAGGTATTGGCATTGAAAAAGTCAGCTATAGGATATCAATTTTTTTTTAAGTCAGGCATTTTATTAAAAAAATATGATTCTTTTGTAACTTTTTAACTGAAAAAAATGATAAAATTAAATATTCTTTTCACTGCTATCTAGCAAATGATACCTGCTTAGTCAGAGAAATTTATTCCAACGCCAAAATTCAGAATTTTAAATTTTTAATTGGCATAATTAGTGAAAATTGTACCTTAAAGTGTCAGCTACTGGTCAGTTTACGTTATCTCGCTATCATTTTGAGATATTAAGGTTTTTCCGTAACTTTACAAAGAAAATTTTAAAAATCGTAGGCGGCACGGCCCAAGAAATCGAAACAATAAATAAAATTACCTGAGGAATCACACCATAAAGTATCCTCACGATATTGAAAACACCCTGTATAATATATATGCATAATAGTATAATAAAGTAAATACTTTATAAGGCAACCTGCTATAGCAAAATTATTTAAATTAAATGATGACGCGTTAGAATACCAACCACTCCTAATTTCAATGACAATAAAAACTAGCCTTACAACCCTCCTAATTTAAATGATATCGGGATCACAATATCTTGATATTAAAAACCAAAACAAAAATAGAATAGAACTTTTAATAAAGTTGGACCCTCCTGTACGGTGCGGCGTTGTAATCTGATTTTGTGGGGTTACAATAATTTGCAACCACCCCGTGAATAAACGGGTGATCTCTATATGGGGCGAGTTGAGGGATGATTAGTTGCGCAGGTGCCTTTTTCGATATTTCGTAAGAAAAAATTATGCAGTTAAGAGGGAATTTCTTTTACACGTATGAAAATTATTCTCTCCATATATCAGAATTTATTTTAAGTATATGCCTAAGACAAATAGATCAAATGATTATAATACTATTTTTAGGGACAAGATTAAAATTAATCCAAGTTGAAGTAGAAGAAGTACAACTACTACCCTAAACAACAGAAATTTACATATTTTTAAAAATTATAAAAATGCACTTTTATTGTATAAAATTTTAATTTTAAAATGTTTTATTGTAAAATTTGTTGCGAAAAATAAACTATTGTTTAAAATATGGATTTCTTAATTTATTTGTCTATACATCAGGGTGCCAGGGGATAGGGGGAAAAAGGGGATATTCTGCATTTGAAAACATGAAAAAAAGTTAAAATGTAGGTTCTTAAATTTGTCTTATAAGGAAACCATGGATGTCCAAAGGTAACTTCCAAAAACTAGTTTCTATGCAACTTGAGGTATATTACCGGTGTGCGCCTAAGAACACGAACTTAATATTAATAAATGCTATAATTTTTGTTATTGAGATTGTCAGAAACCATTTAATTTCCGCGATAAAGGACATTTTAATAATAATTTAACATGATTATTTCAACAAATAGAAACTAAACTTTACTAAAAATCTGCTAGAAACTAGGAAAAACTGTAAAGTTATGCATTTATACAGGCGTTCCAAATTTTAAACAGTTTTTAGAGAACTCTTAAAAAAAACTATCCAAAACTATTTATTTACACACAATTGCAGTATTTAGCAAACAACTTGACAGATGAAAATTTATTTATAAGGTAATCAAATTATTAATTTATAGTTCTTAGAACTTATGTCCTGTACTCGTGGCGGAAATTAAACGGTTCCTGACACATAATTCATAGTTCATAATTTTTTAAATTTATTTCCATAAGATCTATCTCGTAATGTTTTTTTGTTGAGTTCCAAATAATTTTAACTCTCACATAAATTCGCCCAGAGGAGTGCATACAAACCTAATTAAGAATTTTTCTCGAAAACTATTCATCTTATCTGGCTTAATTGACAAAGCTTTAAAATTTTAAGGAGCTAGGATTTTTCCTTGAAAATCCTAAAAATGTTACCCATATCTACGCTCATAGTTAAATTAGAAACAATTTAATACTTGCAAAATGCTGTATATGAATATCTATTAGTGTTGGCCAAGTTTCAGTAAAGTAGCTGGCACTATTCAAGTCCAATCCAAACCCAATGTTATTGTCAGTGACGTAACAATCGAAACCTTGGCACCATTCCAAAATATTGTGTAGTCATTGGTGGTTTGCACTGGTTTCCATGATTTTGACTGCTGTGTTACTGGCAATAATATTATTTGGTTTGAGCATACTTATAAATACCGTGTAAAAAATTGTGGTTTTCAGCTTAAAAGGTCTATTTATTAAAGGGGTGAGACACCTAAAAGACAAAATCGATGAAGGCAAATTGGAAACCCCGTATTTCCGAAACGGCTGAAAATAAATATCAACAACTATATATTTTCGGATCACGAAATGCAATTCACTCCTGTGGATATTGATGAGAATTGTTATTGTAAAGAATTCAGAATGACGTCGTATCTGTCAAATTTGTGGAACTATATATATGTTAAACAAGCCCAGTGTTGTTATTTAACTTGCGTCAACAGTTCATGAGGCTATTATGTTCCTCGATTGTAGGTTAATTTCACTGATTCTTTTATTTACTGAGTGAAGGAATTAAACGAGCTTTTCACTGTGATAATTTGGCGTTTATTTCTCCAAATCAAACAAAACTTCTTTAGTACATGATTTTACAATAACATACTATAACATAAACATTCACTACTGATTTTACAACATAACTAGTCACTACATTTGTTTAGTACATTTTCTGGGCGCCTTTTTTAGGCAATGCTATTTGCTTCAATCCGACGGAACGAAACCACGTGCGTTTGTTGACATACAACCTTGCTTTATCGAAGACAAAAGTGTAGTAGTATACAAAATGAAAAACTATACCATCTGACAGCAAGGTTACGCCCCCGCTGTCACGACGACCAACCAACAATGCACTCTCATATTCCATGTTTTCTTTTAACCAATTGGACGGTCATCAACAAAATGTACCATGCTGTGTCACCTTCCTAGAGCGCCAAAACACCGTCAAAGGGTTTTCGGATGTACAAGATTCTAAAAAATATACTCTTAACATCTAAATGTAGAACATTGCTTTTTCCTGGAATAACGGTCGACTATCCGCTTATTATTTTGGAGATATTATATGTATTTTAAAAGATGATATTTGCAAGTTTTATGTTTATCCGATAACACTATTCGTTCCGCAAACATTGATACATTTTGCGTCTTTATTAAAATAATATTGAAATCAGATATTTAACAGTGATATTGATTCTAAAAACATTTGTTGTATTTAATTATATTATTTTTAATGCATTTGGATGATCGTTTCCCCAACAATGTACTTTTTGACATAAAATTTGGCTTCCTTGCGGAAAATCATTGGGGACAATGTAATTTCTGTTTTATTATAGTCGGCAGGAAAATCCCCAATCAGGTGAGACATTTAAAAAAATGTCCCTGTACATAAAATATACCCGGCGATGCATGGCTTAGTTGGACATAGGAAACCCCATGTAACTTATGAGGTGGCTAAATATTGGCTCCTCTGTACATTTTAGAGAAGAATTGTTTTTCATTTTTTTTAAGAGGCCGAATTAGGTTTGAATAAATTTTAAATAGCCAATCCTAACTTATTCAATTAAATGTGAAGGCAAAATTACGAAATATTCATAGTTTATTAGGTAATACAGTAAACACCAGCAAATAATTCCTATGACGGTAATGCCAAAAATTGACGTAAAACTGGACATAACGAATAAAGACTATTTCACATTAAAAACACATTTTTGTTTCACCAATTCGACAATCACACATCGAAAATAAGAGACACCATTATGTTTTTCTTACCAAGCCTTTGAGATAACATACCTAAAACTACAGATTTTCACAAAAAAAACATTAATTAATTAAATGTTCAAACAACCCTCCATTAACAGCTAAACAATATCCTAACCGATCATAAAATTCATTATTAACCTTAAGCTGGATTTATAAACTCTAAAAGTTGGCGAGGTTGAGGTTCAGTTGGCGTTGGGAATAAGAGTTCAATTTAAACTAAAGGGAACACTCAGTTCCATTTATAAACTCAGTTCGTGCAAAGTTCGTAAGTTTCGAAGAAGTTTTTATTTATTATGTTCGGAGTTCGAGAGGTTCGGTTCGACCAATGAAGACGCTATTTCAAAGTCATGTGGTTACAGCGAAATGTCAAATGTCTTTTCGTTATTTAGGTTAGTTCAGGTTAGTATTGTGTTTTGTGTCAGAAATTGGAAAACTAGAAATGGACAGTATAGAGAATGATCCCACTAATTTATTGTTACTCGAGTTAATCCAAAGTTATAAATTTATCTACAAAACTATAGTCGGCTTCCTAACTTAACCTAGCCTAACTAGGCGCATATGATCTCTGAATCAAATCAGTAGCATCCTCTGTATTGATCTCAGGAGCGGCTCGTCAATAAGTGCGCCCGTGCGCGCGCACTGCCTAAGAAAGCCAAGCACCAACCAAAAATAAAATTTATATAAAAAAAATATCAAGAAAACTTGTATATAAGAATGGCGAATGCGAAAGACTTCAAGCGCGACTGCAGCGTGCCCTTACATCTACTGACTGAAATGTCTGCCGTGTGTATTCGTTCGGCGCTCTCGTTAAATGGATTTTCCCTGTGTGGATTGATCGGGAATATTCGGTTAATCGCCCGATGAAAGGGCGTCGCCGTGCGCTATCTGAATACACACTTCAATAATTTAATATGATTGTTTTAGAGTTTTTTTACGCGATTAGAGAAGTTTGAAGTTTATTGACGGTGTTGTGGGTGTTTTTTGTTGTTGTAATTTAATAATGGCTAGTAGTTCGGATTGTTTCACACGAAGTGTTATAGTTATGGACCAAAATTCTGTTGAGAACATTCTAAATAACTTTTCGACAATCGATTTCCAAGGGAAAATTGAAATAAAAACCCCATTTAAAAACCGCGTTTTGTTTTTTTAATATTCTTCTGGGATAAAAAGCACAAAGAAAATCAATACAAAGGTAAAAAGGGGCGTGGCACCTCGAAAATTTTTCGTCTGCGGCGCACACCCTAAAGTAAATGTCACGAGCCGCCACTGATTGATCTTAAACTTAGTTTTAGTGCTTTCGAGACTTTCTCTTTAATAGACTTGGGATTTAATAACTCGCCGGTTTCAGTAGCCTTCTCCTGTTTATTTTTAAAATTATCTATTAAATTGGGAACCATTTCTTTTGCCTGGGGATGCAAAAAACCCTCAAACCGATTTATATTCGTCATTTTATGTCACAATAGTTTTAATAAATGGCACATTTGTCAAAACTAGGGAGCTTATTCACCACATTATGTAATACGGGAGTGTTCTTCAACACATTTTGATAATTACTGAAAATTAGATGTGCTTCTCTCCCCGATTCATAAATAACGAATAAGTTTATCGCGTTTATATTACGGAATATCTTGATATGGTAACACTCCAGTTTATCGGCTTATGCGAAAAATGGCGTAAAATGAAAAACGTTTGTTGCAATATGTAGCACGTACTTTCTAAACGACAAATCCGCGAGCGGAAAACCATTTCTTTAATTGCAAATATAAAAAAAATGTGAAAATAGGGTACCCGCTTGTGACAAAAATGAGAAAAAAATGAAAAACTCTTGTTGATTTATGTAGCATAATATACCGAATTGGAACCAAAAAGGTGGATTAGATGCCGTGTTAGCGCTGTTTAACCAATATAAGTCTATAATAATTATTACAATTTTTGTCGAGTGACTAACAGCTAGAGAAACATAACCTCACTTGTCACTCTCACTGTGCTTTTCGGTCGACTATTTTCACATTTTTTTATATTTCCAATTAAAAAAATGGTTCTCCGCCCGCGGATTTGTCGTTTAGAAAGTACGTGCTACATATTGCAAGAAACGTTTTTCAATTTACGCCATTTTTCGCATAAGCCGATAAACTGGAAAATTACCCTTGATATTGCCGTTTTAACCTTCATTTAAGAAAGACAACACTATAAGAGTTTCTCTATGATAAATTCATAGCGCGCCTAGTTAAGTGGAAGCCGACTTTATCATTCTATTGGACAAAAATTTCAACCAATCAAACAACAACTTTTCAGACTTCGCTACTGACTTTATAAATGCCATATTCTGGACTGTCGAATATCGAACCTCACCAACTTGAACATAACTTCAACCTCGTCAATTTTTCGAGTTTATAAATCCAGCTTTACTGAGTTAATATTGAGAAATTCTGTCACATTCTAACGAAATACAGTTTTTAGCTGGTCTAGATTTTCAAATTTTACATCTTCATAAATAAAATTTTCTAAGTGACCCACAGAAAGAAGTCGTTCGGCGAAAGGTCAGGAGACCTGGCTGGCCAAAGGATTAGATGCCGTGGGCCAATAATCTTTCCGTTCCAGATCTCCTGATTTTCGCGTACAACTTCTTCTAGTGCAGGTTCAATTCGATTTTGTAGTAAGTCCAAATAGGTTACTGCTGTAAGGTTGCCTTCCAAAAAAAATGGTCCAATAATGTGATGTTCTACAATTCCCGCCCAAACATTTATTTTTTGTGGATATTACGTCCGAGTATGAACAAGACGATGTTCATTTTCTTGGCTCCAATACCGGCAATTTTGAAAATTTGGTTCGTTGTTGGGGGTTAATGAACATTCATCTGTAAAACAAATATTTCTCAAAAAATCCCATTATTTGCTCTATCCATTAGGTACCTCAAAACAGAATAATAATTGTAAGGAAAATATTTATGTTTTTTTAAAGTGCGCAACACTGTCGTTTGATGTTTCCTACGGCTTGCCCAAGAATCATCGTGTTATTCATTTTATTTTCTCCACGTGCAGTAAAATATCAAGATATCTATTATCCTTTTCTTCAGCTCTGTTGACATTCTTGTTCAGATAAGCATTTACAGTTATTTATCACAGTGCCTTTAGACTCAAATTTACTAATGATAAGTTTAATTAATGAAATGAAAGGTACCTATATGCTTATCAGGGAATTAAACTGAAAACATTTCAGACACTGCTCTTAAACTGTTTCCTGTATTACTCTTACACTTAATCATATTTACTTTTCCTTAATAGAATAGCTCATATTTAGCAATAATTAAAGCGCCTTCAATGAAAATGCTGTCACTGACGCTACTTTTCGTTTTGTCAATGCCAAATAATAATTTGCTGGTGTTTGCTGTATTACCTAAACAATGAAAATTTCGTAATTTTGTCATCACATTTAATTGAATAAGTTAGGATTGGCTTATTAAAATTGATTCAAACTTGGCACAATCGGTTTATTATATAGGCCTTTTCAAAAAGTTATGAAATTTTTCTCTAAAATGTACAGGGCATAAATTATTTGGCCACCTCAAAATTTACATGGGATTTCCTATGTTCAACAAAGCCATGCATCATCCGGTATATAGTATTTGTTTAGTGTCTAGTTATTAAAATGTTTTTACTGACGCAGTCTTTAAAACCTTTGCAAATTATACAGGGTGTTTCAAGAATATGAAAAATGTTCCTATTAACTTATGTTCGGAAATGCTTCATTTCGGAGATACAATTTCCAAGCGGAACAAGTAATATGTACGCCACTGCCGTTTCTCTTTTAATGAAACTGTTTACTTTAATGGCTAATAGTCCAATAAACGGAACGCTTAAAAAGGAATTTTAGTTAGAAAGCTGCTTTTTCGGTTGAAGGTACATTTTAATGTTTGAAAAGACACCTCAGTGTTATTTTGTGTCCAGTCCTTGCACGAGAGCTAGAAAACCCTTCAATTGGGGTTGAAAATATACTTTTGGGTTATAACTTTTAAATGAAAAATAACATGGAAAAAAGTTTTTACTAAATGTTGTAGAGCATTAAATTTTACACAAAAAAGGTTATTACTACTTTTTTCTAATCTATAAATCTAAAAGCCATAAGACGTTCGCAAAATTCAAAAACAATTTTTGGTCAGGTCTTTAATAAATGGGACCTAAATATGGATATGGCATCACTGTCGTCTTTGGAAAAGAGTTGCAGCGTCTAGTGCTCGGTCTTATTTATCGGGTTTTTAGATGCCGAATGATTTTTTGCGGATACAGGGTGCGCAAATACAATTTATATCTGTATTTTAGGTATACGTAAAATTTGGTTAGTAGATAGCTAATACATCGGAACAGCACATAGGGTAGTTTCATTTCGAAAATTTTAAAAACAAAAAATATTACCTACTTTACTTTAGAAAGACAATGTAAGAGAAGATCAAAATCTGAGTATAAGTGATAAATTTCACTGCACAGTTATTAAGTACTTCATACTATTTTTCATATAGGTGATACCTACTATAGGAGTGTATATTAAATTGGCACACCATCAATTATTGGCACCCAAAAAGTTGCTCTAAAAAAACTGTTTAAAACTGATTTTTTGCTTTACTCTTTTAACCTACAAAAATCGTTTAACCTTAATATCTTCACAGTTGACTGACAATGGGCAATATTATTATTCAAGATACACCCCCAATAAAAATATCACATATTATATAAAATACCTAATTATAAACCATTCAAAATTTTTGGCTTAGTTTCATACATACCTTTCACAGGGTTATTCAAACAATATTTCACAAAAATGTTTCACTCATAGAAACTTCAAAACAGTACAAAAATAACATACTCTAATAAATTAACGTACCTACCAAAAAACTTTTTTTTAGACACTCGTATAGAGCGTCAGCCAGACGATGGCAGTGTTGCCAAGTTGAAAATTAAATGCGTTTGTGAAATTTCGAAGACGCTGACCTACCCTCCAAGTTCACATGATTCTAAGGCCACAACTATTAGAGATATCGTAAAAATGATCATAAACGTTTTTATTCAGATTTAAATGCTCTACAACTTTTGTCTAAAACCTTTTTTTCTAGTGTTTTTTGTTTTAACGCCACAGGTCAAAAAAACATTTTAATGTAATTTTCCATCCCTTATGCAAGGGATGAATACAAAATTATACCGAAGTGTGTTTTCAAACATTAAAATGTACCTTCCACCAAAAAAGCAGCTTTCTAACCAAAATTCCTTTTTAAGCGTTCCGTTTATTGGACTATAATGCGAGGTAACTTTTAATACCTTTTGATTTCGGCTTTGTTTAGAAGATAAATGCAATTTAATCAAATTCTGATATGGGCAAGCGATATGCAAATAAATGTCATTTAATTTTTTATTATTCTTTTTCTCGAGAACAGTTGCTTATAGCGAATTCTACCAGGTATGCCCTTTCCCCCTAAAAATAACAGAGAAATCTATTTTTTTGCTTAAAAATGTAATACAGGCACGCATAAGAAAAGTTATGACACACACTTTCAAAAATTACCAAGTGCACAGTAAAAACGTTAAGTCTTTTAAAACCATTAATTTTTATCTGATTTATTTAAACAGTTTATCCTATATTCTAAAAAATCCTTTAGTAACTTTAGGTGTTCGCTCAATTCTAAACTAAAACAATTCAACCTGTCAACATCTTTCTGGTACATTTTTATCTTATAATCCAAAAGAACTTTCGTACAATCTCGAATCACTTTATCAAAATCACGTGGATAAGAATCACTAAATATTACAGAGTCATATTTTAAAACTGTTGGATTAAAAGCAATAAACAAAATGCTTTTTAAATTAAATGACAGGTCGTTAAAGCTAATATAAATATCACCAGAATCGAACCGATGATTTCTGATGAATTTATATTGTCTTTCGTCAAAAACTAATTTTAAAACATCCACAATTTCCTTGAAATAGAACCGGACACAATCGAAATTATTTTCAGGAATAAAAAATCCGTATTCCATCAAAAGTTTCTCGTTATCATGCGATCCATAAGAAATAAAAAATTGTTTGTATTTCCTAAAACTAGTCATTGTTCTAAGTTCGTAAAAGCTTTGTCCTTGAACATTAACAACGGTAACCTTGGTAGATGCTAGATGACTGTGATTAAACATGTCTAGGAATGGACATAAGGCCATGGAAGGTTCATCTGATAATATGGAAATGTACGCCGGGCTATTCTTAGAAATAATAATCATCTTAGGGTCGATATACACCGCCCTAGTATTGACCAGGACGTAAGCCCATTTGAATAAATTCGACTCCAGCACGCGAATTATAGGGTTTTTACAGCAATCGCATAAAGCAGTTGGGCAGATCGATTCTCTTAAGTGTAAAAAACATTTTGAATAGGTATCTCGAAGTTCCAGGGCAGCAAGTTTAAGATCCCCAGGGAAAACATTTAGTTCCTCAGGATTACACATCCATGGTAGAACTGGTTCTGGATTTGGCAACGTATTAATGTAATTTTTCCACGAGGAATGCTGTCCTTTATGCTTTTCCAATGCCAAGTAAAACGCAATCAATGCTTGCGTGCTAAAATCATCATTCTTGCCGAGGCAATGAAGCAATCCAGACTTTTCAATGGTATTAAAGGTTATTAACAAGTCTAATGGTACCCTGATAAGAACGGCACTTTCTGTGACGGATTGTTTGGAGGTGACGCCTCGGCCGGTTTGAGGAAAATAGCGGAGTTGTAAGTCAAGAGAGTCAAAAAATTGATTTCGGTGTAGCCATTTTTGTAGATTTATTATTGACTCATCATGATTTAAGTTTCTATTTTTCGTCTGCATCTGCTTTTGTGATCTTTTACGTGTTGTTCTACCCATATGCCTGAAAGAAATTAAATTTTAAATTAAGTATTCTTAAAGGCGCGTAGGTATGTACACATTTATTTATTAATTCAATCCTTACTTTCTATAATACAAAATATACAGGGTGTTAATTAAGTAAGTACGGAAACTTTAAGGAATTAATCCTTCATTGCCTTTAAGATCGAAAGTTCATATAATTATAGGTCCGCAAGAGCTCCGTTTTCGAGATACAGAGTGTTGAAATTTTAAAAAAAATTCACATTTTTCTATTATAATATTGAATGGTATCAGTTACTTCATTGAAACATGGTACACACTAATAGATATTTAGAGGCTACATTTTGCAAGTATTAAGATATTTTTAATTCAACCACGAGCGTAGATATGGGTAACCTTCTTAGGATTTTCAAGCAAAAAATGGCACGCCACTGACTGCCAGGCAAGAGGTACACAAAAAGTGTCTCTTGATAATTTTTGATAGGATGAACCCTTTTCGAGAAAATTTCCTTATTCGGTTTTCATGCACGCCTATGGACAAATTTAATTGTGAATCAAAATTGCTCAGAACTCACCAAAAAAAAATACGAGACACATCTTATGAAAATAAATTCAAAAAACTATTCAATCGTTTTGGGAACCGCTTGATTTCCACAATAAAAGGACATTGAAATAATTACAAGGACATTTTTAATTTTTTTTATTAAAAAAAATAATAATTTCAACAAATAAAAACTAAAATATTTCTTAAAATTTGCTAGGAACTAAGAAAATTGAAAAATTATAATAGACTACATACGCGTTTAAGACTTAAAACCGTTTTTAGAAAACTATTCTATTAAACAAAGTGTGCTTTGAAAAAGAATTATTGCAGTATGGCAAACAACTTGACAGTTACTTATAAGGTAATTAAATTAATAATTTGTCGTTCTTAGCTTATTTTCGGTTATTATCTTCCGTTCAAAATGGTTCAATTTACTAATAGCGAAATGTCAGACATGCATTTTTGTTATGGAATGACTCATGGTAATGCTGAAGCTGCAAGACGTATCTATCATGAAAGATTTCCTCAACGGGCGGTACCTAACGCAAGAACATTTATAAGACTCCACGCACGGCTTTCTGAGACAGGAACTTTTAAAAGGTCTACGGTCGTTATAGGGAGACCCTTAACGGTTAGAACAATTCTATTGAAGAAGCTGTTCTAAACGAAATTGAGAGAAACCCTGATACCAGTACGCGAAAAATAGCGCACGAATTGAACATTACCCATGTAACAGTATGGCAAATTTTAAGAGATCAGCAGCTATAACCATATCACTTGCAACGTGTGTAAGCTCTATTGCCAAGGGATTTGCCTCTGAGAGTAGACTTTTGTTATTGGTTACGAAGTAAAGTGGTAAGAAATCCAATTTTTTTAAGTCAAGTGTTGTTTACGGACGAAGCTTGTTTTTCTCGTGATTCTATTATAAATTTTCATAATAACCACGTATGTGCCGAAGATAATCCACATGCCATGATAGAAAATAATTTCCAAGAAAAGTTTTCTGTCAATACGTGGGTTGGAATTGTCAATGACCACCTCATTGGACCTCATTTTCTTCCACCTAGGCTTACTGGAGAAGAATACCAAAGGTTTTTACAGCACGATCTACCTCAACTATTAGAGGAAGTTCCACTTAGAGAAAGATATCGCATGTGGTACATGCACGACGGCCCTCCACCACATTTCAGTCTAGTTGCTCGTCAATTTTTGGATGAGACTTATCCTAATCATTGGATCGGGAGAGCAGGCCCACAACCATGGCCTCCTCGGTCGCCTGATATGAATCCATTGGATTACTATTTATGGGGACACCTTAAATCATTGGTGTACAAAACTCCGGTTCAAAATGAAGAAGACCTGCGAAATCGAATAGTCAATTCATGTATAATAATTTAAAATACACCAGGTATTTTCGAGAGAGTCCGTAATTCAATGATGAGACGAATAGACGGTTGCATTGCGGCCGAAGGTGGTCATTTCCAGCACTTAATCTAAGAAAATGTTCCTCTTTAGGTTTAAGAAATATTTTAGTTTTTATTTGTTGAAATTATTATTTTTTTTAATTAAACATGACTTGGTAATTATTTCAATGTCCTTTTATTGTGAAAATCAAACGGTTAACGAAACGATTTCATAGTGTTTTGTAATTTTTTGAATTTATTTTCATAAGATCTGTCTCGTATTTTTTTTTGGTTCTGAGCAATTTTGATTCACACTTAAATTTGTCCATAGGCGTGCATGAAAACCGAATAAGGAAATTTTCTCGAAAAGGGTTCATCCTATCAAAAACTATCAAGAGACACTTTTTGTGTACCTCTTGCCTGGCTTACTAGATAAGGCTTTAAAAGTTTAAAACAGTCAGTGGCGTGCTATTTTTTGCTTGAAAATCCTAAGAAGGTTACCCATATCTACGCTCGTGGTTGAATTAAAAATATCTTAATACTTGCAAAATGTAGCCTCTAAATATCTATTAGTGTGTACCATGTTTCAATGAAGTAACTGATACCATTCAATATTATAATAGAAAAATGTGAATTTTTTTTTAAATTTGAACACTCTGTATCTCGAAAACGGAGCTTTTGCGGACCTATAATTATATGAACATTCGGTCTTAAAATCAATCAAGGATTAATTCCTTAAAGTTTCCGTACTTACTTAATTAACACCCTGTATATTGGGTGTGTCAACAAATAGCAAACAATTTCTGAAAAATAGCACAGCATATATACCGAAGACGAAGAAGTTGAATGGATTCGCTGGAATTCGTTCGATAATAAGTTAATTGCGGAACAGAATACTTTTGTGCGTCAAGTGGCTAGTAAAGCAAAAAACGTACGCTTCTTATCAGCAAACAAACTAAATTACGACGACTTAAATACACGTTGTTGTTTTGACTATAAGGAAAGGTTTGTTCGCTATATCTGGAAATCAATTGTCTCCAAGAATCATGTGGATGGTTTTAATAATCGTCAATCGGATGTTGGTGTTGCAACGAGTAAGCCTCTGCCGACAGACGTGACTTCGGTTTGTACTGTATCCGTGGAAATGGGAACTGATGTGCAGTGTGACAAACTCCGCCTGGATGACGTTTCAACGTGTAAGCATCTAAAGGACAGTAATAGTGACCACGCCAATCACACCGTGGATCATTGTTTGAATCAATCCTTTTTTCGGACAAGATGTTATACGACAAGTGACTAAAACTAAGCGCTGTAAAAGCTTATCTGCTGCGAAGCAAAGACAGAGTCAGATGGTCAATGTATTTTTTATTAATATTCAATCTATGTCAAATAAGGTTAATGAACTAATTGCATATCTTAATAATATTAATTGTCCCTTCGTCTGTATAGCGGAACATTGGTTAAAGTATGAGAGCATGAAGTCAATTAACTTGGGTGATTTTAAACTAAGATCGTCCTTTTGCAGATCTAATAATAAACATGGTGGCGTTGCGATTTTTGTGAGATCTGGTATTATAACTAAGCCTATAAATTTGGATGAGTTTGCGTGTGAGATGGATGCTGAACTCTGTGGGGTTTCGGTGCCAGGTTCAAGTCTGGCCGTTGTTGCTCTCTACAGATCATGTACTGGTAAGTTCGATATTTTTCGTGTGCGGTTGGAACGAATGTTGCATGATCTGACTGTGAAATATAAGAATGTAATGTTACTTGGTGACTTCAACATAAACTTTCTGGAAGGTTCACCGCGGCGAACTAACCTTGCTGGTGTTTTCTCTTCATTTGGTTTACATCCTTGTGTGCATGAGCCAACGCGCGTCTTCGGCACGGCTTCGACATGTATTGATAATGTTATCACCAATATCTCGCAGGAATTGTATTGCGTTAATGTGGTGGAGCCTCACTTATCTGACCACAGGGGTATAATGTTTGAAACAGTGATGAGCGAAAGGATTTGCACCACGCCGCTGTGGAGGCGATCTTATAATTCACAGTGTCTTGAGGGCTTTCGCAGGATGGTTAGCTTGATGGATTGGCTGCCTTGCGCCGACTCAAATTTACAATATCTCTCTAAATCTTTTACCGACAATTTTGCAGCTCTAGTCGAACGCAATTTTCCTTTAAAAAGAATCCACAATCCCCATAAAAGGGGACCTGTTAAGTGGTTTACGGATGAGTTAAGGCGTATGAGACATATTTTGGACGCAGTATTAATTTTTTCTGAGAGTGCTCAATATCCTGAGGCTGTGGCTGTTTACCGAGCTTTGCGAAAGGATTATAGACGTGCTCTTGTAGCAGCAAAAAGTAAAGCCTACGAACGCTTTATGTTGGGGTCCAATAATCCTTCTAGAGCGGCCTGGAGATTGATAAATTATGAGCGTAACGCTTCAAGAAATAATGTTAACTCTGTTAATGCTGACCCGAATTGCTTTAATGATTTTTTCACGAGAATAGCGGATGAAATAATAAAAACCTTGCCTAGGGTGGATCTTGATAGGTATGACATGACTTCGACCATTCAGATTCATAACAGAACCTTTTTTTTGCATGGAGTGACACCTTTGGAGGTAGCCGATGCCATTGCCTCTATAAAGAACTCATGTGCCACAGACGTCTATGATGTTAATAGCGCCGTATTGAAGTCGGTAGGTGACCTCATAAGTCTCCCACTCTCGGAACTGTTCAATGAGTGTATGGGGGCGGGGATATTTCCCGATTGTTTTAAGTTATCTAAGGTGGTGCCTTTGCTCAAGTCCGGTGATGTGGATGTTCCTGATAGTTATCGCCCTATTTCAATCATCCCATACATTTCAAAGGTCTTTGAGATGATATTAAAGAGTAGACTCTGCAACTTCTTTGAGGTTAATAATTTGTTGAATAACAGTCAGTTTGGATTTCGCCGGGGATGCTCTACGATGATGGCGGTGACTGAGGTTGTGGGTGGCATAGTTGATTGTCTTGAGAAGGGGAAACAGTCAGCTGTAACGCTTTGTGACCTAACCAAGGCATTTGATTGTGTCAGTCATTCTCTCTTGTTGCAGAAGTTGGAGCGTTACGGTGTCAGGGGTGTACCCTTGTCCCTTTTGGCTTCATATTTGGATGGTCGAGAGCAGTGTGTTGAGCTTTGTTCGGGACGTTCTCACTATCGACCAGTGAGGCATGGTGTCCCACAAGGGTCTGTTTTGGGACCGTTATTATTTATAATATACGTTAATGACTTCTTCAGCTTCATGCAGCCCCTCAGATGTTCACTTTATGCAGACGATTCCACCATTTGTGTATCTTGTTCCAAGGAATCCAGCTTGGAAGTGGAACTAAATCGGGCTATGTCAAGGGCTGATACATGGTTTTCTTCAAATTTCTTGAAGTGTAATCCGGATAAATCTCAAACCCTCGAATTTTCCGTTTTTGCTAACGCCAATGCTCGACCGGTCAGGATGCTCGGCATCATGCTGGATAGTTCTTTGACATGGGCTTGTCATGTTGACTTCTTGTGTGGAGGAGTCTCCAGCGTGGTGTTTCTTCTGAGGCGGCTCCGGCGTTGTTTTTCGGGGAATATCCTTAGGAATGCCTACTTTGCACTGTTTCACTCTCGCCTTGTGTATGGAGTGACCTTGTGGGGATATTATTCTAGTGCAGGGAGAGTATTTAAACTCCAAAAGCGAGCAGTTAGGGTTCTTTGTGGTGCTGGTATAATTGACCACTGTAGACCACTTTTCAGGACAGCAGAGATTTTGACACTCCCTTCCATCTATATATTCTATCAGCTATTGGAAGTGCATAGAGGGAGGCATCAGTTTCGGACTCATGCGGAGAACCACAATTATCGCACTCGCTCTGCTAATCTCTTAATTGAACCAAATTTCAGACTATCTAAATCTAAAAAAAATTCAATACAGATTCACCTATACAATATCCTACCCTTGGACTTGAAGAATTTGGGAAATGATCGTTTTAAAAATAAGCTAAAGGAAATTTTAATTGAGAAGGCTTATTACTCCATGGAGGAGTTCGTTCAGGAAGCCCGTACCTTGACCATCTGACTCAAGACTCTATATTGCTCTTTTAATTTAATTTTTTTGTTAGTAACATTGCTTTTTGTTTTGTTTCTTGTGTTATTTTCTTATTCTCTATTTTTTAACTGTACTTACTGTTGTTCTGAATTTTTTAATTTTGTTTTATTTTGTAAGACTTGCTACAAACTATATTATATTAGTAACGTAGTCAGAATAAATAAATAAATAAAATTCTCTTTGCATACATAGAACGAACGAACGAAGACTCAGGGGTAGGTAAAAAGGGTCGCATTTGGTCTACTTGCCAGGTCCGTGTGCCTCCCTTCACCTACTACTACTACTACTACGACTAGAACGAACGAATACTTTCTTAATCGTAAATATTTCGCGGGTATTGCAGCTTGTTCAATGTTCACCCTTTGAAATGGCGTCAGAGCATTACAAATGGGTCGTTATTATTGCGGCTGGGTAGACAGCTGAGAAGTTCCTGAGGCAGAGTAGGAAACGGAGCTGGTGGATGACTTATTTGTTTTAAATTAGAAGTACCTATACCCAAAGTCCCCAAATTCTGTCGATGACTCATTAAATAATGCATGGAATATAATAATAATAGAATAAAAATATTGTACCAGTAAATGTTTTTAAGCATATAATAAACTTTACCGCTACAATTACAGTGCACTTAAGGGATGACGTTGTCATTCAAGCCCTAATCAGCTTAATACATTTAAAACAGCACGGCGATTCCGATACTGGGATTCTGTTGGCGGAGAAAATAAATATGGCGACACACAAAGGCCGAATTCACAACTTCAAACATTTGAAAAGAAGCGTGCCGGCAGGGTCTTCGCACTGGTTGATTCATTTGTGATTATTAACTTATGAATATGTTTTGTGAGTTTTTTCAGAGATTTGATATTGATAAATATATAGTTATTAAACTTTATTTAGTGTTGTTAGCTGCTTTCAGTAAACTACGTATATTAACAAACCTTCAACCCTTCAACTAGTTGTTTTAAATAACATTAAAAGAACGAATAATGGTTAAAAACGTATAAGTATACCATGGAATTCGGGAATGAAATCCTGAACTAACCACACTGGATGCTGCAGAAATATGTGGCACTTTAACAAAACTTTCCTCGCGTACTGTGTTCAGGGTTTTGAAAGGCCTTTGAAATTCCTCATTCATCATTCTCCTGACGTCGCACAACCCGGAGCTCTCTATATGCTAGTGATAAGTCACTGACAGAAATTTTTGACTTGGAGTACCTAATCCAGGAAAGTACAGGGTGTCCATTTTTGGATGCAATTGCAGGGTATCTCGGTAACTAGTAAAGATAGAGACTTGCAGTTTTTTTCATTCTTTCTCGTGGAACAAAAGATGCCGCAAACAGGGTGTTTTCGAAAATGTTGGCTTTTTGACCACCCCCTGTATTTTGGTTAAGTATCCTTTAACTTATTAAAATATTGGAAACTGTTTATAAGATCATTTTTTAAGTATAATTCGGTGGCGTGCTTACTTTTTTTCTGAAGGTCTTATTTTTCGAGATTTAAAGGAAACATATAATTTTTTAAATGGGACACCCTGTATATTTTTTTTTGTTTGCTTATGCTATTTATAACCTTCTCGAAAATATATAATAGTTGATCGTTACTATTAACAATAATAAACGCACAAATCGAAAAATTTAGAAAATTGGGGTAGCAATTACATCGAAAACTGGACACCCTGTACACATTGACCAAACGAATTCGTTTGTAACACATCGTTAACTAATTCGCCTTCGTTCGTAGTATGCTCTCTATGTGTACGCGCCTTCTTGAAAGTAGTACCTACCTACCTAACCTAACATGTCAGTGAAAAAACTTATTTAGGTAGGTATCTATCTACCTAAGCCGTATTCTATTGAGGACTTGAATCGGATCGATTTGATTTTAAAAATCAGTTAAGCGAATCAATGCCAAACGGTAATATAATTTTGTTTCTAAAAAAATATCCAAAATTAAAATTCTAACTTCTACAGGCGTAACAGCAAAAACATTCAATAGAACCTGAATCGGTCCAAGTGATCGTGCTTTGTAGCTCGTTCAGTTAAAAATCAGTTTTAAGGGGACTGAATAAGTTTCGTGATATTTTTACAAATGACCACCAATCAGTTCACTTAAACTTAGCTAAATCAATCCGGAATCGATCTAAAGAGGTCAAAAGAGTACCTACGACTTCTAATTTTTGTCTCAAAAACCGTTAGAGGCCGTCGCAAGCGGATTCGTGATCAGCGACTCCAAACACTCCTAGGTATTTTTGCTATTCTCAATAATAGGGCCGGGGTAGTTGTTAATTAAATTATTACCTATTCTATTATAAACACTGAAGAAAAAAATCGTATAAAAACAAACCTATATATATAGCAATGACAAAACACAAAAAATTACTTGAATTAAACATTTTCCGCAAACCGGCAATTCGAGCTCAGGCGAAAAGCGTGACGTTACACATTTTTTTAACACCATTTATTATCATTACTGTAAGTGCCTTTTGTTGTGAATATGTAATAAAAATCGCCAGGGCTGGACTTAAGGTATTTTTCGCCCTAGGCTATACATTGTTGTGCCCCTCCTCTCCCCGATGTTCAAATGTTTTGTATATATATTAATATGGCAATCAAGGAAATCGTAACAAATAATTTCACGCATTGAAAATTTTCGCGCTTTAAATCAAATGCTTAACGAGTGACGATTCATGAATTACATCATTCTATTCGTTCTAGACATTTAAGTTTTTTTTCATTTGCATTTCTCGCATTCTTTTCGATTTTGAAAATTATCGCCCCCTGAATGGAGCCTCTCAAAACTTTACCGCCCTAGGCTACAGCCTACCTTGCCTAATGGGAAGTCCGGCCCTGCAAATCGCAAACTTACAAAATTATTTATTTCTATGCCACCTTGGCCAGAATTAAGAACAAAATGGCTACAACTTGCGCAACAATATAAAATTATGTATCACCCAATACACTAGCTGGTGGCAAAGTTGAGCTATTAGCTTATAGACAATTTTTTGTCATAATAATATCTAAATCTTCTTGGCTTAAATAGGTTAAGCAACCGGAAGACTAACAGCAACAACTGAACCTGGAAAACAAAGCCAAGAGAGCTGACTGGGAAATCGCAGGAACAACAGTCAGCTATGAACGAATTAAATGGGCTGTTGGAACATTCGAACCGTTCAAATCACCGGGACCAAACAAGATTTATCCCGCGCTGCTACAACAGGGGATCGGTCTTCTGACGCCGCACCTCTGCAGAATCTACCGCGGTTGCAATTGCATTGCCATGGGCTGTAGGCCCAAGGCATGGAGAACCGCTAATGGACGTGTTACATACACCAAAGCCAAGGCATGTCGACCAATAAGTCTTTCTTTTTTCCAACTGAAATCGCTGGAACAACTTATAGACAGGCATATCAGAGATGGAGCGCTCAAAGTGGCACCCGTACACGAACATTAACATACATATCAACCAGTGGAATCATGTGACACTGCTTTGCATAACCTTATTACGAGGGTCGAGACGTCTCAAAATCACAAGGAAGTAGCCCTTGTGTGCCTTTATTGACATACAGGGGGGCGTTTGACAATGCCTCCTGCGGCTGCCGAGAGATATGAAATCGATGGTGCCACTCATAGGTGGATCCACAACATGCTTCAGTGTCGGCAGGTCAGAGCCAACTTACATGGAGACTCCATAAAAGTGGACGTGATTTAAGGATGCCCTCAAAGAAGAGTTCTATCACCTCTGTTCTGGAACGTAGTGGTAAATGAGCTACTAACACGTCTCAATCGAGAAGACTGCTACGCCCAAGGATACGCAGACGATGTGGCATTACTCATACAAATAACCCACTCCACCATTATAACAGAGCCCTTACGAAGAGCCCTGAATAGCGTACAGAGCTGGTGTGAGGAAGTCAATCTCAAAGTCAACGCTGCAAGAACTGCAATACTACCGTTTACCAAACGAAAAACAATAGGAAACTACCACAACCTCAGCATCTTTGGAGAACAGATTAAAAACAGCAAATGGCGCTGTGGTATGGTGGACGAAGACGCACCAAATCCCCACAGCCACCAGATTAAACAGCTTATAACAACGGCTGGCATGCCTAAGCATTACCGGAACAAGGAGAAGCACTTCAACCACAGCCATGGCAATTATACTAGGACTCACACCCCTAGGCATACAAATCAAAATAGAGGCCTGCAACCAACGACTTAACACAGCCTGCAACAGCGCCTATCAAATGAAAACCACTAAAAAATGGAAACAATCCGCTATGGAACTAGGTCACACAAGAGCAGCGAACATTTGTCAACGACAATCTCTTGGCAATGCGTACTGACCACACGAGAAACAACGTATAATTTCGAAAACCATTCAACATCATCTGCGACCCTGATCTTTGGAAGGATGAAACGCCTCGACCCCCAACTGTCCAAGGGCCTAGTATGCTACACTGATGGGTCATAAACGGCAGACAGAGTGGGTGATGGAATATTTGAGGAAATACCAAAAAGAAACATCAGTATCCTTCTAGGAATCCACGTCACAGTATATACCAAGCCGGGATTCATGCAATACAAGCATGTGTCCAACTGAATATTAAACAGGACTACCACAACTAAAACATATATTATATACTCTCTCTGTCAGACAGCCAAGCTGCCGTTAAAGCTCTAAACTTCCATCAATTCACATCTAAGATCCTGATGAAATACCTGCACGACCTAATTAAAGACCTATCATCAAGAAATAATAAATCTAACTCATATGGGTTCTTGCATGGTCACTCAGGGATAGCATTCAGGCAACGAAAAAGCAGACAGACTAGCCAGGACTGGTCCTGCTCAGAATCTCAGGGGCCTGAACCCGCCCTAGATGTGTCCAAACAGGAGGTGAAATCAGTAATAAACAAATGGTCCCTATACAACAACATCTGAACCGATGGACCATTATAAATAACTGGCAAGAGACACGCAAGGGCTACAATAGGAAACCCCTCACAGAAACTAACAGCTGATATGCTGCGTCTAACATGCACTCAAATAAAACAAGTCACAGGCTTGTTAACAGGCCACTGTCCCTTGAGAAAACACCTGCAGAGGATTTGGTGCTCACGCCGGCCCACAGAATAGTGACTATGTGATGAAGAGGAGGAAGCCATAGACATATTATATGCCTATGGAACAAACCGCCATGTACATCATTTACAACTGCGATGCGTTGGCTCGCAGAAAACTGAACATACTTTTTTGGAGCAATTCAACATGTGACTATATACTCTCCTACATTAATGTCTTGAAAGAAAGCTTCTGGAGCTAACCAAAGGAACCGGACTTTTCTAACAAGACAGGGGAGCACAAAAAGCCGTAAGGCTGCAGGGCAAGGAAGATCAGGTAAACCTGACCCCTGCCTTTAATCAACCAACCAACCAACCAAGTAATAGGGAGGTAGGCAAATGATTTTGTGAATAATTAATATATTTCACAAACAACAAATCAAAAGAAGTTTACACAGAAAAGTAACGGTTAACTTTTTATGACAATGCGTTTGAGTTTGAGTATATTGACATCACGCATTGTAATTTTATTGGCGTTCGCTGTCATTTGGCATACGACTAAGATCGTACTTTTTATAAAATAATATCTATTATATTAGCTATTCTTCCTTAAATAAAGACACGGTGTACGTGTATAGGTATTCTTTTTTGCAGAAGGGACAGTCAAATACCCTATTATTACCGCAAAATGATGTTTCTCACTTGTTAAATTTGTACTGTGAATAAAAAATTTACAGTCCTTTACAAAGATGCAACCGGGGAGGACATTGAAAATGCCGAAGCAGAGTGCAACCCTTGTGACTATTGTGAGATTTGAGATCTGCGAAAACTAATAGATTTGAATGTAATATTTAGGTAGTTGATATAAGTTGTATTGATTCATAATATATAAAAAATAGTAAAATATAGGTTATAAACTCTAACGCGCCTTTAACTCTCGACTTGGTCTGATCCCGTCGTCCTTCGTCCCTTGACTCCCTTCTCCCTTCCCCGTTATCCCCGACGGCTCGATGGCGGCGGTCAGCGTAGTTCTGCTTGTGGATCATTTTAATTCAGTGTCGGATCGTTAGACTGTGTGACGTATGGGACAAATGCAACACAAGAATTTCGTTGAATTCCGTACTCATACACACAAAAAAATGTAGTATCAAAGTGAAACTAATAGTTTTATTATGAAACTAACGTAAGCATGAATAGGAGCAAGCATAACTTAATAACATATTAAACATAGTTAATCCTCAAAATTTATATTCACTTTGATATTTCATATAGTCAGTTTTATAATGCCGTTAAGTTGAAATGATAATAGTTATGAGATAAAATATATCCTCAACTTGAATAGAAATTTGACATCAAATCAGTATTAACATATGTAGGGTCTGAAATTAAATTAATCTCAGCGTTAATGAACGTATACTTAGAGTCAGAGTCAATGTTTTTGTTGTAATAATAATTAGTTATTATCAAATCGAATATACGTTATGGTTATACCCGTAATAATTTGATTCTTATTAAAATTAGCTGTACTTATATTTAAAATATTAATACCCTATCGTAAAAGAAACAAAAAGTATGTTTCGAAACTAATATAAGGGATTTTTAAATTGAAAATGATTTAATAACTTCGTCTGAAAAATTTCACTCTCGAAGTAATGGTTCCATATTCCATGAATAAATTAAACAAACAGTAGGTACACACACTGTACACTGCAATGCACAAAGAAACGTTCTTAAAAAATGCAATTAAACGAAATGACCCGTCTGTAGGCAGCGTCGTTCGAACTTTTCACTTCCAATCAAGGAATATAGTATCGATATCATCAAAGTAAGACGAACTGTCGCGAGAATTGTAAAAATGTCTGTAAAACTACTTTCTAGACACAGTTTCAAAATAAGAAATTTTTACTATTTTTGAAATGATCATATGACATATCTTCAATTTAGCATGGTGGTTGTTTTTATGTTTATTCTAAAACTACTCTTATATTTTATTCTTAAAACTATCCTAGTTAGGTTTCATATTTAATAAAGCTGCAATACTTGAAATAATATTAAAGTAGATTTATTTTATATCTTATAATTGGTCCAATTATATTTTTTAATACTAACGTATATTTAGACTGAATCGAGTTCTAGGCTTAAAGTATTGTTTATTATTTTCAATGTAAACATATTTTTATAAAAACAGCAGTAGGTACCTACCTATGTTCTCTTTGAAATTAGATTTTTTGTGTGTACTTACGTGCCCGTGCGATAATAGGTATAAACATTTTCAATGTTAAAAGTTAAATGGGGAACCAGTGCCAGTATTCTTAATCACCCTGTAGTCCCTGTATATTAACTCGAAAAAATGTTGTACTGTCCGTGAGCCAACTACACCTCTGCTTTTTGATGCAGCTTACCGAGAAGCAGCTGATCAATAATCCCGGTCTCTCCGACAAGGACAAAATATTGCGCCTTCAAAGATGCATGCGTGCGACAGAGAAATTAAATAACCTTCAATTTTAATTGTACACAACACAAAGACCAGAGGGGCGCTATTCTCGAATGTATTCGCATACGGAAATTTGCCGAAATCTTCAATTATTCGAACGAAAACAAAAAATTGCATTCTCGAGCATGCCAGTTTCTGTCGTATGCGAGTTTTTCAGACGGATTTTGATCGTCTGCCTCAAGCCTTGCGAAACTGAAATTTCGCATACGGATGATCGTTTTTAACCTCACAAAAGTGACATTGGTGACGTTCTCGGTCGGAAATCTCGGACAGTTCAAGATTTTTTTGACTTTAATTTATGTTTCTCTTTGTGTAGACTGTAGTTGAAATTTAGATCGAAAATAGTAGTAGTTAATTTGAAGTCACTGATAACATAGCAATAAATTAGATTAAAAGTAGACTAGTTGCATGGTAATTTAAACCTGGATACAATAGTTTATTTTAACTAGCCTTACGTCATTTCTCCCAGTTTTTATTTGCTTCCGGCATAGAATTTAAATTTGACGCAATCTTTTTCCATAAATGCTGACCTTTTTATAGGTAAAATCCTTAGTAAATTTAGAACTTTTAAGCTTAGGATGGTCCTCAATAAATTGAACTAACGTCCTTTTTTGTCCTTTCGTTAAACTGCTGCCTGTTCTTGACTCCATATTAGGTATTTTCATAACAGAAAAACATACGCTTGACCGCTTGACTGACATGAAAAATATAAATATTTATAATGTTGGTTAACCACCGTTTTCTTCTTCCTTTTGCCGTTCAGTTAAAATTTTCTGTATTTAACTATGTGGGCTACTGGCACTTGGTCAAACGAGTTGTTGCCAATGCTTTCCATTCGAATAAGACATCCGCAATCGAAATCTATTTCGAAGGATGCTCGAGAATGATATTTGGCGTTCGTATGCGAAAATGATAAACGAAAAATGATCGTATACGGACTTTATTCGAATTACTTCGAGAATTGGGCCCCTGGACGCAAGTTTTCCAGAAAACAATAATTTTTAAATAAATAAATAATACAAACTTTTCAAAATATAAAACAAGTTAAGTGTGATGTTTTACCTTCGTTGTAGTGTTTATTGAACTAATTTTAGAACGTTTTATTTAGGATAACCGAAGAAAAACACTTACTCACACTACACACGTTGTGTTAACCTAAAAGTTCTCGGAAAATAGCAAGAAAATAGTCAGTGGAGCACGAGGTGTTAAAAATTAAATATTGGTACTTATGTAAATAAAATATACTTAAATTAGTAAATCAAATATACTTAAACAAATAAATAAAAATACTTAAATTAATAATGGGAAGCACGGATATTGACATGAGCTTTGCAAACGGTTTAGATTATTGTAAGGAATACAAGCGATTAAAAATTCTGCCAGCTAATGACCAAATAAAGGAGCTGCAAACCATTTTGCGTGACAGGTAAATTAGCTGACTTTTTTTTATTGCTGGTTGCTTTAATACTTATTTTTTAGAAATACCACACGAAGTGACTTTAAATTTTATGCTGATCGGTTAATACGTCTTGTAATAGAAGAAAGTTTAAATCAGCTACCATTCACAGAATGCAATGTGATAACACCCACCGGTGCAACTTATAACGGTAAGTAAAATATGAACAAACCAGCGTTTTACAGACATTAGGGGTAGCTAATACCTATCATAACTTGTTGATGATCAAAATTTAAAGTTGGCTGAGTATTCTACCTAAACATTTTTTAGGTTTAAAATACAAATCTGGAAATTGTGGTGTCTCCATAGTAAGATCTGGAGAGTCTATGGAACAAGGATTAAGAGACTGCTGTAGGAGTATAAGGATAGGAAAAATTCTAGTCGAATCTGATGCTGACACACATGAGGCAAGAGTAGTTTATGCAAGATTCCCTGAAGATATTTCCAGAAGACATGTAAGTCAACAAATTATTTTATTTACTGAAAAATGAACTAACAACAACTTAACCTGAAGCATTCGCACAATCTTTTTTCAAGCATTTAAACAACATTTTACTAAAAACTCATCTATGTATTCAGCATAAGCATAATATAATGAGTAATTGTATAGAGATCAAGTAAATAAATCTTTAATAGTATAGCAATTAAGTATAGGAATTAAAGTAGTACCTAATGACTGCCTCTAGGATGTTTTTGAATTAAGTGTTGACACAAGATAGGATTAACTGAAAAGGTCATTTTCGGTGTTACCCCTGTTTTTGTTTCAGGTTCTGTTAATGTATCCTATAATGTCAACTGGAAATACAGTCAGTAAAGCTGTTAATGTGTTAAAAGAACATGGAGTAAAGGAGGATTGTATTATTTTGAGTAATCTATTTTGTACACCTCAGGCTGTGCAGACCATTTTGGATTCATATCCCAGGGTAAGTTTTATTCAAATGGGCCCATAAAAAAATAAATTATTTGTTTAGGCAATAATTATGCATGACCTAATCTGCTGGGTGCTAACCTAAACTAAACTAAGTCAGCAAAAGAAGCAGTGATATTTAATAATTTTTTAAATAAAAATTTCCTTCAGATATACACTACGCCCATTAATTATCGAATATTCAAAAAGGCACGCTCAAATTAATAAGCTGTTATTTTGTTAATATTAAACCAATTTTGAATTTTTTTTTCTTAAATGATAGATAAAAGATTCTAGAGTTTAAGTCAGACTAGTTTACGTGCTGATACGTCTTATTGTACGGGGTAGCGCATAAAATCTAGATGCATGTAAATTTCCTAAAATTTAAAACTGACATATCTTACATAAAAATTGAATTTTATTTATTTTTTAAACTAAACCAATTAGACATCTATCTGCGTTAGAGACTGGCCAAAAAGTTTCGCCATGCCACTAGAGGCAAAGAAAAAATTACCATTTCTTCCGAATAAATTATGTTGCTGATAAAATGTTTGGTAAACAATCAATGCGTCATTTTATATCTTTTGGCTTTTGCTAAATTTAGAATAAAAAACATGTCAACAAATAAAGTCTATAATACAGAGTGCAACACAAATATCTATCCATTTAATTCATTTACTTGCTGCATTTTATTTGCTTAAATATTTAATTCAGACGGTTAGATGAATAGCTATGCTAGATCTCGCCGTCATTAAAATATTTATACTGATGTTATTTGTCGTCATTTAATAAATACTTTATTTATTTATTTACAGAAAATTAAAAATACAAAAATAACGATAGAAATACAAATTTTTTAGTATCGGGTATTGCCTCCACGAGCATTGAGCACTTCTTGACACCGTCGTGGCATGCTTAAAATTAGATTTCTTATAAAATCTTGGTCAATATTCTGCCATATTCGATGCAGCGCTTGTTTTAATTGTAGAAGAGTTTGCGGCGGGTTAACTTCCGCACGGACTTGCCTCTTCATACGGTCCCACACATGCTCAATGGGGTTTAGGTCCGGGCTTCGAGCTGGCCAATTCATTACAGAAATTCCAGTGTCAGCTAAATACTCCTGGACAATTCTGGCGGTATGGGGACGCGCGTTGTCATGCATAAAAATAAAATGTTCTCCAATTGCAGGAGCAAAAGGTATTACGTGTTCCTGCAGAATTTCTGTAATGTATCGGTCGGCCGTTAAACGTTCTATAAAGGTTAAGTCCGTTTTTTCCTCTAATGATATTCCCCCCCAAAGCATTACTGAGCCCCCTCCATAACTAATAGTATTTTTAAAATTACACTGTGCAAATCTTTCACCAGGCCTTCGAAACACTTTTTGACGCCTATCATTACTATACAGACAAAACCGGGACTCATCGCTAAATAGAACATTACCCCACTCACCTTCACCCCAAGCCACATGTTCCCTAGCATATCCTAAACGTGCACGTCGATGTACTGGTTCCAATTTAGGGCCTTGCGCTGCCTCGTATGGCCTAAGCTGAACCTCTTTTAAGCGATTTCGGATCGTTTGCTTGCACACTCGCATAGGACCATACGTATTTGAAAACTGCGTCTGTAATTGAGTGCTGGTAATGAAACGTTGTCTTGTACACTGCAGACGAACAAACCTATCTTGGTTATAGGTGGTTTTTCTTGGTCGACCTTGTCCTTGCTTTCTTTGGTTGGAGCCAGTTTCTCGATATCTTCTTAAAATTTTGGATATTGTTCCCTGAGTTTTGGCTAAAATTCTAGCAATATCTGCTTGAGAAAGACCCTGTT
Source organism: Polydrusus tereticollis (assembly GCA_963920685.1). Lineage (NCBI taxonomy): Eukaryota > Metazoa > Arthropoda > Insecta > Coleoptera > Curculionidae > Polydrusus > Polydrusus tereticollis. Next base: position 74,966,851 of record OY987327.1, read on the forward strand.
CATACAACCCCCTAGCATAAGAACATTGTTCTGGTGTTAAAAATCGATTAGCGTTCATAATTACTTAGTATGGTAAACTTTAACAACTTTTAATGTCAAACATACAGATATCATTTACTTACCATATCCTAGGTTACCTAATAATGAACTGGATATTCCTGTATCTGAATTTGTATTTGTATAAATATTCTGTAAATGAATTAAATGGATAGATATTTGTGTTGCACTCTGTATTATAGACTTTATTTGTTGACATGTTTTTTATTCTAAATTTAGCAAAAGCCAAAAGATATAAAATGACGCATTGATTGTTTACCAAACATTTTATCAGCAACATAATTTATTCGGAAGAAATGGTAATTTTTTCTTTGCCTCTAGTGGCATGGCGAAACTTTTTGGCCAGTCTCTAACGCAGATAGATGTCTAATTGGTTTAGTTTAAAAAATAAATAAAATTCAATTTTTATGTAAGATATGTCAGTTTTAAATTTTAGGAAATTTACATGCATCTAGATTTTATGCGCTACCCCGTACAATAAGACGTATCAGCACGTACACTAGTCTGCCTTAAACTCTAGAATCTTATATCTATCATTTAGGAAAAAAAAATTCAAAATTGGTTCATTATTAACAAAATACCAGCTTATTAATTTGGGCGTGCATTTTTGAATATTCGATAATTAATGGGCGTAGTGTATTTTATCAGGCTCGTCAAATTAAAATTGTAAATCTCTTTCAGATGAAAATATTATCATCAGAGGTGCATCCACTTGCTCCAAACCATTTTGGCCAGAAATATTTTGGCACTGATTAAACTGACTTTTAAGACTGAATTAATTACTAATTTCAATCTTATGCATTGAAATCAGTCAGTATATATAATTTTTAATGTTGTAAAGCGTGGCATAAAAGAAGGTAATGACTGTTTAACGTCTCGTGTATTAATTATTAGGAAATTTTATTATTTCTAGTCCTAATCTATCTATTAAGTTTTTTAGAGGTTAACTGTCTAACTCTTAAAATAATGGAACTTAATTTATGCACAATACATATAAATATTAGGTTTGCTTATTTTATAATCCAGAACTGTTAAAGAGTCCACGACTATAACATCGAGCCATTAGCGTCATTGAATATATGAATGTAGAAATAGCTACAATTCGTTAAGGGTAGTTGCGCCCTTAATAAATGAAAGATTATTTTGCCTCGCCGTGTATTCATAACCCGTTCGTAGATTTGTCGCAATGCCTTGTAATTCCTGTTTATTGTGTACTTATACTGTGCTGTGGTCGCGTTCATCAGAACGTAACACTGAGTGGGAGGGGAACCACTCGATCTGAAGTAGCGCGACCTAGTGTGTTGAACCAAGCTAGCACTCTCCCTTTTAAATCTAATTTTCAAAATTATCTCACTTTTCTAAATATTTTTTATTTATGCTATTTATGATATGCCGTATGTTCAGGTTAGTTGAAAAAAAAAAGATTACACAGGGTATTCCATACTTGATGGTACGTTAGAAGTATCTGGAGAATGAAAAGAAAAATAATTTTGAAATTTTCACTATGGCCATAGGAGGCTGCGCTCTAGCGTTTAAAATTAATTTCGCGGTTGCAGTGGTGCCAGGTCTATTTATAACTGACATCAAATTTTAAATGGGACATCCTGTAGTTTATTTTATTTTTACATTCTACGAAGCAACCTAGATTTTTTTTTATAGGATATTTTTCCATTTCTCTTGCCGTTTCTTAAATATTAATTATTTTGTGTCTTTTTTTACCAAAACTATGTGAATTAAAACTTCAATATTTTCGTCTCCAGATGTCAAATCAACGTAACATTTTAACGTCATTTAGTCAACATAATGTGGTACTTTAATTTTGGCAACATAGGATCGCCGACTTCTATACAGAGTGTCCTAAAAATTAATTGCAATTCAGATTTTATAAATTTGATCAAAAGTCACTTTTTTTAAATGGAACACCCTGTATATTATTGAAGTGTTGAATGGAGTCGACCAATTGAATTTTTTTCATATAGAGTATTATTACTATTCTTCTACCTATTTTGAACCGCTTTCGATTTATAAGCCATTTTTTGAATAGTTAATTACTATTCATATTCGAAAACTAGACATTAAAGATCTAAATCGATAAGTGTGCCATGATCAAAACAAATTTCCTTTCATATTAAATTGTGGTTCTGAAAAGAACCAATTTTGTCAATAAATTACAACTTTTGGAATTCTCACCTAATACATCAGATGTTTAAAGTGCTGACCATTTTCATGTAAGCAATCGGTAATACATGTCATCACAAGACCGGTAGTAGCTCTTTGAATTTCTAATGGATCAAGTTCTTCAAAAGCGCGCCTTACCCGTTTTTCTAGATCTTCTTTTGAATTTCCTGGTGTTTTATAAACCACTTCTTTTAAGTTCTTTAATCCTACCCCACAGGAAAAAGTCTAAAGGATTAAGATCTGGAGATCGCGGTGGCCAACTCCATGGTCCTCCACGTCTTATCCACCTATCTTCAAACATATCATACAGTTCCGCGGAAACTTCATAGGTACAATGAGCAGGAGCTCCATCTAATTGATACCAACAATTTCTCAAATCGATAAGTGGTAGATTATCCAAAAAGTCAGATACAGAATTTCGAGATATTTTGCAGAAGTTAAATTTTCATCATAAATTTAGATTGATAATTGCCTATCCATCAACAAACAAAATACATTAAAACTATATCTTTGTTGGTAACCTCTTTTTTTTATAACGTGTGGATTTTCTGCAGCCCAATAGTGATTATTTTGACGGTTCAAGACTCCTTCGCGTGAGAATTTTGCTTCATCAGTCCAAATAATTCTTTTCAGAAAATCTGGATCATCCTGGGTTCGAATTAATAACATTTCGCAAAGATCTACTCGTTTTGGAAGATCATCTGCTTGTAAAGTCTGTAATGTAATTAGTTTGTAGCCATGCATATTATGTTTACATAAAATTCTCCATATTAATGTTCGATTTATTCCTAAATCATTTTTGGCACTTGCTATTGAAGCATGGGGATAGGCATGAAAATACGCCAAAACGGTAATTTCATTTTTTTCGTTTTCAGTAACAGGGTGAAATTGATATCTTGGAGCCTGTACCTTTCCGAAATTTAAAAAATTACCTTCAAATCTGAGAAATTTCCGTGGGTTGATTAGCGGCAAATTCGGAAAAAGAGCGTTAAATGTTCTGCAGGTTCTTGAAACAATTCTTTTACATTCGCCGTGAATATAAAACAAATTTAAAATATCCGCATTTGAATAACTATTATTCTCCATTTTTGCTATTTTAATCTGACATAAGCAAACCCAAACTAAAAAGTGAGACATGTCATGTCACGATCGTTATGTATTGCAGTTGTTACATCATGGCACACTTATCGATTTAGATCTTTAATGTCTAGTTCTCGAATATGAATAGTAATTATTCATAAAATGGCTTATAAATCGAAAGCGGTTTAAAATAGGTAGAGGAACACTCTATATGAAAAAAATTCAATTGGTCTACTCTATTCAACACTTGAATAATATACAGGGTGTTCTATTTAAAAAAAGTGACTTTTGATCAAATTTATAAAATTTGAATTGTAATTAATTTTCAGGACACTCTATATAGAAGTCGGCCATCCTATGTTGCCGAAATTAAAGTACCACATGTTGACTAAATTATGTTAAATTGTTACGTTGATTTGACATCTGGAGACGAAAATATTGAAGTTTTAATTCACATAGTTCCGATAAAAAAAAGACACAAAATAATTAATATTTAAGAAACGGCAAGAGAAATGGAAAAATATCCTATACAAAAAAACCTAGGTTGCTTCGTAGAATCTAAAAATAAAATAAACTACAGCCCATTTAAAATTCCATAGTTGATGTCAGGCCTCCTATGGCCGTAGTGAAAATTTTAAAATTATTTTTCTTTTCGTTCTCCAGATATTTCTAACATATCATCGAGTATGGAATACCCTGTATAAGCAATTAAAAGTTTAGTTACATTATCTAACAAGCAACAATTGATGTTAATTTATTCCTATTTTTATCTAAGGTCGCTATGGATCCCCGCAGAACTGTTTATTAATTTTAACTGTTTTACGAATAATTTTTTTTCCAGAGGATACTCTGTTATGTATTCTACCATAGTTTCCTAATAAAGCCTAATTTTTAATTGCTTATATCTTAAGAACTAGTAAATTTAGACATACGAAAGCATTAATAAAAAATATTTAGAATACCTAATAAGAAACATCGGGGTACAAAAAAAAACCTTTATTCATTTTGAAAAGCATTTTGTCGACATTCTTGACATATGGGTGTTATGTGTTCCAGACCCATGTGAGTATGGCAGCGAGAACAGGAAAAGCGGATTTTTCTATTTTTTTTTCAGTCTTAATACGTACATCGTCCTGGTGTCATTCGTTGCCAAGAAAGTCTTGCAATCGAGTTTTAAGACTTCTGGGAAGGTTAGTCATACTGGCACGTACTTTTAGGTGTGGGGTTATCAACCCATCAGCCAATTGTCTAAAAAAAAAAATCTCTTTAAAATATTGGTATTAGGATTATTGACTGTAAAAATTACTTTGCTAGTTAATACCGGCAGTGTTTAAAATGTGATAAAATAGTACCATGGGTCATCTGCGTGTGTTTCTTGGCCATCAATTTGTCAACCACATCTACTCCACCTTTCGTGGCATTATAAGTTGTTATTATAACAGGCTTTTGTAATTCTTTTGTTTCGTCGTCAATTTCATCATCGTGATTCATTGTAGAAACTGCAAGTACATTTCTATTTTTTTTTGGAATATAAGAGACCAAAGTGCATTCCTCCATGAATGCAAACATGGACGAACGTTCTGGTCTTCTAGTGGGATTGAAGAACTCCAGAGACAACTCCCTCTTATTTTTCCGATAGTACCGATAACAGTAATTCTATGATCAGTTAATCGTTTTTTAACAAGTGGCACGGAAGTGAACCAATTGTCTATGGTTAAGTTACGGCCGGATCGAAGTCTAAGTACAACATCTGATGGACTATTGGAGAGCTTATGTGGACCATCTGGATGAGTTCCAGCACTCTTCCATTGATGTTGTGTAAAACATTTTGGCATCACATAATGCGAATATCTTAATGCCATATTCATTAGGCTTTGATGGAATATACTGTCTGAAGCTGCATCTTCATCTGAAGGCTAGAAGCATTTTATCCACTGTAGTATATTCCGAGAGATTGTAACCATTTTGACAGTTTGTAATAAAACAATGAAATATGTCGCGAGCTGCAGCAAGTTTGTCTGTGGCCATGCGCTCCAAACGTGTATCATTGTCATCGAAGCGTAGGTATACACCGTAGAAGAAATTTAAATTTTTGACTGGACATAGTTAGGTGAAATATTTCTACTCTATAGCCGGTATTATTCCACATGTCTTCTCTATTCATGCGATTCGCATGTAAAATTCCAGCCAAATAGAGTAACCCTATAAATGCACGAATTTCAACGACCTTTGTAGTTGCGGCATGCCTACTGCGACTATAATTTTGTTTGATTGATTCTATAAACTTATTTGTGGAGTCGACAATATTTGCAATAATTTGCTCATTTATGAAGTAGTCCCTAATTTGTGTAGGGTCTTTCAACAATTTTGTAGGCAATGTTGGACCAGGACGCCTTTTTATTATATTTTCTTGCCGTGTTCGGACAGTTCGTGGCAAGGATGATTGCTTTTTCCAAACAGTGGTTCCAATTTTACCTAGATAAAAAAAAATAACAATGAAAATGAAAGAATAACATATCGTTGTTATTATTGCCCTTGAAAGTTACTCCAGAGCTAATGATAAGCTCATCCTCCTCAGGTTCAGAAATATCCTATTCCGATTCACTCTCATGAATATCTCCTTCTTCATGGTCGGATTCGTTTGGGTCAGATTCGTCATCCTAAACTGGTTCCACAGGTACATCGTTAAGGTCTACCTTTTGCAACAAGTTCTGTAAAATGTTGGACTAAGTCCTTTTTTGGCTTAAAACAATTTAGCAGAACACTAACGTAGAATATGACACAACAGGTCACCCCGGTCTAACGCACCGGACCACACTATAATTTTCAGCACGTATATCAACCGACAGCCTCTTGAAAACTACTAATCCGAGAACGTAAGTTAGGAAGGTAGATTAAGCGGTTACCCGCATCAACCCGTACTTGCAAAAATATGCGCCAATCAGTCATGACACAGACCGTGCGCGACTTCTGGAAGGTTAATGCACAATAAGGCCCTTAAGATTACAAAGTCGTCGTCTTCTCCTCTTCTTCTGTTTCAGTTTTTTTAGTCGGCTTAGACACCTTATTCCATCTATCTACCCAGTTTCAAGTACATACTAAAACTAAAAGGGGCCCAACAATAAAATTGCTTCTGGTTCGAAACCATCGCCCTCCTCTTTTAACTGGTTTGTCTATAGCAAAGCAAACAACACACTAAAGTTTTAAGCACCTAACACCATGCATCATAGTCCTACTTAGTCTATACTTTTAAATTGCATTCACTTCGATATCTAGATGTTAATTTAACACTATTTGCGTTAGTTAGGCGAAGTTAAGAAGTATTTAAAATTTGAAACTGTCATTTGATTTGGGTATCTTATTTCCGTGAAGTGTGTATATAACGATTTTTAATGGTTCTTAAGTAAAACGCAATTTAACAGAATCGCAACAGAGTCGCAAGTTCCCCACATATACATAAATTAGTTTTCTTCGCCCCCTATTCTGTGCATTTTCAGTGGCACCAGTTTTTATACCATACTTTTTCCGGAAATTTATTTACAAATTAAGGAGGCAAATATTTACCCTCTTGGGTTTTTTCTATTTCAAGCTAGATCAGTTAAATGTAAAATAATTTTAATTTCGTAGCTGACTTCATGGGAACCAAGTTTAAGTATTTAACGTAATTTCCTCTTTTTTGTTTATTCCTAACCTAAAATTTGTTGATTGATGGGAAGTGAAAAGCAGAATTTTAATATTTGAGTTCTGCGATTCACGACGGTTCTTACAAACGTGAGCAAACCCGAGTTAATTTTCTTTGTTGTAAAAACTGGTATAGCTATAATGTTCTTATAAAAATATTGTTAGAGGGCAAAGTCATTAAAGATTTATTAATTGGCGTCTTATGCTTAAAATATAACCAAACTCTGTTGCTTATTTTAATGAAAACACCAAAAATCTTTAAGAAAAGGAATAACACGACAAGCAAATTTCAGAACCCGTCGTGCCGAAATTAAGACAACGCATGCGCAGAACTCAAAATGCTCCTAATGTTCTATCAAAGAGTGACCCAAGTAAGGTTACTCTTTGGTTCTATCTCAGTTGCTACTCAAGGCAATGTGACATATATGCCACATTCAGTGTCGCGTCAACGTATCACATGCTACCGGCGTGGAGTTTCCTTTAGTAAAAGCGTCCATCTTTCAGACAAGACATCTATGTCTGCTCGTTTTGGCATAAGCTAATTTTGAGCATTCCAGCGACGTGTCAAAACCTTATTTGCCCACAAGGGCCATATTGAATCGGCACGGATTCAATGCTTAGTTTACAGTTAAGTTCTGGGCGCTCTACGATCCTAAAAATGTGTTGTCTTATAGATAGCTCTTCTAGTAAGCACCAACCCCGACCATTTAAACTAACTAAACATGCCATTAGAACATGTGTCGGGATTAAATGGAGGTGAATAATTTTTAATGACGTCAATGGCTTGATCTTACACTGCGCACTCTTTACCTAGTCGTATTTCTATTATGTCGGCGAAATATCATAATATGTATAAATTAGAAACATACAGTATAATAGGCTATACCTACTTAACAATTTACTAAATAGATCTATTATATCTGGAGCTTGGTAGAAAAAGGGCCGATGTCCAAAAATTGCATGCCTTGCTCATAACTCTGCTTAACTACTCAGATTACATATGTTAATCACAAAAAAGGGCAATGTCCTCAACTATTATACTATGTGATCTTACTTATCTTAGTTCAATAGAAAAAGGGCCAATGTCTGGACTTAAAATAATTTTAAAATGTTGCATAAACAGCCAATGTCACAATGGACATTGGCCCTTTTTCTACCAGCTCCAGATATATTCTACATATTGTTCAATTATATTTGGAACTTGGCAAGATTGTTTGTCCAAACCTTTAATAATGAGTGACAAGTGACAAGTCTCAGTCAAATACGATGTTTTTTTCTGGCGTGAATTAAAGTCATAACTTTGGAAATGTTTACTTCAAAACTCCTTTCAATAGTCAAAAGAGCTAACGAGGACAACCTCTCCTGGCCAATCGTGTTTCTGATGTATGTTTTTAACCGCCGTAAGCACGAAAAAGGCCTCACAGGATGCCGAGTTCATTGGAATCGTAAAAAACAAACGAAAAAGTTCAAAAAGCATACGTAACACACTTTTCAAAGATTTATGTACAAGATCATCAGCTCTTTCTTGAATAGTTTCGTTTCTTGATTCTTCCATTTTGTAAAAACATCTCAGTTCAGACAGAAGAAGTTCATTGCCTAAATTGTAATATTTACACACATACTGTACACAGTTCCACCTAAATCTTTGCAGGTACTTCTAGGTTGTTTTCTTGAAGCCTGGCCTTTATCTCGTCGTTTAGGATATTAATAACTGTCAGAGGATTGAAACTTTGTAGTACTGCTCTACAGATTCAACTGGAGCTTTACTCCCTCCCCCAATTTTTGCCCTTTCTTGGTAGCTCGGCGGCTCGGCGCCTCTACACCCGCACTTGTCAGCGATTTCTGTACAGTGATTGAACAACTTTGTGAAAAACTCATCTATTCTGAAGGATTGCAATACTTCAAGTGTGCTGTTTTTTTACAGATTTCAAAACACATGCTATCTTTCTGTGCTAAACTAAGCATGATTAATGCAGAATCGATAAAGTTAAAAAATTCCCTGTTGTAAACTTGTATTTTTCAATTTTAGGTATTTGTAAATTATTGAGACTTCAAAATTCTGGGGTGGAAAAATACTGGGCTCGACAATTCTGGGGTGACAACTGCCACCCCTTGCCACCCCCGAATTACGTCTATGTGTATATCATAAAATAAAATATGTACTTACTGTATGTGTATACGTCTGCTACTACAATTTCTATGGTAGAGGTATATCCAACGGTAGATCGGTCGCATTGTTATTTCTTTTTTATTCTTACTGTAAAAAGTACAATAGTCAATAGGCCCATTCATAATCAAATATTATAATATTAGTTATGACAAGGATATTTTGTTACTTTTATAACACAAACCCGGTGAATAGGTGATTGATATATTTTTTGTAATTATTGATTGTTCTTATTGAATTAAATAATAAATGTGATATTTATTAAATGCAGTGTTTTTTTTGCCCAGTTTCATGTGAAACAAGAAATCTTCGAAAATAATAAGCTTGGGTTAGACCATAGACCAACTTTCAATAATATTTAGTTTGTTGTGTAAATGAAACAATGCAGTCTTCCTTCACAGTTTAAACTAACCTAAACTGTAAAGGAAGACTGCATTGTCTCATCTACATTACTGTAACTCCACTGAAAGTATGGACTATTTTTCAATTGACCATTTTCAAACACGTGACTCTGACAGGTCGGCCATTTTGCCTGGAGGGCAAACAAAGGTTCATGACCGTTTATGCTAATGGTTTATTAGACTCTTTCGGTTTAATTTAATAAGTTTCAAAGTAATTTTAGGATTCATTTGTGCTCATTTCTAAGATGTATCTATCTATATATACCTGTGCTACCTGGACCTAAATAATTTCTCGTGTTTCAACTGTATTCCTATCGTAATACTTATTTGAACTTTCTAGCGTGTGCTTCGATCTTTTGTTTACATTCTGTAGTGTCCAATTAAAAATTTCAAAACATGGAAAGAATGTGTTAAGAGTTATATGGCGATGTTAAGAGTAGATACGATGCAGAGCTTAAAATTATTGGTGATATTGATCCTTATCTGTTCGGAGAGACTGATTTTGGAAATTTACTGCCAGAAGTTGCAAGGATGGACTTGTTAAACTACCTTATATTAACACAGAGTTTTTATACTGGCCAGCAGTTGAAGGCGTACAAAGGCTTGCAAGCATTCAAATTTTATGAAGGAAGTAAATTCCAATTAATGCTTATGTTGTAGTCGGCAAGGTAAGATTAAGTTTTAATAAGGTTTGGGTTTTGGATAACTCTGTTACTATTTCATTGGGGCCTAAACCAAAAATAACAAATTAAAATGATATTTACAATCAAGTTTATCATAGGATAAAAAAATATTTGTTAGACGAGTAGCAGCTTTTGATGCCAGAAAATGTTTCACTCTTTCCTTGTACTACCTCATTGGTAGATCCTGTACTGTCTTAGAGAGAGATATATTCATGAATAGATAAAAAAAATCACAATAAGTAGATGGAGTTTTTATTTATTCACATTCTTGTAACCACTTCTCCAAACTATAATATATTCTAACAGTACTATTAGTACAGTCTTCGAAAAGTTTGCATAAATCATTCATACTTAATTCACTTTGTGTGGCAACAGTTTTCATTAATTCCAACATTTTCTTCCTCTACTACTTCCCGGAGTATCTTCGTCAGGTGCTTTAATTCGCTGTTCTATTTACACGAATACATTACTTAATAAAAAAAAAAACTTCAACCTAAATCAACACTAAGTCTACTTCATAATACAATTAATCCTACTACTATATTTACAATCTGATACTTTGCTCGTTTGCATTTCTGCACGCTCTCACTTCTGTTATTTGTCTTGGGCCTAAGTTGCTTCCCTTGGAAAAAAGTGTCCCATATTTTAATTAGGGATCCAGTCAGGGTTGTCTTTGTTTGCTAATTCTGCTGGAGCTTCTAGAAATGCTTACATGAGATCATTTTATTAGGTCGTTATACATAAAATCAAATATTAGCGTTTATAAAATGTCTGGAGCAAATTCTTCCATACTTTCGTTGACTGTTACTTAAAAGTTCCCCTTTTTAAAGTTCTTATCCACATTTCACGTCGTTCTTATGAGAGTCGATTAAGGTTTTCTGTAGCATTTTGAAGAACTGCTAGAACTCCAAAGGATCGTATATAGTCCCTATCTCCACTCAACCACTGAACAAAAGGACAGCATTTTATTTAGGGCACTTTAATTATTAACACAACGAACACAGATCTTAAATTTCAAAGTAAACTGCAAAGATAACTTGAATTTATAACCCAACCAAATGCTTGGGTTTATTTACTTTGTTTGCCCTCCGAGCAAAATGGCCGCCGACCATGTGACGTCATATGAAAATGATCAATATAGTTTGTCGTTTTAGATGGGGGTTCGCCCTGGCTTCACATATACACTGTATCACCCGCAGTATAAGGTTGATTCGTTTTATTTTTGCTAGACAAATTAAACACAACTTATTTTTCTTTGTCTTTATTCTTCCCCTATATTGACCTCCTTACAATATTACACTATTTACATTGTTAAACACGAATACATCAACTTAAAAATCCTAAAGCACTGCACCCAGATTATCCCAGATACCGTTAGGATTTCCCTGGTTTTTACCGTAGAGAATGAATCAGAACGCGAAATTCATGGTACTTTTACTGTACGTTTAAAATAATAGTAACCTGCACACAATGTCAGATCAAAACACGTGCTATTATTATTTTGGCCACGTGGAGCATATACTTTGAAGTCTAACAGGACACTGGTTTCTTTATGGCGCTCTAGTGCTCTAGTCTGAGAAGTCCACCACTCACATGTGGTCACGTGTATACTCTTGACCAACCAACGAAGTCCAGGTCGCGTTCACCCAGGTTAGCGGCCATACTTGTTTACTGCCAGTAACAAAATTGAAGAAGTTTAAGCATTTAATGATATTGCCCTTTATCGGCTAAAACATCACAGAACCTGATTTACTTATCCTTGAAGCCGCAAACCTATTGCAAAGCTACCGATTAACGGTTTTTATAGACGTGAATTTAATATTATTTAGGTAGTTTAGAATATAGCACGTACTTTTTATGTTTACAAAAGACTTGATGTTTTCCGAGAATTAGAATACTGCGGGACACAACACGAATTTCTAACCATAGGCTAGACATTTGGCGGTTTAGCCAGTAAAATAGAATAAAAATATCTTGTTGCTACGTTAGTAGACTGAAAGACTCTTGAACACAGGCGGCTTTTTTCCTTTATTGCAGCGTTGCCGATTCGCAGACATCGTTGCGACGTTGACAGATTAATTTATGTATTATTAGAAACCGTGTTTTCCAAACAACATGTATTGAAGTACGAAAAAACCAGGGGCGGATTTAGGATTTATGGTTTGTACCAATTAAGTGGGTATTTGGACTTGAAAATTTGGGGACTTTCTGCGAAACCAATAAAAAAAATTTTGGTGGGAGAAAAAAACGGCTTGATTCTACACTGCGCAAATTGTTTAACGCATAACCAATTTTTTTATACCGGGTGTTATAAAATGCTATGATTTTTTCCGAAAATTCAAAACACCTTGTGGGGTATACCTACTATAGTCTATCTTTAAATGGCGCGAAGTAATAAATGCTCATTAAAAATGCAAAACGCATACTAAGGGTATTAAGAACAATTTGAACACCATCCCTTAAAATCTATTGTGTTTTCATTAAAGGATCCAAATAATGAGCATTAGTTAGGTAAGTCCACCCTGAATTTATCGCAAGCTATTGTTATATTTGAAGATTTACCATTGTTATTGGGAAAATCCCTTAGCCAGAAGCGTGTATTGGAGAAGTTTTTAAAGTAAAAATCTTAAACATGCCTATTCTCCTAAAACTGTATTATATTATATTCGTGGGTATTAATAACATATAAAAACATTTAAAAAACCGTATTAACTAATAAATAACAATGGGTGGTATTATTTTACATAATATAATTACAAAAACAAGATATAATATATAATCTTACAAACAAAGCATTTTCAAATAATACTTTGTCGTTATGGCTTCATCATAGTCCGATTCGGAAGATGAACTTTTATTAACATCGTTTATAATAAGCAGTTCAACCATTTCTTCGATTATTATATCTACCTGCCACATTTTGGCTTCTACTTCTATCACATGATCGATACACTTTTTCCTCTTTTCAGCACTGATTTTACCCATAACTTCATTATAGAGTATTTTAAAATCCACCATTTTATAAGTCACCTGTCTTTATTTGAGCTCATATAAGTTCGATCGGGTTTAAGTCGCAGTGGTAAGGAGGGAGTCTGAGCACAGATATCCCTCATAACTTTGCCATTTTATCGACTACATATTTTTTTAATGCATTTTTATGTAAATTGGCTAGTACCAATAGTTTTTTTTAAGGAATCTAATGGAAATTGTATTTGTCCTAATCTGAGTCGTGCTGTGATTTCACTTTTACGCCGCGCACTTGTCGGTAATTTTCCCGTCAGCCTAGAGTGATAACTTGCATTATCTAATACAATTATTAATTGCATCTTTTGGTATAAGATCCAACATTTGCTCGAACCATCCTTTAAAGACATCGACATTCATATCTTCGTAATAATCTCCTGTATTTTTAGATTGGAACATCAGTATACCACCTTTAACGAAGCCTTCGATTCAGAACTCCCAATATGGGTTATGATAAGACGATGTCCTTTTCCAGATGGCAGTCTTAATCCTGTGGACAATCCTTCCAAAAAAGTTTGCCTTGAACTTTTAATATTTTTATCCTGCCAAAATTTAGTCACAGTGTAACTTTCATTTAGCCATGTTTCGTCTAGAGAGGTAAAATATTTTTTATTTTCTTCTCTGGCTTTTCGGACGCTTCTTAAGTAGTTTCTTCTCCAACAGACGATAGCGCTTCTGTCTATTAAAATCGATTGCCTATTATGTTTTTTCTACCACAAACCCATTTTTTTAATAATTTCCAAAGCATATTTCTACACCTAAATGGGTAGTCCTGAATTTCTTTCTTCCTTTTCATTTACTGTACATGGACCGACTCTACGGCGTTTAGGCAATTGTTGAAAATTTTCCATATTTAATTAAAAAAATACTGACACTTATTTACACTTTCACTGAGAAACAAACACCCAAGGTAGGTATGTATAGATATAAAAATAGGTGTATTATTCCAATAGAGGCACCTATAAAGGCATTATAACCACATAATTAGCAAACAGGTAACCAGGTTTAGGTACAAAAAAAAAGGAATAAAATGATTAGAGCAGAAACGGAATAAGTACCTAGACTCTAACTAGTTTTGATAAAATTGCTCTCTAAAATTCCAGGTAAATGATAGGTAAATGATACATAATTTTAAGCTTAAAAAACTTAATATAATAAAATACATATTTGAAGACAAAACTTGAATTTAATGTCAATGCTTGAACTAATTCTGCACAAATTTCAATATTCAGGCCTATTTAAATCTATACATGCCGAAAAATCTTGCACGCTCATGGAAAAGACGGTTTTGATTGATTTATCACGTTGCATCATTTAAAGATAGACTATAGCCATTGCAAGTTATTGCGATTATTGCCAAATAGCAGTCTCACATGTCCTTTACATTTTCCTTTTCAATTCATTTGTTGATCACTGTTACTTCGTGAAATACACAATTTTTAGTTCAACGTGTTTTTAGTTACCTAAAATTCATTTTTAAAAAATCGGAGATTACAGATTACACAGTTCTGTGTGCGGAGGCACTTACATTCATAGGCATCGTAACTATAGATCCGACACGCCATTCATAAATGCTATAAAATTGTGATGCCAAAATCGTTTGGTGGCGAGACGCTGTGGAGCTAGGTGGGGCCGGGAGTGGGGATTACGCTGCCTTTACATATGCATGCGACAAAACCACAGAACAATAAAGGTTAGGTTGACAAAACTTCAGGAAAACCCACAGAAAAACGCTGTCACAAATGAAATGGAACATCCTAGTATTGCCGAGTCCTCAGACGAACAAATATATTTGTTCGTCTGAGGCCGAGTCGATGCGGATGACCACGAAAATGATGGGATCTGGGCGGATTCTTTTTTGCTGCGTTGCCATACTACAGATTTTTTACAAGGTTTTAGGCAATGTTATATATTTCCCACATCATGTTATTCTAGTAAATCATAGAAGTTAATACTTTTAACAGAGTAAGCCCAGAAAACTACGTTTTCTGTGGCGTAAGTCTGGCAAACCTAGTGGAGGGGAGCAGCTTGAATGTTGATTTACTTTACACTGGAATACAATGAGGACAACACGTTTATTTGTTATTGTTCGGTCTAATAGTTACGATGTCTATGCTTACATTACATGGTGAAGGGTGGAGTTACAACCGCATAGCTGAAAGGTTGAAATTGTATCGCACAACTATATATAGCGACGGTGAAAGGTATTATGACTGAACAGGATACCAGTCTATACAAGGTAAGAGGTCGTATTACGACTCCTATGATGCATGATAGTTTTTTTTTAGGAGTAGGTATGTACTGTAAGATAATGATTTACAACTGCTAGAAAGTTAAGATGATCTGAACTTCAAGGCGCAGGTGGTTCACTTATATGCGTTCAAAATGTGCGCCAACGACTGAGAGAAGCAAATTTAAGGCACACAACCATAGACATCGTAACTATATTAGACCGAACAATAACAAATAAACGTGTTGTCATCAATGTATTCCAGTGTAAAGTAAATCAACATTCAAGCTGGGGAGCAGCACTTGGTTTGTCAGGCTTACGCCACAGAAAACGTAGTTTTCTGGGCTTACTCTGTTAAAAGTATTAACTTCTATGATTAACTAGATTAACATGATGTGGGAAATATATAACATTGCCTAAAACCTTGTAAAAAATCTGTAGTATGGAAACGCAGCATGAACGGATCCGCCCAGATTTCATCATTTTCGTGGCCATCCGCATCGACTCGCCAATACTCGGCATAGCGGATGTTGTTTTCCTGGAGTTTTGTCGCATGCATATGTAAAGGCAGCGTAATCCCCACTCCCGGCCCCACCTAGCTCCTTACAGCGTCTCACCACCAAACGATTTTGGCATCACAATTTTATAGCATTTATTAATGGCGTGCCGGATCTATAGTTACGATGCCTATGCACACAACTGCCGCTCGAGGTCCAGCATTAGCAGTAAATCATCGATGGATGGGTCAGATTAAATTTTGCCAATAAACACGTTAATTAGTTGGAGGCAGATTCAGAAAATATGTTTTCGACTGATGATGACTTAGGTCGAACGGACTTGATAATTGTGAATCTCAATTCTGAAAGGTGCATTACAGATATCCTTGAAGAACATGTTGTGCCTTATGGACGCTATATAGGCCTCAATTTGTTGCTTATGCATGATAATGCGGGTCCCCACACGGGCCCTATATATCGTAAGAAATTATTTGACAGAAGTAAGAATAAATTACTTAGAAGGGCCAGCTTGTTGCCCCGACCTAAATACCATTGAATGTATTTGGGATTTTCATGGTTAGGCGGTTACGTGGTTACGAATTGCTTTATCGTCATTGGTTACGAAGTCAACGACGACAACCTTAAAACTTACAAGAATTGGGCGAACGGCTCGTTAAATTATGGAATGGCTTAGATCAGAACGAAATAATAACCGTATATAGTTTTAAGCATGAATCAAAGAGGTTGGGAGGCCATTCGGGGTAGGGGTGGAAACACCAGATGCTGAGTCTATATTTACTTCTAATTTTGTGTGTTTTTATGTTATTTATTATTGTTGTTGCGTTAGTTAAATTAACGAATCTTCAATTAGTTGTCTGCCTACAAAAATGAATTAAATTAACGTTAAAATATCGAATAATAGTGAAAAACGTATACCATGGAATTCGGAAACAAAATCCTGAGCTAACACATTGAATGCTGCAGAAATATGTGTCACTTTAACGAAACTTACCTCGCGCAGTATGTTCAAGGTTTTGAAAGGCCCTCCTCAAGAAAATGACGAAAAAGAAAACAATTGAGCAGCCCATACAAAAGGATGGAAAAAATAATCCTGGCTGATGCCACAAAATACGCGCTACGTCGCAAAATCCATGGATTTTTTTCCTAATGAAATATCCACAATAAAAAAAATGATGGCTGAAATTAAAAATGCCACATCTTTACCTAAAATACTATTAAGAGTATTTAAACGAACTTGAAAAGAAATTAATTTTGGGTATAATAAACGAGATTAAAAAAGTCTACTAATTGGAAAAAATAAAATATTGTATGGTGGCAAAAATATTTGGAAAAAATATGGGAGTTTCGGAAAAATAGGAAGAAATTGCATGACCCAATGAAGGGCACACAGTTGAGAAGGTCTCAAGATCTAAATATTAAAAATTTAAGGCAGACATTTTTCGATAGATTTTCGCAAGGACTAGGAAATCCTAGTGGAAATTTTTAGGGGTTAATGAAATTAATTTAATTCATAAAAAATATATGACGTTCCGACAAAATGTCATCATTTATTATTTTTTGAAATGCACACACGCCACTGGAATTCATTCCCCTGACGTCCCACAACCCGGAACCACATTGTAATATTCAGTAAAAGCAAAATTAATTGTCCACTATTCTCCACACAGCACAATCATGTTTCAGAAATATTTTATATTAGTTTCTCCGAAAGATTTTAAATATTTCAATAATTAATAGGTATATTCTTAGACGAACAAATATAATCGTCTGAGGATATATTGATGAAATCTTTCAAATCCCAAAAATGTCCCGTAAAAGTAATATTTCATTTTATGTTTCCGAAACATTACATAATTGCATTTCTGAAATATTTCAAATTATAATACTTTTCAGAAATAATTCAAAAAAATTCTTGTAATATTTCTGAGATTATATAAAATGGAATAATATATCAATCGATATCAAAAACATATTTGTTAAAAAAAAAAACATATAAACTATTATTCCTGGTAGAAATATACCAATCTCTAACATATTATTATATATATCAAGGTCGCTGCATAGAATAAAGTTTGATACATAAACACTATTACAATTAAACAGTTAAACTACATATTTCACTATAAAGAGGCAGGAAAGTTTAGCCAAAATTAGTTATCAAGGTATTCAAAGTTCTTACAATTTACGGGACAAACGACGTTTGCACTGCGACAGCCACAGTGCAGACATTTTTTGTACCTCTAGTTCTGTCTCGTAGGGAGACTATGCCTTATTATTGCATCTTTTATTATTCTATTAATGTTTCTGTAATTTTAAAATGTTTTATTCTTCTTCTGTCCCTTTACTGTTCAATATTCTAATTTACAGTAACAACTCAAGTTTTATAAATAAAGTAAAGCGGGGAAAATCATAAAATGAACCTAACCTAAAATTAGCAATATAGGTACCTATTATTAAAATACAGACTTACCTCAGTTTTAATATTCATAATATTATTATTAAGTAGTAGCACAGTTCACCCACAAATAACAATGCCTAATAATAATTATTGTTAATTGAATATTACACAAACAAAACATAAAATAAGGGGAACCCGTAAGGGGAAGCAGGTGGGTTTTTCTGCATTTGGTCCGTCAAGTGTCAAAGGAAGGGTTTGTCGTAGTAGTCCGTAATAAATTTTGTTTATACCCACAAATCACCGAAATAAATTTAGATACGCAACTGGACTCTTGGAAGTGTCAAAAACTAATTGGCGCTGACGTCCTAGTATTTGCGATCCGAAACACGCGAGAAAGAAAGAAATCTGTTTGGCAACTTTGGGTAAAAATAAAGAAAACTGTTTTACCAATTTTTGATGAAATCTGTTTTATCGGTAGATATTGGTGCCGATTTAAAATTTAAAATAGTCCTTGGTTTAAATATTCATTTTTTCCTGCTTTTATTTTTAGTTCAGGGATACACGTTATTTGAAACTCTTCTTTTTAAGTTTGAAGTAAATACCTTGTTGGTAAAGTAAGAAATAACGTATATCTAAGAGCTCAAACAGAAAGCAGCAAAAAAGGAATTATTTAAACCAAGCAATGCCTATTTAAAAAAATACAGCTGACTAAAATAAAGCGAAATAGGAAATAAAACATTATTTTTATGATCAAAAATTACCGGATCTCTTTTTGGCAAGCGGTGTCGCATGCCATGTTTATTTAAACAGTTTGGAACACAACATTTTTTAGGTTTTAACGGAGGTGCGTAGTCTTTCATAACGGAAATAAATACGCGAACTTTAACTAAACAAACTGAAAACACACTAAAACTAAACAAAAAGTTAAAACAACTATCAAAAAACACGCTAATAGTGCACACAGAGACCGAACGATCACAAACGGCATTAAAATTCAACACAACTTAAAAGAAAATCGAGAATAAAAAATTGACAATACACTTCAAATTTTTGACAACAACGAAATCTGGGAGGGTGCTTCTTCTCGATCGCAAATCGCAAATGAACGTGGTGCCCTCTATACGAACTTAACTAAACCAAATTGGGCGATGCCACTACCGGCGCCATCTACGAAATGCGCTCCAAACTAAATAATAATATTTGGCGGGAACGCCCAGCTTACGTATCTAAATTTATTTCGGTGATTTGTGTTTATACCGTAGAAAGATTACATTTTTACCAGCGTATCTTAATTTGTATAGATTTGCCAAGATTTAAACGTTATATTTTTTATTTTCCAAAAATAGTTTTCTTAAAAAAAAATAAAATTCATTCCTACATTTCCAACAATTGAAACTCGTGGATTCGGCTATCCAATCTTGTCAATTTTTTAAGGTCTCAGCTGTGGCAATCCGAATTTGGCATATTAACGTTAGGTCTACTAACAATTTGTTTTCCTGCCATCCCCTGGATGTTTTCATAATACATACTAGAATTTTTCATAAATTTATTGCATGTCGAAAAATTGGTCACTTTGCATATTTCTGTGTTGCCAACAATATACGCATATAGGTATAATACAGGGTGTCAATTTGAAAACTTCCCTCCCTTAATATCTTTCTTGCAGTTAAAAATATGAAACATCGAAAAGACACGACGTCCATTTTATTTGTAAGGGGGACACTTTAAATGAATAGTTTTAGCCTTCTTGTTTCAACCCCCTAGGAGCGGAAGATGTCACCCTTAGAATCTTAAATGGGAATAAAAATAAAATACATAAAAATTACTGCATTGAGTCTCCTTGTGGTACAAATGATTAGAATATTAGGTGGCACCAATGGCGTAGCCAGACATTTTTCTAGGGGGACCAAATACTAATAAACACAAAACATCATAAACATTAACGTTTTTTTATCAAATTGCAATAAGTGGCAACTTCCAAGGGGGGGGGGGGACATGGCCCTCTCCTGCCTCCCCCTCGCTACGCCCATGGGTGACCCCGTTTCAAACTTTATTTGGGATTGGCAAAGCAACCTCGAAAAAAGTAAAATAATCAATAATTAAGAAATCAATTGTTTAAACTAGATTTTCTTCCTGTTATTCAACGATTTTAACGGTGTCGCCTAATCTTCTAATCATTTGTACTACAAGGAGACCCAATGCAATAATTTTTGTGTAAACACTAACCTAAAAACCATAATCTCAATGCAGGCAAGCTTAATTGTTTCTGCAACTTTGGAACGCGATTATTCGAACACCTCTGGACAAAAAGCAACAAAGTAGGATACCACTAAAAAGAGAATTGAACGCCCTTTAAAACGATGTGCCACTTAACTCCCATTCCCATTTAAGATTCTAAGGGTGACATCTACCCCTCCTAGGGGGTTGAAACAAGAACGCTAAAACTATTCATTTAAAGTGCCCCCCTTATAAATGAAATTGACGTGTCTTTCCGATTTTTCATATTTTTAACTGCAAGAAAGATAGTAAGGGTGGTAAGTTTTCAAATTGACACCCTGTATACATATCTACCTTAATGTAAGATCAGGATTATTACAAATAAATAATCATATTTGCTGCAAAACGCGCACCGAGCAAAATTTTTTTCATTCAGCGGCCATCATCAACACAGAACAAAGAAAAATTTTAAGTTACAATCGCGGGACAACCCTCACCAAGGCGTGAAGTGTGGCTAAATGAACATTTAATATGAGGGTGAATTACCGAGTTACAAAAAGCTGAGCACAATGGTCTGTCACGGAGAGCGTAATTTTGATATTGTTTGCGGAATCCACCCCACAAACACTTGGTTATTGCTTTATAATAATATTGGTAAGAACGCAAGTGGAAATAATATGTTTTCCTTATGTCTTTGATTTATTATCATTAAATGGTTTTTCTTCTCTTACATACAATAATAAATTAATAAATCATAAACTCATACTTTTTACTTACTTTTACTTAATATAATAAGACTGGTGCGATCTGCTTCATGCAAACCATACAATTAAACCGCCCATACAGGGTGTTTCATAATTGGGGGTCATCAATCTATAGCTATAGTATATAAACATAGGTCCACAACTGCTTTATTTTTAAGTTACAGAGTGTTACAATTTTTAAGCGGAACAAAAACATGTACCTATGACACTGATTAATAGTATAGTTATGTAGACCCAAAAATAGTTGTAATGTCTTTGTGTAGACCCAAGAAGCAAATTGTGCTCGAATTGAGACACATTTTCTTTGTGTCCAAATTATGTCGACCTAATGTACAGTTGTGTGCATAAAAAAGTTGTACAAGGTTTGTATGGTGTAAACCTGCCTATGATGTTCTACATTTCAATAAAAAGTAGTACACGTATGTTACATCTAGTATATTAAAAAAAAAATCATGCTACATTTTGTCCTGAAGTATCGAAATGCTTATTTATTATTAAAAAAATGAAATAAATATAATCCATAACATTATAACAGTTAACTCAATAACAAAAATTTATCAAAGCTATATTATTATTTGGTCATAGCGCCATTATTTTCTATTATTTTGTTTAGTCTATTTGGTATCGAAGCATAAAGATTTCTTATCAGATTGATGTCATTGGCTAGTTCGTCCCACGTTTCTTCTATGAAATTTATCAGCTCATCCCTTGTGTTTGGTCGGAAGTTAACTTTGTAGATTTTTTTAGTCATAAGACCCCAGACATTCTCCAAAATATTAATGTCGGGACTTTTGGCGGGCCACATTAGTCGCTCTATATTTTGCCGTTCAAACCATTCTGTTATGATTGCTGCATTGTGGACCGGGAAATTATCTTGTTGGTAAATAAAATTTTGGTCGGGAAAATGTTCTGAAATACTAGGCAACATAATATTGTCCAAAATGTTCCTATAAGTAATAGCGTTAAATCTTTCATTAACAATCCAGCACACGCCCAATCCTCGAAAGCTTAACCAAGCCCAAACATTTACCGAAAATCTACCGGATTTTTCTAAATTATGAACAAATTCTTCATTAAATCTTTTTCCTCTAGGTCTGTAGGTACACTCTTATATTTCCTGTAAAGCATGACTGGAAAACTTTGTCATCGGTAAATATTACAATATTCCAGTTTTCGCGTAAAATGTTATTTAAAGCAAAAATAACTCTTGCCTATTTATGTTCATTTCCCAGGATTACCTTTTTGGCAGCAGCATAGCTTTTTAGGTGCGATTTTTTAATTCTACGACATGCTGTCGATCTTGATGTAGAAAATGCTGTAAGCAGTCGAATAGCATTCCGCGCTACTTCAAAGGGATTGTCCTCCTAGTACCGCAAAAGTGCATTATCTTGTTCTTGGGTACTTATTTTGGGTCTCCCAGTTGGCTTTTTTCCATTCACGTTACCCTCGATCTCCCATCTGTGCTTTATGTTTTGCACGGTCTTCTTATTCACATTTATAATATGGGCTATATTTCTTATGGGCATACCATCTTGTAAATAAACAATTATTTGAGCTCTTTTTAAATTATCTATCTGAGGCATTGCACTATTTGCACTAGAAAAATGTTAAAAGCTCGTTTACTGAAAAAATTGTTTGAATTTTGACACTACTTGTCAAAGTCAATAAGTAAGATTGACAAGCCTGACTTACAATAGCCTATAACTGATGTACGAGTTTTTTATGCACACAACTGTAGGTACCTACCTAATCTGAACTAACCTTATATTTAGGGCTGAATGGAAACTGCCCATTTTTTATTTCTGTTTACGGTTTGTGTCAACCCATGCAGTACCAACTCATTAGGTCAGAAAAATGTAATGTGTTCAAATATTTACACTTTGGAAAAACGTTCGCTCATTTTGATGTGCAAACACAGTTTAGGCACAGTACGTACATTGGACTCTTAGTTGACTTAATATGTTTTCAAATTTTTCCTTAACAATATATGTTTCCATTCTGTTAAGATGTTTACAATGTTTGGCGGCCAATCTAAAATCCCGTCATCTTCCAAGGCCGTTGGTACAATTGATAATTTAACCTTATTATTTTCCACAGTTTTTACAATTTTTAAAGTCACACTTACTAAAGCACTAAAAATACACTGAACTTTCACAACAAATACATAAAAACAATAATTCAAGAACTGCGGAAATTCTAGAAGATCGTACATTGTCCCTATTTCCCATCATCCTACCATTTACCACTGAACAAAAGGACGGCATTTTTATTTAGGGCACTTTAATTATTATCACAACAAACAGAGATTTCAAATTAGGGTAAAGATTGAAGGAAAACTGTAAAGAAAACTTGAATGTATAACCCAGACGCTTGTGTTCATTTACTTTGTTTGTCCTCCAAGCAAAATGGCCGCCGACCCTCTAACGTCATATGAAAATGATCAATTAGGTATAAATTTGAGATTTGAGGTTAGGAAACATGTTTCTAATATAATATGTCCGGTTCTAAATTAGGCAAATTTTGGCACAATATATGACTTCAGGGGCCTTGTATGTTTCCAAAATGAAAGTGTATGGGCGTATGGACATATTTTCGTAAAAAATACCACCGCATGTCTAAGTTGTGTCTATGGCTGAACCTTGACTTTCTTTGCCTCTTTAGGCATGTTTCTGTTTGGACGCGATTCATAAATTTAATGCGCCATGTTTTGTTGTTAAAATGGAACATAACGCTTTAAAAAAAATGGAGGATTGTTTAAAGTTTTATTTTTAAATCAGTATTTTTGATCTATTTATGGTTTACAATAAAATCAATGTAGTTTATTAAACCATAACAATTATGTTTTTATCTAAAAATTCTTAAAGATAAATTTTCCTATAAAATCTTAAATTCATTATTAATTAATTAATAAACATATCAAAAGATATGTTAGCGCGGACGCCACTGGCGGAAAGAGGCCAAATATTTTCTATGAAAAAAAATATGTTTTTATGCCTAGTTAGTACCTTATAACATCAAAAATGAACCCTTTAATATTGACGTTCAATTATAAAGCATCTTGTATAATGACTAGATTTCTTATCGGAAGCAATTTTAAATTACAAACGATACTACTGTAACAAATTACATAAAAAAATAAGAAATTATAAGAACTACAAGATTTTGGTTAAACGCTGAGAATTAAGTCTGTCAATTAAATTTTGAATCTGGCAATCGATTGTTGCAGTCATAGGCATCGTAACTATAGATCCGACAGGCCATTCATAAATGCTATACAATTGTGATGCCAAAATCGTTTGGTGGCGAGACGCTGTGAGGAGCTAGGTGGGTTCGAGAGTGGGGATTACGCTGACTTTACATATTTATGCATGCGACAAAATTCCAGGAAAACAACATCCGCTATGCCGAGTATTGTCGAGTCGATGCGGGTGGCCACGAAAATGATGAAATCTGGGCGGATCCGTTATTGCTGTGTTGCCATACTACAGATTTTTTACAAGGTTTTAGGCAATGTTATATATTTCCCACATCATGTTAATCTAGTTAATCATAGAAGTTAATACTTTTAACAGAGTAAGCCTAGAAAACTACGTTTTCTGTGGCGTAAGTCTGGCAAACCAAGTGGAGGGGAGCAGCTTGTATGTTAATTTACTTTACACTGGAATACAATGATGACATCACGTTTATTTGTTATTGTTCGGTCTAATAGTTACGATGTCTATGGTTGCAGCGGTAAATTAGTTCAGCGACCGTTTGGTGACGGCCATAGTACGGTTATTGGTCGGATTAAAGCAAGCCTATTTTTACCAGATTTTTCATTTTTATTCACTAATTAATTGCCTAAGAAAAGTGCTTTTTTAGATCCGAATGTTGTAATTCGCTCGATTCCTATATTTAAAAATAATTTGTCACTGGTTTTAGAACAGGCAAATGCCTATAATTCAATTAATCAAATCAAAATATTACCTGAATTTGACCGATAATAGATAAAGGTAAATATAGAATTATTATATTGTGTAACATTTTATATTATGATTCAAGAAGTAGTCCATTTTCTGTGGAGATTATGAAAGAAAACAAGGTCTGTCTATACCACCAAGATTTTGGTGGTATAGACAGACCTTGTTTTCTTTTATGTTATGTTTTATTACTCTGACTTTAACTTTAGCATTGTTAATGATATTTGTTAGGTCGGACAATAAAGCATATTTTGACTTCGATAATAATTATAAAATAATTTGTTTCTTTTAAAGTTCTACTTTGCTAGCTTAGACTTTTAGAATAATAGAAAGCAAATGATATAAGTAGAGCTTTATTTTTCAACTTCTGCTGCATGAAGAAATCATACTTATAAAAAAATTTACCACCACCTCCAACTATTTCTAAAACAACATCGGGTTCAAGATTTTGACCAGGTTCTAGGACTTTAAAAAACGCACTGTATTTAAACTAGACTACAAAAAGTTCGTTAATATGCGTTCATTATTATTTCCTTTTATTTGTTAAACTTCTTTATTATTTTTGTTAACACCATTTTTTTATTAACCACTTTAATGCTTATTGATGAAGATGTAATGCAAATTGCTCAATACGGCAGTGCTAGGACCAACCAACTGTTTAGGATTTAAATCCAAAGAGTAAACTAGACCTCTAATCCAAAAGATAACAAAACGGAGGGCGCAAGCAGGGTATAACCGGGTGTAACTAACCTGATGGAGTGTATGCAGCTTGCAAGCTTCGACGTCACCTTTCATCTTACTTGAATCCTATTTAGAAATTAGGATTAAATATACCATTTGATTTAGCCAGCCGATAAAGTGCGTATAATAGGTATTTGTAAGTAGTTAATATTTTCTTTAAAACTTGTAGAATGAAACAACTAGTTTCCAAATTATCAATCAACTTTGAACATAAGTAATTCTGTTAGATACATCTGAAGAAGCCGCAGTGATGAAGAAACAATAAAATTGCTATGTGTTTATAAGTTTTGTGAAAATTTAATATGAATTTTCATCAAGTATCGATTCATCATGTAGGTAATTTCCTTTAATGATAAGTAAGAAAATAAGTAGCTAAAGGCGAATCATCGGTTAATTACAGCAAATAGCCACGTTAAAACGGAGGGCGGGAGTTTCGCCTAGGCCACATTAGGACACTAGCTTCTTTATACAATAGTATAGGTATACTCTTCCATCTGAACATGATAGCATAATCAATATGATAAAACCAAAACGAAAACAAAAAAAAATGGATAATAATGAAGTTTAAAATGGTGTAATAAATATAATATGTAATATATTTTTTCCACTACCAACCTATAACATCGCCATTATTGACCGATTATTAACGTTAGAAATCGTTTTTCTCTACCTTATAAGTTATTATTGACCATGGTCAATAATAAGGCATTGAAATCCATTATTGACCGATCTTTAAGAATCTATTTGAACGCAGGTAACTTGATTTTTTGATTCTACAACATGAATTCATAAACATGAATAACCTGGAAGGTGATTTCTTGTGGTTAGGCAACCAGGTAATTATCAATACATATTAGATTACCAGAGATGCTTGATATTGTAAAATATCGATACAATTAACATTTTTTCTGCTTCCATTCTTAATTCTGGAGGTGAACACATAATAATATCACTAACATTTTCTTCGCATATTTTTTAAAAAAACGGAAAACTCGTGAAATCTGATGACATAAATGAACAAAAATTGGCATTAACAAAGCCACCTGACAAAACAACAAAATATTTTGCCAATACCAAAGCGCGGGTAACTTGATTAAAAATATACTTATACCTGCCTATAATTTTTTATAATTATTAATACTGTAAAGATAAATGTATTATAAAAGTTTGTAGTAGTGGAAAAAATATTATATTAACCACGGCTTAGACAGCTTATAGGCCTCGCGTCTTAAATCCCTCGTCGCTCCGCTCCTCGTGATTTAAACTTGCCGCTCGGGCAATAATGATGGCTGTCTAACCTTGGTTAATAATATACTATTTTCCACTACTAACCTATAACATCGCCATTATTGACCGATTATTAACGTTAGAAATCGTTTTCCTCTACCCTATAAGGTATTATTGATCATGGTCAATAATAAGGCATTGAAATCAATTATTGACCGATCTTTAAGAATCTATTTGAACGCAGGTAACTTGATTTTTTGATTCTACAACATGAATTCATAAACATGAATAACCTGGAAGGTGATTTCTTGTGGTTAGGCAACCAGGTAATTATCAATACATATTAGATTATCAGAGATGCTTGATATTGTAAAATATCGATACAATCAACATTTTTTCTGCTTCCATTCTTAATTCTGGAGGTGTACACATAATAATATCACTAACATTTCCTTCACATATTTTTTAAAAAAACGGAAAACTCGTGAAATCTGATGACATAAATGAACAAAAATTGACATTAACAAAGCCACCTGACAAAACAACAAAATATTTTGCCAATTCCAAAGCGCGGGTAACTTGATTAAAAAATATACTTATACCTGCCTATAATTTTTTATAATTATTAATAATGTAAAGATAAATGTATTATAAAAGTTTTTAGGTAGTGGAAAAAATATTATATTATCCACGGTTTAGTCGCTCCGCTCCTCGTGATTTAAACTTGCCGCTCGGGCAATAATGATGGCTGTCTAAACCTTGGTTAATAATATACTATTATTATTAGAACGCATGCGTAAAGGCCCTTACATCAGTTTAAAAAACATAATTCGGATTAATTTAAAATGCATGAAATATGTAGATTATCGGATTTAAATCCGGTTTTTACCTTCGTGTAAACGCGAATACCTACGCATTATCTCTCAATGCTACCAACCGAGTGCCAGTGTTTGCCTTTGGCGTTAAACGTAAAATCCCATATTTTTATGTTGGCAACGGCAAACAGCAATTTAATGTCGTCGTAAAAACCCCTGTTCGAACCAGTCGTATAAACACAATTTAAGGCGTTTTTTCACTAAATCGCATTTTTAGTTAAAACGCATTGAACTCTCGTGAATATGATTTTTTTTGATCGGTTTTATTTGTAGCTTTTGTCTGAATGTTTCGGTTGTTTCGTTCTTATGTATTTCTTGTTTTTGCTTTGTCTTATTCTCAGGAACTTCATTTCTATTACGTTACTTCGGGGTTTTTATCTGTCTGTTATATAGCGTCCATATCTCGCCCTACTGTACCCAAGTGATTGTTGGTCTGCAGTTGGTTCTTCAGGAAAATAAAAGGAAATTGTATTATGTCTTTAAAAAAATTCATATCTGCCATAAAAAGAAAAATATTCATATGAGCCAAAAAAGAAAATGTTCAGAATATAATTATGTGACTTGGCAATTAAATGGCAAAATAAAAAGTTGTAAAAAATGCGACTATACATGATCTAAAGTAGGTACAAAATATTTAAAAGCATATTCTTGCGCCATATTTGTAAAAAGTTTATATAAACATGTGCTCTAAAATGATTCGTTTTCAATATACAGAGTGTCACAAGTTCATAAATATTGTCCAGTTTTTTCGACAATCTACGAAACGCATAAAGGTAATTGATTTAAATGTAGAATGCATACATAGGACCACAAAAGCCATTAATTACACTGCACTAAGCATCTCTTGATACACCAGCGCTGTACGTATGGTATACTATATAACCTATTTATCTCAACAAAGTGGCAAACAGCACCATTCCAAGAATTTTTTTTTTATCAAAGTTTCATGCTTCCTCTACGAGAACTACCTCTTTGTTCTTTTGTTCTTTTGCTGAACATAACCGTTTACAAATTTTTTGAAAATAATGAATTGATGTTCCACATTCTCCAGTAAATTTAAGAAAATGATTGATGAAAATTCTTTGCCAGCACAACGAATTTATCAAGAAAGATTTCCCAACCGACAAATCCTAAATGTTCGCACATTCGTAAGAACTCATCAACAGTAGTTAATTTGCAAGGGTAAGAGATATTCTAGGGGGGCTTACCACAACAAGGGTACCTGCTTTGGAAGAAGCAGTTTTAAATGAAATTGAACGTTATCCAGGAGCAAGCACTAGAAAACTTACCAACCAGCTTGGTGCGCGAGTCATAAATTAATATGGTCAATTCTTAGAGAAAGCCAGTTGTATCCATATTATGTCCAGCGCATGCAGAAACTATTACCTAGAGATTATCTCTCACGTATAGAGTTCTGCCGATGGATTTAACAAACACTTGTACAACATCCTGGATTCCTTGACCAAGTACTTTTTACAGATGAGGCTAACTTCTCTAGAAACTAAATTATAAATTTTCATAAAAACCACAATTGGAGCGAGGAAAATCCTCATGGGATAGTTGACACTCATTTTCAACATCAATTTTTATTAAACGTATGGGTGGAAATAATCTCTGATTTTCTAGTTATTAGTCTATTTTTTCTCCCAATGAAACTTGATGGCGCTACATACAGACGATTTATCGAAGAAGATTTACCCTCTCTTCATTAGAATACGTCCCACTTAAGCTAATAATCAGAATGTGGTACATACACGATGGTGCTCCGGCACATTTTAGCTTTAACTGCTCGGGAATTTTTGAACCAACAATGTGTCAATCGATAGATTTGCCGAGGTGCTGACTTACCAAGTCAGTTTTGGCCTGCCAGATCTCGTGATTTAAACCCATTGGATTTTGTGAGGTGATTCAGGTGATCCTGTACAAAATCAGCACAATCTTAGAGACAGTATAATTCAAGGGTGTGATAGAATACGAAATGCTCCAGATAGTTTTGCACATGTGCGAGAAAATATGAAGACGAAGGTACAGCTTGTATCATGGTTGAAGGTGATCATTTCCTGAAATTCATTTTATACCCAACTGGCAAAATAAATTTTAAAAAGGTAGTATAAACCGCTATACAATAAATTTTATAAAAGCTTAAAATTCCTATAACGTGGTTAAGTACCTTTATACGATATTTATAGGATAAAAAAGGCCTCACTTTTATAAAACATTTTGATAGTTTAAGAGTTCTATAGAAGCTGTGTACACGGTGACCATTTATAATGTCCCCCCTCTTAACTTTTTTGTTTTTTGCATTAGATAAAAATGTTAAATATAAAAGTTGTACAGAATAATGTAAGCTATTTGCAGAATAATATATGAATATACAGGGAATCGCAGAAATGAGTCACAGGTTAAAATATTCTTTCTTTAAATGGTATACCCTATATTGTTAGCTTTTTAGAATCTCCTAAAACTTCTGAATATTTTTCTTATAACATGTCCTATACCTAAATATAAAAGTTTTCGAAATAATCGTATTTTAATTAAGCGGCTACATTCAAAAATAAATATTCTAGATTTCAGTAAAGTTCTTAGGTGGCTGTGAATTATATGGTCGCGGAGCTACAAAAACTATGTTTATTAAGCCGCAACCACACTGAGCTCACGTCACGTCACATTACGTAAGCTCACGTGCTATTACGTCACAGACAAAAAGTTTGAAGCGCTGTTTTACATAGTATGTTAATACATCAGAACCACACTGAAGTCATCTCATGCGAATTACGTTACATCCCCAACGGCACGCGTGCTAGCATGTGCTTATTTTCTGCAAATCCACACTTTTCGTCTCACGTGAGCACTCGTTTAGGCGGTTTTGTAGAGAGCTGGTGTGTTGTTGGTGAATTTATGTTTAAAAATGGAGGAGGTTTTGATACAAAAAGTAAGAGAACATGCTGGTTTATATAATCACGGATTGCCTGAATATCGTGATTAAAATATTCGCCAAGCCGCTTGGGAGGAAAGGAGTTAGAAATTCCAGGTAAGCACATTATTTTCTTGGTTTTTGCTGTTGTTTCACTGAGTGAAGGCAAAGTTTACAGAAGAACAATAAAGGCAGCCACAGTTTCTATTTCCTCTTCCCAGTCCGAAGAACTGATTGAGCTGGCGCTTTCCATAATTTAAAATTTACGCAAAACAAACAAACAACACAAACACAGTGAAATCAAAGAAAGACTGCCCGAATTCATATATCAATTTGTATACCACATCATAAAACGTGATGGTAGTGTGTTTCTAGTATGCTCTCACGGTTAAATCATGAAAACATGATAGCACGTGACCTCACATGACGTGAGCTCAGTGTGTTTGCGGCTTTAGTGACAGTTACCGACATATTAAGTAAATATTACATTTTTTTGATAAATATGCCTTATGCAGAAAGGGGAAAACAAGTATTTTGCAAACATTTATTAAAGCAAACAACAGCGTTAAATTGGCTGAACGGGAACTACGTAGAATTAATCCCCGGATGCACGTTTCAGACAAAAAAACATTCCATCGAATCTATGAAAAGTTTCAACAAACATCTAGCATAGCGAGAAAGAAGAGAACAATGGAAAGAGACGAAAACAGTGATTTAAATATCTAAACTAATAAAAGTTGAAGAAAATTCAAACATTTCTATAAGAACAGTATCGAAAAGTTTAAAGGAAGAGCTTGATGATTTAAAAAATACCTTTTATGGAAGGGTTTAAAACACTCTTAAAAAATGTATAATATGGATGTAAAGCTTTCAAAATTAGGCCTGTAACAAAATTAGCGCAGAGACAGCGAGAAAAAAGGGTTGAATTTTGCCAAACTATGTTGGAAAAAATTTATTTAAATCCTAATTATTTCGGAAATGTATTTTGGACCGACGAGTCATCATTTTCAACTAGTGGCATGATAAACAGAAAAAATAGCAGACAATGGGCCACAGTAAATCCCCACTGCTACAGGGAATTTAAATTTCGAGGTCGTCAAACTATCAATGTGTGGTGTTCTATTTTAAATAACAAAATAATAGGTCCCCATTTCTTTAACGGTACTTTAAATGGAGAAGGTTATTTGAATTTTCTCCAACACGACCTAGAGGACTACTTTGATGAGCTTCCGTTGGAACAAGAGCGAAACATCGTCTTCCAACAAGATGGCCCTCCACCTCACAGTGTAGTAGCTGTTACAAACTACCTTAATCGAAGGTTCAATGAATGGATTGGACGGGCTGCACCAATACAATGGCCACCTAACAGCCTTGACTTGACGCCGATGGATGCATTTTTATGGGGAACGCTAAAGGAGCGAGGGAATGCAAATACAATTGAAAGCACTGAACATTTAAAATAACTTATTAGAATTCAAATTCTGAATGAAGATTATTCCCAATCTATCACCGCCTCATTACGAAGGTTACGAAAAACGTATATCAAATGTATTCAAGAAAACGGTGGCCCAGTTGAGCAATTTAATTTGTAATTACCACAAGTTCTTCTTCATTGTTGAGATTTTAATTTTAAAAATTATATTTTAAATTTTGTATTTCATATACTTTTAGTAGTATATTTAAATCACTATTTTCGTCTCTTTCCATTGTTCTCTTCTTTCTCGCTAGGCTAGATGTTTGTTGAAACTTTTCATAGATTCGATGGAATGTTTTTTTGTCTGGATCGTGCATCCGGGGATTAATTCTACGCAGTTCCCGTTGAGCCAGTTTAACGCTATTGTTTGCTTTAATAAATGTTTGCAAAATTACTTGTTTTCCCCTTTCTAAATAAGGCATATTTATCAAAAAAATGTAATATTTACTTAATATGTCGGTAACTGTCACTAACAAACACACATAGATTTCGAACAATTAAAAGGGATCTTAATGAATGGATTAAAAATAACACTCTAAGAATTAGGAATGCCGTTGCCTTTTTAGCATGATATCTTACCATAAATGTTCTAGTTTAAGTAGGATTTTATATCTGTAATATAGATAGATAGGCATTAACAAACATGCTACTACTACTAGGTTAATTATTCATAATGATTATGCATATATTTTTTTTTTGTTCTTGGTTTTTTTTTTTTCTCTTTCTTATTGTTAATCAAGAGAAAAATCGTCTCCTTGTGCACACACAGACACACAGTCCATATTGCACATATATTTTTTGTTATATTACCAATACCTATTGTACATTGTAATAATAAATAAATAAATAAATAAATAAAAAAAAAAATAAATAGTTTTTGTTGCTCCGTGACCGCATAATTCACAGCCACCTAAGAACTTTACTGAAATCTAGAATATTTATTTTTGAATGTAGCCGCTTAGTTAAAATGCGATTATTTCGAAAACTTTTATATTTAGGTATATGACATGTTATAAGAAAAATATTCAGAAGTTTTAGGAGATTCTAAAAAGCTAACAATATAGGGTGTACCATTTAAAGAAAAAATATTTTAACCTGTCACTCATTTCTGAAATACCCTGTATATTCATATATTATTCTACAAATAGCTTACATTATTCTGTACAACTTTTATATATAACATTTATATCTAATGCAAAAAACAAAGAAGTTAAGAGGGGGGGACATTATAAATGATCACCGTGTACCACACTTTTAAATCAATTTAATGCAACAACTATAAAATTGTCTTGTAGTGTGTATTTGGTGATATTTAAACAAAAATATTTCATCGATACCTTAAAAGTCTTGCACAGTGATTGTATAATGCAGTCTGATAATATAGCAATTCAAAGAGATATTTAATTTTTTAGTGCAGAATTTGAGAACCAAACTATTTTAAAAGAAGGGTATAACAACAGAGATTATAAATATGTACAGGGTCATTCCTCATATATTGACACCCCATCTATAGCAGTTATTTGGCGGGTTGCAAAAAAATTCTAGAGGCAAAAGATTTATGTTTAACTCTATATTTTTAGAATTCACTATCAGAAAAGACAATGGCACATCGGAAATGTAATATTTCTGCATAACTATCATTTTTTTAAATGGAACACCCTGTATATTATTCGATATTTGGGTAGAGCTTTTTTTTCTGATTTCAAAAATATATAGTTTGTCTATGTTTGGTTAAGAGGTTTTTGAGATATTGGGACTAAAAATAAAATAAATAGGGAAGTAGGAAAACCGAATTTATTGATAAATAACGTATTTACAACTGCTCAATATGACCTCCATTTCTATTGATGCACTCTCTATAATCTTCTTCTATTTTATTTATAGCATTAACGATAAACTGACTCTGATTTTCATTTGTATCATTAATGTAAAGCAGAAGTCTTTCTCGCATTTCTTCAATATTTTCACTACGATGTTCATAAACTTTATTTTTTTAAAATCCCCACAAAAATGAATCAAGGGGCGTCAAATCTGGGCTGTTTGGAGGCCATTGAATGGGTCCATTACGGCCAATCCATGTTTCATACTTTTCATTTAAATAGTTCACTACAGGCAAAACGTT
Source organism: Polydrusus tereticollis (assembly GCA_963920685.1). Taxonomy (NCBI): domain Eukaryota; kingdom Metazoa; phylum Arthropoda; class Insecta; order Coleoptera; family Curculionidae; genus Polydrusus; species Polydrusus tereticollis. Next base: position 75,001,561 of record OY987327.1, read on the forward strand.
GTGTGGTGGGGCTCCATCCTGATGCCAGATAAGTTCTTGGTATTGCCGTAATGGTAAGTTTTCAATAAAATTTTCAACTTCATTTGTCAATATATTAAGGTATCTTTCGCCAGTCAAGTTCCCATCATATATAATTGGGCCGATAATTTTATTATTTAAGATGCCACACCACACATGTAATGATTTTCGGCCTTGAAATTGTATTTCTCTGAATGCATGGGGGTTCTCGGTAGCCCAAAACCGAACGTTTTTTCGATTATAAACGCCTGAAGTAGTGAAGGTGCTTTCATCAGACCACAAAATTTTCCTAAAAAGCATGTTGTCTTCCTCTTTCCGTTGTAACATTTCCTGACAAAACATCATACGGCTATTTTTCTGAGCCTCTGTTAACTTCTGCACAGGCAATATTTTATATGGATGATAACCATTTTTTTTTAATGTCGTTAGAATTTTTTTTGCAGATTTTCCGAAATAATTTTTTGCGTCTTCTGCCGATCTATGTGGGTTTTCTAAAAACAAATATTCTTATTTCTAGACTTGTAATGTAACAACAAACTATCAATCTTACCTACAAAATACAACAAAATATTTAATTCTTCCTCTTCATTACCATTCACTGTTCGCTTCTTCCTTTTAAGATCTTTTCGTTCCCTGAATCCCCTTTCAATGGTTTTAAAAGTACTTCGCGCTGGTACTGCTCTTAGCGGAAATATTTGCCTATGTTCTGCTCTCGCTGCTGATGCGTTATTATTATTTTTGTAAAATAAACTAAGAATATCACATTTTTCCTCAACCGTGTAAGGCATTTTGACAATGACATGAATGAAAATATTGACAAGCAACAATAAATTCACTTGTTTTTAAAATCTAGACGCGACACGGCAATGAATTATGATTCATGGCCAACTATCGTTTTTTTTTATTCAATAACGTTTTAAAGACTTTAGGGCCCAATATCTCAAAAACCTCTTAACCAAACATAGGCAAACTATATATTTTTGAAATCAGAAAAAAAAGCTCCACCCAAATATCGAATAATATACAGGGTGTTCCATTTAAAAAAATGATAGTTATGCAGAAATATTACATTTCCGATGTGCCATTGTTTTTTCTGATAGTGAATTCTAAAAATATAGAGTTAAACACAAATATTTTGCCTTTAGAATTTTTTTGCAACCCGTCAAATAACTGCTGTAGATGGGGTGTCGATATATGAGGAATGACCCTGTACCACTGTATACATTATTTTGCGGTAATACCCAACTTAGCATCTATATCGGCTTAAAACAAATTTCCTCCCATCCAAAAAATATGCTTCACCACAGAAGAACAAACCAAAAAAATTCTAATATCATATCATCGTTATATCCCCCCGTATCATCATTACAGCAATAATATACTTAACAAAACAATTTAATAAAGTCACAATAGACCAATCAAAACGGAAAATCCCAACTTGAGCGGTCACTAAGGCATAAAGATGTCCTTTTCGATAGTCCTGTTTTCAATACCCTGCCTGCACCTGTAGGTTTCCGGGTGCAGCAAGCCCCGCAGGACGATTAGTGCTGAGGGCAGCGTAAATTAAGTTCGAGGGGTGGATAAATATTTTCAAAGTTGGCGTCGTGGGGTTGGTAAAATCACGAGCGTATTCTGGAAACCAAAGTTCATTTACATTTTTCTTACCCATATCTCAATAATGAGAAATTTAGTTAAGCATCAAGTATACAGCGCAGCGTTGTGATAACGGAATGGATCTGCTTTTTAAATGAAATACAAAACCACCAATATGATGAAAATTCGCTTAACAACGCGTACAAAAGATTTATTAAATTATCCAAGGTAAACTTAAAGAAATATGTTCTATATTGGTATACGCAATGATAAAATCTTGAGTTTTTTTGTTCATATTATTATACGTTTCACTGTATCTACAGCAGTCATCACAAAGCCAACAATTTCTTTTCTGTTATTTTTAATTCTGTTCCATCAATTTTGATTATTTATATGCAAATAATTTTCCCCTGTCACTGAATTTTGAAAATAACGCAGTATAGGCATAGCATCCTTCCAGCGGGCATCTGTCACCCATCATCAACAATCAACGTCAGCCCAAACACAGCCTAAATGGCGACAATACTATCTCGGTGGATCAATTGGCTCCTGAAGGACCGTGCTGGGAAACGGCACGTGCCAGGGAAACGAGCCACGTGTCGTCGATGACTGCAGGCAGTGCAAGGTGTCGCGCACGTGCTGCGTTTCCGGGATCAAGTGCACTTTAAACTATTGCATGAAGAAAAATGGCAAAAAAAATATTTCATTTGGTTTCGTAGGTACCTAAATAATTGTTATTTTTATGAAAAATAATAAAACATGTTTTTTTTTAGTATTTTTTTCGTAATCCTGCGGCAAAGTTTTACACACTATTTCCTTCTTTTGTGGTAACCGGTAGATACTTTCATTTTTTGAAAATATAAGTCTACTTTTATTTATTGTATCTGTAAACTCTTACATGCAATATAGTCGATCCACGCAATATTTGTATGGATTTTAATCCTGAACAAATTCTTTACTTGAATTCCATTTTTAAATATTTATTTTAGTGTTGTAGATAAATTAATCGAAAATCTCACAATGTGTCAGGTTTTAAGAAAGTTAAATATATGTCCATAGTATACAGGGTGTTTCCTAAGTAAGAACAAAATAATTTAGGAGCATATTCTTGAGACAACTTTTTATCGAACATCTACGAAACGTATAAAGTTAAATTATTTAAAACTAGAATGTACCTATACATATAGGATCTTAAAAGTCATCAATTAAACTGCACTAAGCATTACTCGATTCACCAGTGGCGTGCGTATGGTAAACGAGATAACTTGTTTATCTTAACAAACTAGTACGCTACTGCATTATTTCCAGAATTTATTTTTTTATCATAGCTTTATGCCTTTTTCTACGAAAATTACCTCTTATTTTTTTTTCTGCACATAAACGTTTACTACTTTTTTAAAATTAATATTTACAATAGTTTTATGAAACACATTACATACCCAACTAGCAAAGTAGAACCGTAAAAGAAGCAAATTATCTTATAATTATCGAATAGCGTTGCCTAAAGAATAGTTTTGTTTTGCAGCGCATATCGTTTCGATAATTTTGTTCGTTAAGAAAAATACTTGCATCAAATTGTCTTATAACGGCTTATACAACTTTTATTATAGAACAAATGATTCTTGTTTGTTTAAGAATTTTATAAAAGTATTATAATGCGAAATACAACCTTTAAAAATATATATCTATAAGTATTGCAACCAAATTGTGAGAGAGTCGTATACTTGCACAAATATTTATTTTATTAAGGTTATATAAGGGAAATGATCAAATTATTGTTTAACGTTGTTTAGCGTTGATATGCGCTTATTTATAAAATCGTCTTATAGAAGAATGCTTAATCTTTTATAAATATGTTTTTTTAGGTTGTTTAAATTTATCCTATTATGAAATTCATTGAAACGTTATAGAACAGAAAGATTGGATGGTGCGCATTCCATTTTGTGTAAGAAAGTTAAATTATTAGTACCGGAGAATTGTACTTTTGATAATGATTTTCTGGGAACTAATTCCGAGCAAGCTGAAATTTTGCATGGTTATAGGGTACCACAAGGAGAGCTTAAATCTGAATTTGCACCATTCTCACCCCCTTAAGTTCGGCGCCATCTTGAATTTAAGAGTTGTATTGGTTTTTCGCTCATAACTCCTGCATGTGAATTTCATTTCTCAAAAAACAACAGTATATTATTTTGTAGAAAGAAACACTAGCTTCAAAATGACATATCATACAATATTATAAACTTATTTTTTCCTTGCAAAAAATCGATTGTTTATTACGAAGGCGTAGAGAGGCCACCCGAAAGAAAGAAATATTTTGTGTAATATTCCAAGTTTAATCTCGGAATTTCGAGTTTAATCTCGGAATTCTGACTTTAATCTCGGAATTCCGACTTTATTCTCGGAATTCCGACTTTATTCTCGGAATTCCGAGTTTTAAGTTTAATCTTGAAACTCCGACTTTAATCTCGGAATTCCGACTTTATTCTCGGAATTCCCAGTTTAACCTCGGAATTCCGACTGTGATCTCGTAATTCTGACCTAAATCTCGAAAATCCGACTTAAAACTCGGAGTTCCGAAAATAAAGTTGGAATTCTGAGATTAAGCTCGGAATTCCGAGATTTAAGTCGGAATTCCGAGATTAAAATATTTTTTTCTTTCGGGTGGCCTTTCTACGCCTTCGTAGTTTATTAACCAAAATCGTAAAAATATCAGTTATAGTGGAATTTTCAATTTCCGGTCGATCGAATTCAAAAATTTTCTATACAAAAATTGTAGAGCATTCATTCATCCTCATTTTTTTATTAACGTACTTTCCCGTCCGACAAATATTTTCTCTTCTACAGTGCAAAATGTTCAATGAACCTCTGTCATTCCGCAGTCATACTGCATAACTTGAAAAATGCCCCTGGGATTGAGTATTGTATTCATGGATTTTTTTTTCTGGCCCATTTTTTTTACGCCAATTCACGCAATCCAGATAAGATTTTAAGAGATTAGGAGCTGAGGAATGTGTCTATAACGTGTTTAAGAGGATTCTATATATTTTTGGGAAAGAATTCACAGTTTTTCCGAGGACTCACTGCTACTGGGTATGCTTGGGCTAAAGAAATGGATATTATTAACGAAAACGAAGAAAGTGAAAAGTGTTTTTATGCAGTAGAGAACTGAATGAAGGCGTCAATCATGTCAAATCAAAAGGTAAGTTGTATACGTTTCAATTGAACATGATAAACCGTTTTACATAAAAGCAATTTTTTGGGGAATTTAAAATAGCCTTATTGTGTTGTGAAGACATGTCGAAGAGTTTCCAATCACATACATGAATACATTTATACAATTTTGTTATTAATTTTTTCTTTCTAAACATTGAAAAAACAATTCACGTTGAAGACTTCTGGAAAAAAGTGTCAAAATTACTTTCTGTTCATATTTCATTGCTAGTAATTTTAATATATTTCGTTTGTAGCACATTCCTGATAAGTACAATGTTTCTGTAATGTAATGGACTAATTTTTTTTTACGTGCATTAATGAGAACCGTGTTATTCGAAAATTTTGAAAAACGAAATAGTCAGGCTAATTTTGGATATTTATTAAGTATGGCAAATAAAATGTTGAAAGTTTCAAAATATTATTCCAAAAAAATAATTTATACATTAGGGCTGTCCTTATATACATTTGTTTTTAAAAAAAGGTGATATCGTTGAACATACCCCCCTCAAAGTTTTCAAATTTAAGAAAAGGAAGAAAACCAAAATTTGATTCCAGTTGATGCATATTGACCCCTGCCTTCCGAATCTCGAACTTTCATAATATTGTGATTTTTTCGTAAAAATTGCTTTTTCTGAAAAAAATCACATCTTTTTTTCAACTCATCCGATTGTCACGATTTTCATACCGTTCTACTCGCAAGCGATGCCCAACAATATAGGAAAAAATTTAGATTCCTACGAGAAGCACAAGAAATTTTTACAATTTTTGTTAATAAACAATCGATTTTTGGCAAGGAAAAAATAAGTTTATGATATTGTATGATATGTCATTTTCAAGCTGGTGCTTTTTCCTACAAAATGATATACTGGTGTTTTTTGAGAAATGAAATTTACAGGAGTTATGAGCGAAAAACAAATTCAACCCTTAAATTCAAGATTGCGCCGAACCTAAGGGGATGAGAATGGTGCAAATTTAGATTTAAGCTCTCCATATGATACCCTATAACCCTGCAAACTTTCAGCTTGCTAGGTATTAGTTCCCAGTAAAAGTACAATTCTCCTGTACTATTATGCGTTATATAGTTTTGTCGAAGTTTTAAAAACAGTGTTGTCAGATTTAATCGAATTAAAGTGAAATATTACTTCGAAATCCTAAGACAACTAATTAATCTTTAAATTAAAGTTAATCCGAAGTTTTAAAAATGTAAAAAAGTACCTTGTATGAAATTAAATTTTAGGTAGAGACACCAAAGATACCACTTCATCTCAAGCTCTGATGTTGTAATGTAATATTTATTGAAGTCGAATTCTTGAAGAAAAATCTTATCACAATAAGAAAATAAATAAAATAACCCTCCAAAATGGACGTAAATGGTTTGGCTCCCTGTGTCGTGGACAAACTACATAGTTAATAATTACAATGTTATAATACACGAAATATTGTGAGTGCCTCTGTTGAATGCAGGGAAAAATATTAATCAAAATATTGTACCTATCGATTATCATATTTTAAGTCTTGGCTTTACGATATTTGTTGACTTATAAAGCGTTGCAACACCAACATCTTGCTTTCACGTTACAAAAAAATTTAAAACGCCGTAATATAAAACACTATAAAACCATTTTATCGTATACAGCTCTAATTTACACTAGAATATTATTAAACGTTTTTATTCGATATAAAATGGTTGTATTATAATGCGTCAATGGTCTGTTGGATTCGCAACTGCCGCCATCATGAAAAATTGAGTCGAAGACGTAAAAATGTAGTCTTAACGTTATTTTATTATGTAAATGAAACAATGCAGTCTTCCTCCATAGTTTAATGTTAAAATAAATTTTAAGTTCCCAACATGTTTCGAATGCTTAAGCATTCATCATTAGGGGATACTAAAAGGATAGTACATGGTTGAGAATGAACAGTGAAAATAAAATAAAGTTTTAGGACTTACCTAACATCCAGTTTAAAAGCGATGTAGGTTGTCTCAAATTAATGAGTACAACTTAATAATGTGATATAATAATATGTGAAAGTTGAAGACTTGGTATGAACTAGTTAGTTGTGTTGAAATTAATGTATAGTTAAAATTTTTTTGAGTGAAATGTGAAATTTGAATAGATGATGAAGCATTCTAATGAGATAATAAATTAATTTAAAGCATATGAAGGAAAAAGGTTTTATTTTAAAATTATATTGATATTAAATTTGTTAAACTTAGATGTTTAACCAAATTTAGAAATTAAAATTTAGAAAATCAAAAAAGAAATTTTAAATCATATTGGTATGTCTTAGCTGACATGATGGTATGGGGATATACCCCATATTTTAAAATGTATATGAATTTTTAGCATTTTACTAAAAAAATTTTTTATATTTCAAAGTTAGTGAAAGATTTTTTTTTTAAGTTATAAATAAATTAAATATAACCTGTGCTACAACACGACCGCAGTACCCTACTGCAACGTGGAAGTTGAAGTGAGGTTAATATTAAGAGAAAAAAATGACAATATAGGTATAGAACCAGGTACCACTATTAAAAATATTAAAAATAAAAATGACTGTTGAAATGTAATGAGAGGATTTTACTAACTGAATATTAGGTTTATAAAAGCCGTACAAATCGATTAACATTTAGTTTTTGTCATCACTGGACATATAAAGTATTTGAAAATTGGCAGAACACAGACATCTGTCAACGAATGGTAAAAAAGAGTGGTTATGTTTTAAAGGGGGGTGTAAATGTCTATCAGGGTAGATTGAAAGCTGCACTAGGAAAAACACACTTGCGGGGTTGTTAACAACTTTAACACTAGCCGACATAGTAATTATAGGGGATTACGAAATCTCCGTATTTAAATTCCTCTATTAAAAATTGAAGAGCGTATATCAAACCTTAAACAGTGGTTGGATGCAAACAGAATTCCTAAGAGTTGCTAAAGAGCACTGAGCAGAGACAGAAAGAGGTATGTATTTTGTGAAGAGACGAAGTTATGACTATAAACTACCCAGATTCAACGCATTAGTACTGCTATGGATGATTTGGTCGTTGACATAATCTAGGTTTGGATTTTTAAATGTTTTGTTCATTTCCAATATTTCAAGAAGATCTAGTTTGTTGATTTTGTTACAGAAATGCAGGAATTTAGTATTTGTATCTAGGTTGAAATTATGTTTATTTGTAGATACATGTCTTGAAAAATTGGATTTGATTTTAGAAGGTGATAAATTGAGATTGGAAGCTCTTGTTATCTCTTTACAATGCTCATTGATGCGGATTTTGAACTTCCTACCTGTCTGACCAACATAAGTGGTTGAGCAACCCTTAGTCGAACAGCTCACCTCATACACCCCGGATCTATCAGAGGGAGGAATATGATCTTTAGAATTCCAAATAAATGAGCCTAGTGAGTGTTTCGTTTTAAAACTGATATTGAAATTAAAGGATTGAAATAATGTTTTTTAGTTGATATGAGATAGGACCCCAGAAGGAAAGTGAACAAAATTTTTTTCTTGACTCTTTATATATAAGCTGTTTGGTTATGTTTTTATTTAAGTGTTTATAATAAATTTTGTTTATTAATATTTTGGGGAAGCCATTGTTAATACCAATTTGGTTTATTATGTTTAATTCAGATTTGAAATTAGTTTGATTAAGTGGTATTGAGAAGAGGCGTGAAAATAAAGAGTGGAAGGCTGCAAACTTTTGAGTATGGGGGTGGTTTGATTTGTACGGGATTATAGAATCAGTATTGGTAGGTTTACGATATATGCTGAATTCAATTTGATTATTAGATCTGGTAAGTTTTAGATTCAAGAAGGGGAGTGAATGGTTTAGCTCAAGTTCAGTGGTGAATATAATAGAAGTGTGTAAGGAATTGAGAAAATTAGTGAAATGGGCGAGGTATTGTTAAGTACCATTGAAAACAGCAAATATGTCGTCTACATATCTTTTGACGACCACGATATGTGAAAGAAGGGGGTTCAATTTGATTGTAGTTTCTAGGTTGGACATGAAAAGATCAGCCAAAAGGGGAGAGAGGGCAGATCCCATAGCTAAGCCTGAGTTTTGTTTGAAGAATTTATCATTTATTTTATTAATTTTGGAAGACTCTTCTGTAACGTTACTATTAAATAAAACAATAACTTAATATCATATATAAAAAATATCGTAATAATAAAAAAAATTATATACCTATATTTTTCTTTAAATTTTAAAGCAAGCGTGGTCAAAACTAAAGCGCATCTTTTTTTGTGCCACAAACATACATAGTTTATCAATACATTTTTCGGCACAATGAAGTTTGAGATACTAACGCTAATCCGAGATTGTTAAAATAATAAAGGTGATATAATATCAATCATTTTTCACGAATGAGCGCCATTAAGTTTCTGCTGATCAATTTTTAAATAAGTAGGTATACACCCACATTGTGTGGTTTAAATTCACTGGTATTGAAATATGAAACGACATGGAAAAATTGTCTAAATAAATAGGAAAACGCTGGGTAAGAAAGTAAGGACCTATTACCCCAGTAGCGCAACAATATTGGTAAAATATTATATTAACATATTGGCCCAACGATGGAAACGTCAGATTTTTTTTTAATGGCCTAATGTATATTTTCAATATGAATCCGATATTGAAGATAAATATTGTCCCAATATTACGATTCAATAAATGCGTAATGTTTATTTTAAATATAGTGCCAATATTTGCTGTTCAGATTGTCACAATAATATACTTTATGTATAGCACCAATATACTTTTTTAACATATATATATTATATATAAAATATAAATATATAATGTAAATCTGTATTGGGCCGTTATAAGAGAATCTGACGTTTCCAACGTTTGACCAATATGTAAGCACAATATTCGATATGCAAACATATTGATTTGCTACTAAGATCAGATATTGGTATAAAAAATTAAAGACAAAATTGTTTGGTAAGAATTTTTTTAATTATTTTACAATATAATTTGTACAGAAAATAAAACTAAAAAACTTTAACTCTCGTAAATAATAAAAGGTTTAAGTCGGTCTATTTTTCCGTCCGCCTTCTCTGTCCTTGGCACCCGCCAAATATGCTGAAATTGACCTCTCAATTTCCTTATCGGAGGCACTGTCTAATCGTTTTCGCATAGCTCCTAAAAATCGCGCACACGTATGTAGTCAAATTTATATGGTAATTATACAGGGTGTCACGAAAAATGAGACTGATCATCTACCAAATTCTTTGGGCTAAAATATGTGAATTCACAAATACAAAAGAATAATGTATAAACTTGCGATGACGCCACGGCGAAGCTATAATCAAACATCGGCAAATCATATTTGACCAATATTGGTCCAATCCGTCTATTCCGAAATTCAAGACCTATCAACAAATACTATACTATGTTTATGTTTAAAAAGTTACGATTAATTTTGGAAATATTTATTTAAATGTACCCATTATAAGTGTAGGTGGATCAACCTTTACCCTTCACTTTAGAATTAGATATTAAAATGGTTGAAAACACCAGAAATGATTTGCTAATGTACCTATTAGAGGTTAACGTCAACAAACTGCTGCATGAATATGAATATCACACAATAATTAATAAAACAACTGAAATACTACAGTTACTTACCACTTCTTTTTGCTTTTCTGTATACACACTTGCAATTCGAGCTGCACTTATTTTCACTAATATTCATAGGCAACAAAAAACAATTTAAAAAAAAGCGCAAGACGCTGGTCGTGATGAGACCGGGCGGCTCGAGCGATTCAAAATGTCTGCCAAGTTGACGGTGGGCTGCCGCCTTGCGGCAATATAAGTAATTAATGTGACACTGTGGCGCCAAATGCAAATTCCAGCTATAGATAGATAGTTTTATCAATATTGGACAAACATTATATAAAAATATGGGAAAAAGGTACATCTCCTATATGTTACCAATATTGGCTAGAAATTGCCATTATTGGGCCAATATACAATATTTTACCAATCTAGAATCAATATTGGGCCAATGTGTTGTGCTACTGAGGTAGTCTGTTACCAACTATTCCTATCCATACATTTAACAAAAATTGGTACTGCAAATGTCTTTCGCTATCTAATAGCGTGTGGATTTTCTTGACTCCAAACTTGATTGTTATGAAGGTTTGTTATGGCATTCTTAGACAAATCAGCTTCATCGGTAAAAAGAAATTATCGATGAATTTTAAATGAACTTATTCCAACATTTACGTTGTCACTATACTAATTGTTAAATAACGCGTCCAATAGTAAACAAGTCCCACCAAGAAACATTACAGTGTCAAAAACCGAACAGCCGAAATCTTTAAAAGTATTTACTATAAAATTCAGGTTTTCGTCCGACTTTATAAAATACCCGTCAACAATTGTTAACAACAAAAAATTATAAAGTTAATGGAACAATCAAAGCGAAAGTAATCCGTAAGCTGATCCGCCCCACCCTGCGGTCCTGCAACCCCCTGTTTAAAAGAAACAAGTGTTCGCCCCCGTATTAATTCTGCATTAAGGGAGGCGGAGCGTTTTAAGCGGCAAGTTTGTTCTGCAACCTGATCAACGGCATTCACTTGCTAAAAAATACAGGGGTGGTTTCAGGTTTTTTACTAAGATAGAAAAATAACGGGGAAAAAAAATAAATAAACAAAATTCTCTACAAAATTAGTCCCTAAATTTTTATTTATTTTTGAGATACATAAAAAAATCGAGTTTTCTTTAATATGGTTGCGACGATATTATTTTGAATTGAAGTAGGTACACAGATAAAAAGGATATTTTAATGTAAAGCAAAACGAATTTAAAACAAGACCGCCATGTCTTTCGATATGTCCAAATTAATGTTTCCTTGATAAACGTCAGCTACATCCTTGAAAGCAATTTTCTTAGTTATCTTAGCGGAAAGAAAACTTTACTTCAACTTAGATAACAGATTTAAACCATTTCAAACATAGCCTGGAGTTAAGTTCATTCATTATCTTAAAATAAGGCTAATTATTTTTTAGTACTTGTTTTAAAGAATCAATCCTTTAAGTAAGATTTATATTATACCGGTCTAAGACATCATATCCTTAAATAGAAGCGTTTAAATCTGAATGTACTGCGTACAAGTATTTATATATTTAAGTGAAGTATATGTGTCTTTGCTTCAAGGACACAAGTGTATGTTATTGCTTTGGCTCAAAGACGGCATCCTCGAATCAAGATAAAGAAATTCATAATTGCTTTCGTTGAAAGTTTTAACGAAATTGTTCTAAGTTGATATGACTTGTTATAAGAACATATTTGTTTGCAGCAAACGTACAAACACCTGGACGGCTCTAGAGGTTTAGTGTTCGTTTATAAATACATGTTTTCAATATTTCTACAAGGACGTAGTTGTCCTAGCTATACACACAGCACCCGCATCTGCATCCAATGTAATCATGCACAATCCACATCCTAAGCCGAGATGCTTCATGGAAACCTCAAGTTCGGTCACGGGAGTACTGATGTGACTCCGCGCAGATTCCGAATAGCATGTAAATGCCTATACCATACTCTTAGAACCAATTACTTTGACATAAAGAACTTTATCTTTGTTAAAAATACCATTTCAAAATGTTACAATTTCAAAGACGCCAGCTTTGGAACAAGAAATTTTGCCGCCAAGAACATAACCAGAAATGACTAAAGACACAGAAAATCATATAATAAGAACACATTCATTCTAGCTAAGATTATTACCTTCAGATTAAGTAATTTAAAGTCAAGATAATTTATTCTCTTGTGGAAAGTGCTGCCTTTTATCAGTGTACTAACTATATAGGCATATAAACACATTATTTTCGTAAAAACATTTGCTCTCCTTCTACCGGTGGATCCGCGCTAACAGACTTTTTTTGGTGCTCAATGGTGCTTTTCATTAGACATTGAACTTTTTACATAACTTTGCTGTCAAATATGAAAATGGGAGTGTCGTACAAATTTTTTGTTCCGCGTTAAAATTGTAACACACTTTATTCCAAAAATAAAGCGAGTGCGGACCTATAGATGTTGATATACACTTCTTTTCCTAATAATCATCCATGCATTATGAGCCTCAAGTATTAATATCCAACAATAAAAAACCCTGTATACCGTAACACCCATTTTTTACATAATTATTTTTAAATTAAACGTCTATATATTATTTTAGTGAGATTGGTACTACAAACGAATGGAAATAAACAACAAATATAAATGAAAAAATACATGCATTTTTGCATTTATTTTGAAAAATTTTTGAATAGATTTAAGTATTTTATTTCACAAGAAATTCACAAATATTCCAAGAAAACATAGTAAACAAACCCACACAAATAATATCTCAATTCGACCTTAACTTTATTTTAGGTTTCAATCTGTTTAACCTTTAACATCTTTTTTATTGAATTTTTTAATAATTAAAATTTAATAAACAGTATTCCACCAACTATATAGTATACTCATTTACCCCAACCAACCCCCCGCGATAAAGGCACATAGAGATGCCTTATTGTACATGATCCTTCGAGCAAACTGAACACAACCTATGGTGGAGCAAGACCACCAACCCTTCCTAAAGAGCCCAGAACTCAAGTGGAATCAACAAAACTAACGCTGCCCGAATCAACAGTCCTTACAACCTTGGAAACATGCAACAAATTAGTCGGCGAACAATAAAAGTTGGGAATGGATATAGTACAGCTTCTGACAAACTGTAAAAAGAGTCAAAATCAACAAAAACCAAGACCTATATAACATCCCTCACCCGAGCCCTCGATAAAATATGAGAGAACGCAATCAAAAATAACGCAGAAATCATCAAATTGGGCATCGACGAACACGCATAACGAAGCGAGAAAGTATCTTCGTGGCTGCACCAAGGCAGAAGATATAACCACTCCCACGCAAGACAATCAAAGATTACAAAAAAAGAAATGATGATTCCGGATCTCAGCTACGCAACTTAAACAAATCAGCCAGTCGCTATGAAGTACTAAAAAACGAATTGCAGGACCAATGGAGCCTAATACAACAGCTTTATAACGAAATTATCATCCACGCAACTTCCAGAGATGAAAATTACGTTCGAAATCATTGACATGCGAAAGAAAATATCAAGAAACAATGGAGCAGTTACATGATAAATCTAGTTGCACTTGTAACTAAAAAGCCCAGCCTTCCGATAATGAATCCTCCCATTTTTAGTGGCAACTACGAAGATTGGCCAACATTCTGTGATCTGTTCTCAAAGATCATTTATCAGAATCAGACAATTCCGAACTCGAAAAAACTAACTACAATTCCTAAAACCCCATGCATACGTCATCAAGCATCTTCAAATTACTGACCCCATAGGTACCAGAATGATCTACTTATTGTATCCAAATTACTTCATAGATTTTTCAACATCTCTACGATCAAGCAAGAAAGAGTCAGGAAAAAATTAAGCAACTACACGACATTACTGTTGAATGTCTGGAAGCCATAAAGAACATGGGCGTCGAGATATCAACTTGGGGCCCAATGATCGGATGACTTGTAACCAGAAAATGGGACGCTGAGATCAGCAAGCTGTATGAACAAAATCTGGAAGACCCACACAAAATTCCATCATTACAAGAAATTTTCAACTTTCTACAAAGAAGATTTCAATCTCTAGAAGCAGAGACTAGACCTTTTTTTTTATTTAGAAGTCAAAATTCAACCATAACTATTGGACAATGTGTAGTCCTGCAATGTTAGGTTTTCTTAAGGCTTCGTTACATTAATAGGAAACGTTGGCCGCCTTTGATTTCCTCTATTTATAAAATACTTTTGGAAAAACTGCTTTCTAATGTATTTTCGCGCCAAGAGTATTTAATTCATATGTGGGCACTAAAAAATAACTAAATTTAAAAAAAGTGCTTTGTAAATGATCGTCATTGTTCTCAATACATTCTTCTAATTGATTAGCAAATTTTTGAATAGCGTGACATGGGATAGCAGTGATTTCACTCCTAATGTTTTATTTTAAATCTCTTAATTTTCTGGGTTTATTTACAAATACTTTATGCTTTAAATAGCCCCAAGGAAACGAATCCTGAATTGAAAGATCTGGGGATCTTCCTGGCCATGGAGTCGTACCATTTCTTAAAATAAGTTTGTTTGGAAAGGATTATCTCAAAATGTTCATGTTTATTCTCGCCGCTTGACTTGTTGCCCTGTTTTGCTAAAACCGGCAATATCCTATTTCTTCTTGAATTTGAGGTAAAAAGAATGACAGCGACGGGCATTAAAATGACGTCGAAAACACCTTTGAACAGCGATTACTGAATTAAGCTTGATTTATAAACTCAAAAAGTTGGTGAGGTTGAAGTTATGATCAAGTTTGTGAGGTTAGATATTCCGAGCTCAGAGCATAAAAATTGGTTATCTCGAACTACCCGGGAAGTTTTCGAATCTTACATGAGCTTTACATGAACAACATGAACGAGTGTATAAATGGAACTGAGTTTAGTTTAAATTGAACTCCTATTTCCAACACCAACTGAACCTCAACCTCGCCAACTTTTCGAGTCTATAAATCCAGCTTTAAATTGAATCAATTTCTTAACACATAAGACACGAGGTGTAGACTAACGCTCTATTTTGACAACTGTCAACACTTGCAACAAAATTTCCAAAGCCTACATTTTTATTTAAAACTATTTTCATTCAAAATAACCGAATCGTTTTTGTGTTATAAATGAAATAAAATGGTTAATACACTTTGCCAAACCCTGCATAAGGTAAGCACATTTTTGCCTGAATAGATTTTAGCGGTTTCATTAATTTGTAACTATTTAATAGTTATTTCTTAATAAAGACTATTATTATTAGTATTAGTATTATTATTATTAATATCAGTATTATCATTATTATTATTATTTTAAATAAAGCCTGCTCCTACATTAATATTTCCAAATACACCTCTGCCCTCAAATCAGAAACGGTCCATCAATTCAACCCGCCGCGCTATTTTAATACAGCAGGACTGACGCGAGATATACGGGGTGTCGACAGACACCGTAACCATCCTGCTGCAGCAGGGGGTGGTGGAAGCCCTCAACCCCCCGAAAACCGCGACACACCCCGTAGTTTCATCTTAAACCACCAAACAATTACTAGCAATCACCCCGGAAACACCTTGTCAAATAAGCAGGGTGCTTGTCAAAAAACTAATCGCCAAAAGTTCTGTGGTAAAAACGGACACCATTTGGTGTATCGGTGCGAAGTTATACCAGTAGGAACTGTATATATTTTAACTTTAAGTTAGAACTAACTTAATTAGCGAAAGTGAAAAAATAGTGATTTTTAAGTGCTCCAGTCGTTATTTTATTCTAGTCACATTGTGTAAGAAAAGCTAACTCCTATAATATACTTTTATATGGTGCTAAAAATGAGTATTCAGCGACAAACGACTCATATTTCAGTAGCGAATGATTCTTCTCCTAATGCCATGTTATCAACTTCCGGTTTGCTCACTTCTGCGTCGGAAACTCTCATTTGTACGAGCGATTTGATATCTCTATCACCTCCAAGTATAAATAAAGCGACACTACCGAATAATTCCGGAATATCAGGAAGTTCTAATGCTTCCGCTTCGGTGGCTCCAAATTTGTTGGTTCCAGGAAGAGTGACAGCAAGTGGACCTGTACCGCAAGGTGCGATGACAGTGCAGATTGAACCGTGGATGTTGGTAGGAAAAGTAGACGTACAACAGGTATGTAGTTGATGCTTTTGTAGTGTATCTCATATTTCTACATATGGAAGACGAGAATTCTATGGCACCGTTCTTTTGAGTTGTAAAATGAATGATTCTGGCAAAAATATTTTGCCTACAGATCTCGGTTTTTGACATTTACATTATTGTAAATTTCTGATGCATTGGACCGACTTATCATATACGCATAAATTATGAGAAGGAAAATTTTCTTAAGGTAAAAAATGACGATTTATACCAATTTACCTAGTTCCTAGTCCAAATGTTCAAAACTTACGTAGGTAAGTTGGGTTAGATTGGGGTCTTGTGCAGTATAGGTCAGCTCGATTTTAAAAATTTGTGTATAGTATAATATATAAGTATAAAGAAAGTAATAATTTCAATGCTACTGCATTTCTTCACTAGACTAACATGGGTTAAAATGACGCTAACCGGTTTCTGATTCGTCTCTTTGTTTCGAAATCGCGATGTAAAAAATGTTGGTTTTCAAGAGAGACCACGTGAAGGTGGAACATTCTCTGCCAGGATGAGAAATGGGAAAGGTTCTAAAAGTTAATCGAAGGAGCGTGTTGGGCCATATCTCATAATTATATTTTTAGACTGGGAAAAGAAAAATTGTAATCATATCGCTATAGGTTAACATGACAACAGCGTAAGAATCAGCCATGATTGGTCGTCTCTTATCGGCCGGCTGCTGTTAACATCGGACAATCTAAATATTTCTGTTTTCTTACACGTTTTTACGCTTTTCACCATATTTCCCCTTTGTTTTTCTGACAGTTTCATTTATTTTGACAAATAAGTGTATACTTTAACTTCTACAAGTGATATTTTAGTGGAAATAAATTAATAAAAATGTCTTTTATCAGGAATAAAATATAAATTACAATAAAAAAAATCATTAATTAACGTGGCGGTCTTATGCATGCGATATGCTGCTCATACAACCACTGGCAAAAAAACTACATACAAACAATAAGTAAGAAAAAATATTATATTCAATAATGTAGAATGTAGTCCTATAATTACTTAAAAAATTGTAATAAATACGAAAAAATTTAATCAATGGTAAATGTACAAAAATAAATATGTTGTGATTCGAGCAGTATAGTAAATAAATTAAAACCTTTTCTCGAGAATATGATTTCTCAGTGGTGTATTAAAGTTGGCAAGGGTGGGGGATTCCCTGACATTCAGTGGTTGGCGACATTGTAGGTGTAGGAGCGCTGGAAAATTGCGGTGCTGTGTCTTGGAATCCTAAACAAATCTCGATTATTAACAGGTTTTGCGTGTTCGAACCCGTAGCTAATTTTGGCAGTAAATACCTTGGTTTTTTTGAAATAATGACTTTATAAACACATCGTGCAAATTGAATTTCAAATCCTTCTTGCATATTGAACCATCCTGATTGTAATAAGTATTGAGAAATATGATCATATTTACGTACAGGGTGTCCAGTCTTCGATGGTTTTACGGGGTATCTTCGTTATTAGTAAAGATAAAAGAATACGATTTTCGCGGCACTGTGCTACTTTTTGTGAGACAAAAGATGCCGCAATCAGAATTTTTCTAGTCCTCCTCGTTTTTAAAAAACGCGATGTTTTTGAAAATTTTACATTTTGGGACACCCCCCATATTAAGCTTACCCTGTAGCTTATCAAGGAGAAAACAAATGTTCTTTTTATAGTTTTTTACGTAGAATTCAGTGACGTTCTCAGATTTTTCCGGGGTTCAATAGTTTCCGAGAAAAAAGAACTGATTTTTTTGTTTTAAATAGGTCACCATATATATTTTTAGTAAACTTAGTTTATATAAGACCCATACGAAAAGAGCTTATTACATAACCCATTTTAGCCTGCTTGCGTTATGTAATATACTATATTATCGTACTGAGTGATGTTATGAACTTATTACCTACATTACTCATTTTTAATCAAACTATGATTTTTTTTGTTCCGTCAGTCACTTTTTGTGTAATGTCACTGAATAAGTATGAAAACCATTTTGAATACATAAAGAAATCATTAAAAACCAAAATTCTGGGTCTTATATAAAATGTTGTATATCACACGTAAGGTAAGGCTCATACCGTACTATAGTAATATAAATAACTATTATAACAAGCCTCTCAGAAATATACCGGGTGACAATGGAACTACTACCCAGGCTGGCGTTTCAAAACGACTTTAGATACAAATTTGAAATATTGGTCGACGTCTGGGTTAAGTAATGTGCATATTTTAAGCAAAAAAACAAATGACAATCACTTCCGGTTTTACCGGAAACGATTAAAATTTTTATATTTTAAATTGCAACCCCCGTATATTTTTGCATACTTGAATGCTGCGAAAAATTCTAAACATTTTTTATGTAGCATGTCCTATACCTAAACTTAACAGATTTTGACTTATGGGGCTTTAAAGTTTGAACTATTTTAACATTTAATTCATTTTTCCAAAAAAACGAAGAGCGCTACAACCAAAACAAACGATGCAATTCGTACTTCATTAAAGGCACTCTAGGATAGTAGAATAAAAAAACTGATGCTAGCAATTTTAAAAAATCGATATTTTCGACAAGACGTTTTTCAGTTTTTGATCCATTTTTGTATGAAAACGGTTTAACTTAGAACCATAGGACTTTCACTACCCAATCTTACTTTTTTATCTTCTATCCATTTATATTCTCAGTTTTCATATGGTTGTAAGTTAAACCGTTTTCATACAAATATGGATCAAAAACTGAAAAACGTCTTGTCGAAAATATCGATTTTTAATTTTTTTTTATTCTACTATCCTAGAGTGCCTTTAATGAAGTACGAATTGAACCGTTTGTTTTGGTCGTAGCGCTCTTCATTTTTTTGGAAAAATGAATTAAATGTTAAAATAGTTCAAACTTTAAAGCCCTATAAGTCAAAATCTGTTAAGTTTAGGTATAGGACATGCAACATAAAAAAAGTTTAGAATTTTTTGCAGCATTCAAATATGCAAAAATATACGGAGGTTGCAATTTAAAATATCAAAATTTTAATCGTTTCCGGTGAAACCGGAAGTGATGGTCATTTGTTTTTTTGCTTAAAATATGCACATTACTTAACCCAGACGTCGACCAATATTTCAAATTTTTATCTAAAGTCGTTTTGAAACGCCAGCCTGGGTAGTAGTTCCATTGTCACCCGGTATAATACCTACCATTTTTATTTTTAATATTAAGCACGAAATTTACGTTTTATTAAAAAATATACATTATTTGTTAGTACGCCATGACGGGTATTTAAAAAAAGAAAAGATCACAGTCTCTTATGTTATATTAAAAACTTCTTTAGTTTTTGACAGAGTATTCAGATTCTCTAAGTTGTTTTACTTAACAGTAAAAAATCAATTTGTCCTAATTATGGCAGAAAATGTAAACTTTAGATTTAATAAATTTCTTAAATTACTTGTAGATATCCCGAAAGACGACAGCCGAATAAAATAATTTTTCTAAGGATGAAATAAAATTTAATTAAAGGCGGTTCATGTTCTAAACCTCGGCCTAAAATCTACAACAAGGAAGCCGCGAGACTGATGAAATAAATGTTCTAGCTTCAATTGAAACAAATCCAACTAGTTCTTGCAGAATGGTTGAATGTTTGATCGGAGTAGTTAAATCAAGAGTTCAAACAATCCTAAAAGAACACAATAATAAGCCAAATTCCACCTAGTATAAAACTTACATCCTGGTGATGCACGGCGCCGCCCTATAGACTTCTGTCATTGGTATTTACAAAATATCAACAGGGAAAATAATTTTAAAGTAACCGTTGTATGGTCCGATGAGGCTCATTTTACCAGTGCTGGTATATTTAATCGGCACGATACGAGGTTTTGGTCTTAGGAAAATCAGCATTTAATATTTCCACTCGAACGGCAAGGCAGCTATCGCTTTAACGTTTCATGTTTTAATACTAGGAAGCAAAATAATTTATATTATATTTGAAGGCAGCCTTAATGCAAATAAATATTTGGAAACTCTTGAAAACGTTGTGCCGGAAATAATAGAAGACGTGTCCTTAGCGGGTCGCAATAACTTGCATCTGCAACAAGATGGAGCACCCGCTCACAATGCGCTAATTATCAGTGCCTACTTAAACAATAATTTCCCAGGCCACTGGATTGGAACTAATGGACCTGTAAGATGGCCACCAAGGTCACCCAACTTGTCGGTTTTGGACTTCTTCTTGTGGGGATACCTTGAAAATAAAATTGATTCTATTCAATACTAAACAATTAATTGTAAATTTAAAAAATGCCACTGGAAGAGCATTTAGGGAGTTACAAAAATTCATTAAGGCGAATAAGAACTATATATATTTTTTAATTTTTTGATTTTAACTTCCTGGGTTTTCGGTCAATATCGAAATAGATAGACCGAAAACCCAGGAAATTAAAATCAAATTGTTAAACCACGGTCATGAAAAATATAAATATATATTTTTTATAAATTAAAACAACACTTCCTGTCTTCCTCCACAAATAATATATATTTTTGAAAATTTAACGATTGGGGGACAATCGTTAAATTTTCAAAAATATATATTATTTGTGGAGGAAGACAGAAGTGTTGTTTTAATTTATTACCTACACTCCACTGCAAGTATGGACTACCCCTTCAAATATATTTTTTAATAAAACGTAAATTTCGTGCTTAATATTAAAAATAAAAATAAGGTATTATATATTTCTGAGAAGCTTGATATAAACTAAATTATATTATAAAAAAATATATAGGACCACCCTCGGAAACTATTGAACGTAGAAAAAAATCTAAGTAGGTCACTGGATTCTACGTCAAAAACTACAAAGAGAACATATAATAACCCAATATGGGGGGGCTGTCCCAAAATGGAAAATTTTCAAAAGCATCGCGTATATCAAAAACAAGGAAGACTAGAAACATTCTGAGTGTGGCATCTTTTGTTTCACAAAAAGTAGCACAGTGCTGCGAAAACCGTATCATTATATCTTTACTAATAACGGAGATACCTCGTAAAACCATTGAAAAGTGGACACCCTGTACATTAAAAGCAAATCTTAGACAATAGTTTTAAAGCTTTTAAAGACTATTTTAAACTTTTTGCAACAGTGCAGGCCAATATACTATATCATAGTAAGCCAACTAACCTATTAGTTTTTTCTTTCTTACTTTTTGTTATTGGCTCTAGGTTAATGTTAATTTAATATTGGGAACGAGAGTATCTTGATTCAAATATAAAAGATTTAGTTTAAACATTGCAAATTGCACAATTTTAAGGATTTCTCAAAAAGTATTAAATTTTGGAGAAAAAAGCTTCAGGTTCGTGATCAGCGACCTCAAATTAGGCTTTAAATTAATAAATTAGCACAAAATTCGGTGTAGGTATCCAGCTTTTCAAATAATTGGTTACTTAACTTGAACTAACTTATATAATTTTTTTTTGGAAAATAGTGCTTCTTTAAACGATTTTCTGTCTTTAATCTGTTCCATTTGAGGTAAGTTTGCAAAAAATCTGAAAAACTAAGGTAGGTAAGCTTTTCAACAAATCCGAAAAAGTTACGAAATTCGAGCTGACCTATAAGGCACAAGACCCCATTTTGCCAGTAATATGGATATTTCTTCTATTTAGATTAATTTTTATAAAAGGTCGTGTTTCTGGAAAAACATTAACAATTTTAATATCTCATTTAGGCCCAAATTACCGGCGGGTCACTTCTCGACACCAAATTTGTCTTGTACCTAACTTTGTAGAAAGGGCCCTTTAAGCCGATAGGCTTTCTCGACACCATGAATATTAAAATCGATATTCTAATAAACAAAAGTAAAAAAGGGCTGGTAAATAATTGGCCGGTGAACTTAAAAAAGGCGAATTGAACCAAAAAGGTGGATTAGATGTCGTGTTAGCGCTGTTTAACCAATATAAGTCTATAAAAGGGGCAAACAATTAATAATAATATTCCCCGGTGAACTTGAAAAAGACGAATTGGAACCAAAAAGGTGGATTAGATGCCGTGTTAGCGCTGTTTAACCAATATAAGTCTATAAAACCTTATACCTGCGTAAGGATTCTGCGGAATGCATCTGCGGAGTTCCATGCTGCTCTAATTTTAATTAGTTTTTCGTTGTGGGCTGAAATGGACATTACCCAAGCTCACTAAAATTCATCTTACTTGTTTGTGTCGAGAAAGGCTATTAGTTTACCTAAAACCTTAACGTTTGGTGTCGAGATCGGCTATAGGATTAAAAATGGCAGGTATTTGGTGTCGAGATTGGCTACGCCCCAAATTACAAATCTCCTGCTAGTATGACAAGATCCATATAACTTCCATGACAATAATTGTTCCAACAATGATATCCTTAGAAGTCATCTTGCAGTTAGAGTTAACAGCACACATTAATAATTTTGGACTTTAGGGTGGCGATACAAAATCAAATGTGCTGATAACTTTATCTTCCTGACATCTGACTTTGTATAAGTACGTGTTATATCTCACCGTTAGTCTTCGACAAAGTGTTTTTATTTTTGTCGTAAGGAAGCAAAATCGTTGACAATTTATTTCATCTTATGATTGCGCCTCTTAAAACCTAAAAGTAAAATTGTTTCATCATCCAACTATAAGTATTCGCAATATTTTTATATTTATATTTCAGATTTCTGTGAATGTGACTACTTTCGGAACTCTGGACTTGGATAAAAAATCCAAAACCGTATGGACTCAAGACGTTCATTGGATTCGTGCAATAAGACTATCTGATGACTGCCATACCTATAACATACAGCTAAAACTGCAGCCATCTCATAGGTAAGCAATGCGTAGTCAAAGACTAAAGAATAACGTAATAAGCGTAATCAACGAGAAATTTATCAGATCGACACTACTTACCAACCAATATTTAAATTAAATATTCATTAGCGTTTCGTCTTTTTTTAGAGTTTATCCAAATGTCAGAAATGGCCCTCTTCCCAAACTTATTTTACAAGTCGTCAGATCTATTGAGGCAGGTCAAGAACTGCAATTGTGGTTCTCCGAGGATCTTTTGGCCATGTTGCAAGTAGTTTTTCTAAGCCCTTTAAATATACAAGGTAAGTGAAATTGGATCATGTTTGTTCTTTAATGATTTGGAAGTAATTCTTATTTAACTGAGGAAGTCCGTGAAAAGTAGCTACTTTTAATTATTGAATTGTTTGATTATATCTAATCATTAGGCTCGAGGTAACAGCCAGTCCCTAGGTAGTTTATATGGTTTGTTCGGAATTGCATGTATATGTGTGTTTGGGACACACTTCATATTTCTGTCGTGACCCAGTAGGAAAGCAAAGTAAAAACGTTGAAATCAATCTTAGGGGATATAATGCAATGTAATACTAAACCAAGCGGCAACGTCGCATTCGTGCTAAATTACTATGTTTTTCTTTAACAACTTAATGCTAAAAAATAGAGAAAAATACATTAAATTCACATGCAATATAAATGGCAACACCGCATATTAAAGTGGTGGCAACGTTGTACAAATCCATAAAAATATATGTTCAAGTTAAATCCTAATGTAAAAAACTGTCTGCTATTTTATAATAGTGTCTAAAACGCAATTCTAAGTACGACATACGGCACGTGAGTAGTAACAGGGAGACGCTATTCTGATTGGCCGATCGACAGTGGCCTGATGTAAGACGTTGCCATCTTGGTTTCGACGTGTTAGGATCTGATTGGTCGGAGTGTTTGAGTATGGTTATATTATATTATATTGTTTGTAAACAATAAGCCAGTGTGTCTGGCAGAGATCGAACGATATAAGTCGTCGCTTCGTGAAGGGAGAAAGCCCTTATGTAAAAGTTTGTTATTGTTTACAAAGTGTCAGGTGGAAAGTATATAAGTGAGTGGACAAAGCCATCACATTGAAAGCTGTTATATGTTGTAGCCCATGGTAGGGTGAACAGAGGAGTAGTGTTATTAATCGTTTAATAAAGGAGTAATGCAGTAAAATTCAAAAAGGATTTTATTTTCCAATTTTTCAACAAATTTGAACCAGTCGACTTGTGGAGATACAGGTTAAAGTTTTGTGTAGCTCATTGTTACAAACGTGAGTCCGCACAATGTGATTGTGTAATGAGTTCATTCTGCGAGACGTCCATCCGTCTGTAGTAGTATTTAATCAGTTTGTCAAAATGTTCTGTCAAAGTCGGCATTTGCAGGTTGTTGTGTAAAACATGAGTCACTAGTGCATTCGCGATAATTTTAAGTACCTACTGTCTTTTGAAATGTCGGTAGTTTCTTGAAGTGTGTCTTGTAAAGAGTACACCAGGTAGGGATTCCGCAGGTCAGTACTGGTCAAACAATAGTCTTATATATGTTAGTCTCTGTACGTAACTCGATTCTGCTTTGTTTGTTGAGTAGTGAGAAAATGGCACCGAGTTGACCGTTTGCTTTTTTCAAGCGCTGATCAGCATTTTTATTCCAAGCCATCTGCTTGTCGAAGCAGAGAACCAGGTATTTAATATCATCACCCGAATTTATCCTAGAGTCTTTGACCAACAAAGGGGTTTCAGGAAATATAACTCTGAACTTTGAGAAATAGATGGCTTGGGTTTTCGCGTCGTTTGGCCGAATTTTCCACCTATCCAACCATGACTCTAAAAGTTTTATATGTCGTTGCAACTTCGACTACTAGCCTGGGCAGTTTGGCGATGGCAGTGATTGCGGTATCGTGAGCAAACAGGTATAACTGTGTGACCAAATTTTTATATATCGCAGGTATAGATATTGTACAGGGCCAGCGCCAGTTTGTTTCTCCTTGCGAATTTTTATTACAATTTTGATACCAGTTGGGCAGCAGAATGTAAAGAAAATTAACTATGAAAAATTTCTGTAATACATTAAAAATAGGTTACTAAACTATAGTCCGACCTACGAGTCTACAGCTACGAAAGGAATTTAAAGAATGTGGAACATTGTTGCGGTAATACTCTGTTTAAATATCCATAAAATATTAATTTGTATGTAATTCAAATATATTACATAAAACAATTAGATGTATGCATCTCCCTGTAATGTATACGTCCTGTAACATATATCCCGTTTATTTCCCCCCGTACATTGCAAATTATAATCGTTAAAGCGGTGAAGATAATATTTAAGAAATATTAATTAATCATTTATTTTATTAACTAATAGATCGCGGAATCCTGGGTCACAAATTATCACCTGTGCCTTGAAACTGCTTTTGTCTTTTTCTATTATATACAGGGTGGCGCATCGGAAACGAAACAGAGACATTTACTGGCACCTCAGTTCTTTTTTGGAAAAACGCTCAGACCCGTCGATTTTGTTTTCGAGCGGGACACAAAACTGGCAAAAAATCACGTTAACACGTGCAGCTCCCTGGGTGGGGGTGGCACCACCCCTAATATCTTAAATGGAAAGGGGGTCGAGTGATACCTTATTTTAAAGGTACTGCAATTCTCTTTATAGTGATGTAAAATTCATGTACTTCAGTTCAGTAGTTTTGGAGATTTATTGATTTAAAGCTTAAGTAGACTTTAATAGGTGCATCAGATTAGTTTGTACTACTTCCAGCAGAAATTTGAGTAAAAGCATTTACTTAATAAGTAAATGCTTTTCTTCACTACGCCCATGGTTTGTTTATCATTTTGGTGTTGAAAATAGCGATTCGAGCGTTTTTTGTGGCAAAAAAAGTTGTTTCTTGAAGAAAGATAAGAAAGGAATGTCTCGTACTTATTATAAATAGAAATTTAGTACATAGCTTGCGATTGATTCGACCCAACTTTGTTGTTAAAATACCTTTTAACGCTTTATACATAAGTAGTGAGAAACGGACAGTTCTGGCTCAGGTGGTGCTGGTGGTGCTGGTGGTGCAACTAACCCAGGTGGTGCGGTGGTGCGTTTTACGATCTAACCCAAGTGGTGCGGTGGTGCGTTTTATGATCTAACCCGGGTGGTTCGGTGGTGCGTTTTATGATCTAACCCGGGTGGTTCGGTGGTGCGTTTTATGACCTAACCCGGGTGGTTCGGTGGTGCTGTTTTACGAGACCAGTGATGCTGGTGGTGCTGTTTTATGATCTAACCCGGGCGGTTCGGTGGTGCGTTTTATGACCTAACCCGGGTGGTTCGGTGGTGCTGTTTTACGAGACCAGTGTTGCTGGTGGTGCTGTTTTACGAGATCAGTGGTGCTGGTGGTGCTGTTTTATGATCTAACCCGGGCGGTTCGGTGGTGCGTTTTATGACCTAACCCGGGTGGTTCGGTGGTGCTGTTTTACGAGACCAGTGGTGCTGGTGGTGCTGTTTTACGAGACCAGTGGTGCTGGTGGTGCTGTTTTACGAGACCAGTGGTGCTGGTGGTGCGTTTTATGATCTAACCCAAGTGGTTCGGTGGTGCGTTTTATGATCTAACCCGGATGGTTCGGTGGTGCTGTTTATGAGCTAACCCGGGTGCTTTCGTGAGGCGGCTCTGTCAATATCTCTCTACTGTGTTAATTTATGCGGGTAATAAAACCGACAAGGGTCGGATCGGCCTGCATGCTTATAGAGGTAAAAAACCGCTTTAGAATGTTTTTGGTATATCTTTTTTAGATAATTTTGGGGGAAATAATTTGCCTGAGATGCCAATTAAAAAAAGCCTACATTTAATTGTATTTTAGATTCTTGAATTTTGTACATGGATTAAAAATCTACTATTTCTTGAAATTGTATACATTATGTTAGATAATTAAGGAATAAAAAAGATGAAAATAGCAATTATAATTAGAAAAAAAATATTTTAATGTTATTAAGACTTTGTAAATATCTGTAAAAACTGTTCTAAATCCTGTCATTTCTGAAACTTGTATACTGAGTGTTTAGAATTTAGTAAAAAATTAAAAAAATGTTTTAACGTTATTAAGCCCTGTGAAACTTTGTAAAAATGACTAAAACTGTACAGAATTGTATTATTTTCTGAAAATGATATACTGAGTGTTTAGAATTTAGTAAAAATTAAAAAAAATGATTTAAATTTGTTAAATCATGTGAAATCTTGTATAAAATGACTAGAACCGTTCTTAATCATGTCATTTCTGAAAATTGTATACTGAGTGTTTAGAATTTAGTAAAAAATTAAAAAAAAATGTTTTAACGTTATTAAGCTCTGTGAAACTTTGTAAAAAATGACTAAAACAGTCGCAAATCGTCCTATTTTCTTAAAAGTGTATACTGAGTGTTTAGAATTTAGTAAAAATTAAAAAAAATGTTTTAAATTTGTTAAATCATGTGAAATCTTGTATAAAATGACTAGAACCGTTCTTAATCATGGCATTTCTGAAAATTGTATACTGAGTGTTTAGAATTTAGTAAAAAATTAAAAAAAATGTTTTAACGTTATTAAGCCCTGTGAAACTTTGTAAAAAATGACTAAAACAGTCGCAAATCGTCCTATTTTCTTAAAAGTGTATACTGAGTGTTTAGAATTTAGTAAAAATTAAAAAAAATGTTTTAAATTTGTTAAATCATGCGAAATCTTGTATAAAATGACTAGAACCGTTCTTAATCATGGCATTTCTGAAAATTGTATACTGAGTGTTTAGAATTTAGTAAAAAATTAAAAAAAATGTTTTAACGTTATTAAGCCCTGTGAAACTTTGTAAAAAATGACTAAAACAGTCGCAAATCGTCCTATTTTCTTAAAAGTGTATACTGAGTGTTTAGAATTTAGTAAAAATTAAAAAAAATGTTTTAAATTTGTTAAATCATGTGAAATCTTGTATAAAATGACTAGAACCGTTCTTAATCATGGCATTTCTGAAAATTGTATACTGAGTGTTTAGAATTTAGTAAAAAATTAAAAAAAATGTTTTAACGTTATTAAGCTCTGTGAAACTTTGTAAAAAATGACTAAAACAGTCGCAAATCGTCCTATTTTCTTAAAAGTGTATACTGAGTGTTTAGAATTTAGTAAAAATTAAAAAAAATGTTTTAAATTTGTTAAATCATGTGAAATCTTGTATAAAATGACTAGAACCGTTCTTAATCATGGCATTTCTGAAAATTGTATACTGAGTGTTTAGAATTTAGTAAAAAATTAAAAAAAATGTTTTAACGTTATTAAGCCCTGTGAAACTTTGTAAAAAATGACTAAAACAGTCGCAAATCGTCCTATTTTCTTAAAAGTGTATACTGAGTGTTTAGAATTTAGTAAAAATTAAAAAAAATGTTTTAAATTTGTTAAATCATGCGAAATCTTGTATAAAATGACTAGAACCGTTCTTAATCATGGCATTTCTGAAAATTGTATACTGAGTGTTTAGAATTTAGTAAAAAATTAAAAAAAATGTTTTAACGTTATTAAGCCCTGTGAAACTTTGTAAAAAATGACTAAAACAGTCGCAAATCGTCATATTTTCTTAAAAGTGTATACTGAGTGTTTAGAATTTAATAAAAATTAAAAAAAATGTTTTAAATTTGTTAAATCATGTGAAATCTTGTATAAAATGACTAGAACCGTTCTTAATCATGACATTTCTGAAAATTGTATACTGAGTGTTAAGTATTTTAGTTGAAAATAAGATCATAAATCATCTATACAAAACAAGCGCCCCTTATGGATTTGAACGAAAATCATAGATTCGACTATTTTCATGAAAAATAAATCTAAGTACGGAATAATGCAGGAAGATTATCTATTTTCTTGGTTTAGAAAGTGATGTAGTTAAGATTTATAACTTAGGAATAAATAAATTATTATTAATCTTTTCGAGCTATTTCTCTTGCATATTTAATTTCTTTGATAGTAAGAACTAATCTTTTTATTTTACAAAGTAAAAAAAAAAGCTAAAGCTCGGCGTTGTCAGTCAGGTATAAGAACTGATTTAACACGATGGTTTTTGTACAAACGTTCACATACAATTGTATGCTTTTTAACCGATTGTGTCGGAAAAAATGACGATTTATAGATTAGATATTTAGACGAAGAGCTAACCTTCTCAATAAAGTATTGATTATTGCCCTGCTAGCTAGACAACACTTTTTATGTTAGTCAAAAAAAAATTTTTTTTTTCGGACGCTATTACAGATTTCATCGTTAACTAACAAACATTAAGACCAAAAAATTAGCGTGCAAGATGAAATGTATAGGTTCACTTCATTTCTACATTATTTTACAACTCTCAATCGCATTAAAAACAAGATCGAATAAAAAATAACTTATGACATATGGACGAAAAATGTTTTTCAGGCTATTTAGGTTAGCGACCGCATTACGTCTGAAATACTACATTTTTCGAGCTTATAACATAATTTACTATTTTAACGTTAAAATAGGGGAAATGATGTATCGAAGTGGGTACTTTTTTTTGTCGGTCACGAGATTATAGTTTCTTTTAAAATGAGCTCTAATATTTACAACACAAATTATCCTTTAAGCCACATTAGTTTAAAACTCGTCTGTCGCTTTCCCTCTATTGTGAGTTTGATTAAAGTATAGCGTAGTATATATTTAGATGAATTTCGTAAATGTTGAATACTTTCAAAACTGAAAAAGCCGCCCTTTGCAATAAATATCTCCGTAGAGTTAGGTACCCTGCAGATTAAGGGTATTTCAGCGGATAATCATATACAAATTCAAATACCTCATTTGTTTCGGAGCAGTAACCATCAACTTTTACACCATTTAAAACAGCTTCTTTACCATTAGCAGCATGTAAGATGTTGATTTTTCTGTGATTCTCGGTCCAAAGTAACCAATCTATGGCAATTTTGCTCTGCCTGTTTCTCCATCGGTAACCATTTTTTGGTATGATTCCTATAGTATTAAGCTTCAAAAAATTTCTTCTAAAAATTGTATTGCATGCTGAAGCAATAGTTGTAGCTTCAGTAAATGGACATACATTGCTAGTTTGTATAAGTTGTTCTCTAAACTTTAAACATGATTGCGCAAGGATTTCGACATCCGCTACGCAGTAGTCTACCAGATCTCTTTGCATATCGAAACCATCATTTTCATGTTCTACAAACCATTTAAGAAATTTGGCTCTGTCTTCTTCTTTCATACTATCTGAGGAGTAATATTCAATTGATGGTAGAGGTCCTATATAGTTTTCATTTGCCTTTGTATTAAATAGGTGCGGGAAGTAGCCTTTTTTAAAAATATCCTCAAGTCCAAATGCCTTTGGTAGTTTGACTTAAGGCATAGGGAAATAGTTAAGTGAGTCGATAAATTTTACATTTTCAAGTTGCATCGTAATTATTTTGATACCTCTCATGATTAACTCAGGTGTAAAATCTGTCTTTGTCATAATGTAGTTTAATATAAACTGGTGATCAAAAGCCTGACCATTATGGGCTATTACAATAATTTCATTAATGTTTTTCCTCATTTGTAACAAATGGTTAGTAAATGTTCCCGCTGGGTCTATACCTCTGACTTTTTGTAACTTTAGACCACATTTTTTTACAAGTATCTGCTTCAGAATCCATGCACTCATCGCAGTATTGTTTGAAAACACAGAGATTGACTTGATGTAAAAACGCTGAATTTTCCAATAGTTTGTCTTGGCTCGTCTCTAAATCGTAGAATACAAAAAAGATCATCTTTAATCTTAGGTTTTCCCTTATCAGGCCGAATATAACATAGATGATCCTCGGATGCATGTTTATTACAAATTTTACAATAAATTTCACCACATGCATGTGCTCTTTTGGCTTTAATGGTTTTTAAACAAATAGAACATAGTTTAATTTGTTTGCATACTGTAAATTTGCCTGACGAATAATCCTTTTTATGATTTTCGTAACAGTTTTGACTTCTAAAAAATCATAGACAGTCCTGGCATTTAATTTTTATTGCTATTTCACAAGCAGAGGCTTGCTGTCATGCCTGACAACTTCCACCACATCGGTGCTCATTTTTGTGATCACATGGGATGTAACACTTTTCACAAAAATAGTTAGAACAAAAAGCTGCTGTCAGCGATGTAATTACATTAAAAATGGCTTTTGTAATGTAATAAGTTCAGCCGTTTATTGCTTTCAGTTGAACCTTCAAATATAATATTTCGTCCTTTTGATCCATAGCTATAAACAACTAATTTATATTCTTTTAGATGATTTTGAAATTGTATTAACTCGGGAATTCCACCTCCTGCCTCAGGAATGCTAATTTTAGCTCTCTCCAACAATGATCTTGTTCTTTCGGTTTGAATTTTACTAATATCTCTTCTAACCTTACTGAATTCGGGATCTCTTTTATTATGGGCAATGGCGACTACCAAAGCACGTGGTAAACACAGGTTATCGGTATTTTTAATACTTATAATACCTCGTCGCTTGTCGCATTCCTCGTGAAAGCTGTTATAATTTTTCCTCTTTCCCCACCAACAGGTAATCTAACAGTTGTCACACTAAGACAAAATGATTCTGTATTAAGACCTGCTGAGTTTGACTGATAAATGCCACTTATAACACTCCAAACATCTTAAAAGGTTATGTCTTTAGCTGCTTTGAAGCGAATCCAACCTTCTCCTCGGTTGAAGTCTTTAGAGCAAAAACTAAAAGCCACACGTTCTAAGGGTTGTAGGCCTTCTGTAGCGTTTTGAATAATTTGATTAATTCCTTTTTCCACCCAACCAACTGGTTCAACTCCCTGTGGAACAGGTTTTAACTTAAACTCTAGAGTGCGTCCTGTAAGGTTAAATTCTCGTAACTTTTTAACAACGTCTTTAACAATAATAAACTTCTCCATCTTTCTTTTTTTTTTTTGTTGCTTTATAGTCTACTATCTACCTACATAAAAAAAAAAAAAAAACAAGTATATTTTCATATTTTTATCGGTCTTAAGTTCGATTTCAAAAGCACACTCCCACTTTTTGATAATTTCACAGTCTAAGCACATAGATCTTATATTTTTTATTTACGATCAGTTCATCTTTATTCGCCAATCGTCTCAAACGAGTCTGCTTTTGAAAGTAATATAGCCTTAGTATTCAGAAAATATTAATGATATCGGAGGCTAAAACATCCTTAACACTAAAAAATCATTGTGTTTCCTAACAAAACCCATCATCTTGTCTATTTAGCTTGCTTTCCTATTGTTTAGCAGGTTAAATAAAATTATTATTTCCCTCTTTTTGTCTATACTGAATCGTTAGGGGAATACG
Organism: Polydrusus tereticollis; assembly: GCA_963920685.1. Classification (NCBI taxonomy): domain Eukaryota; kingdom Metazoa; phylum Arthropoda; class Insecta; order Coleoptera; family Curculionidae; genus Polydrusus; species Polydrusus tereticollis. The sequence continues at coordinate 75,034,309 of OY987327.1, forward strand.
ATTCTAGTCCTATAAGAGAGACAGTTAAAATTTATGTAAGCAATCAGAAATCCTACACTATGAGCTACTTAGTTAAAATTTCATATTTCCTTCCTGGATCAGCTAAAATTTGTGTTGTGTCGGTCAAAATTTATAAAATACGAAAAAAATGCTAGATACATTTTTATCATGACTTTCTATCTAATACCATCTTATTTCAAGGTATAATTCGGTTGTCAAAATGAGAATCTAAAAAATCCTCGTGTCTCCTCACAAAACCCATCATCTTGCCTATTTAGCTTGCTTTTCTATTGTTTAGCAGGTTAAATAAAATTATTATTTCGCTCTTTTTGTCTGTACTGAATCGTTAGGGGGATACGTTTCTAGTTCTATAAGAGAGACAGTTAAAATTTATGTAAGCAATCAGAAATCCTACACTATGAGCTACTTAGTTAAAATTTCATATTTCCTTCCTGGGTCAGGCAAAATTTGTGATGTGTCGATCAAAATTTATAAAAATACGAAAAAAATGCTGGATGCATTTTTAGCGTGACTTTCTATTTAATACCATCTTATTTCAAGGTATAATTCGGTTGTCAAAATGAGAATAAAATAATTTTCCCATGGTTTATATCATCTTAAAAAAGTTAAAAGGTTATATTCTGTAGAGGGTCAGATACATTCAAATTTAAAAATTTTCTCCAAGAAGAATTTTAAGATAGTATTATAGTAAATAAAAATTCTATACCTCCAATATTTCTTGGAAACATATCGTGTTCTAGCGACATAACCCAAAAGTACCTCTATTCAGAAACGCATCGTACTTTTCTTGTCAAACTTGACTTTGTTGTAATGTTGTATGCAGAGCACTTTGAAAACAAAAATTAGATTAGAAACCGCCGCCTCTTAAGGTATACTTTTTTAGGTCTTACATAGGGTACACTGGTATACAGAACAAATGTCATCTTTAATTGTCTCATTGCCCCATCCATTACATTATTATAATCTTAAAGCACCTGTTACCAGCATTATCTGTTTTTATGGTTTTCATAAAACATAGCGATTACCGATGAAAATTAAACGAAAACTTAATAAATAACTTTTTTTTCAACTGAAATAGACTGATTTTCGATGGAAAAATGTTACTTATAACTAAAAATGAATATAAGACATATACGCAATGATATTTAGAATAAATCAATCTTTTCTAAAATTACTATGAAATATTCACAAAATCGTTTCGTTATAACCAAAGTAGCAAGGCTTGCAGATTTCGTATAGAGTTCAAACGCGATACTGAGATAATCTTTTTTTTTTTATATTTTTGTAGGATAATGCACCACTACGTTGTAAGTACTTGAGAGAGGACTTTCTTGAAAAATCCTCAAATTTCTCTGCAATTTTGTTCCTTCTAGAGTTAAATTCACACAGAAAACCCCGTATTCTTATCTTTCAGGTTGGTATATTAAAAAGGGCTTATTAGTATGGTTTAGAAAACAAGCAATATTAATTAACGGATGTTTTTTCGTCGTATGAAGAGTTGAAAAATTTTTTTTTCCACTCCAATGGTTGCGATGCAGAGAGTCGGGTTTCATCATAATCTTTCAGGGTAGCTCAGGTTTGATTGCATGTAGAGAGTCGGGTTTCATCATAATCTTTCAGGGTAGCTCAGGTTTGATTGCATGTACTAAGGTTAGTGCTCCTTGCAATCGGTTTCAGGTTTGACGCGCCCCCCTCAGGTTTGTTCAGCTTTCTCAAGTGTTTGAGAAACCTGAACAAACCTGAGGGGGGCGCGTCAAACCTGAAACCGATTGCAAGGAGCACTAACCTTAGTACATGCAATCAAACCTGAGCTACCCTGAAAGATTATGATGAAACCCGACTCTCTACATGCAATCAAACCTGAGCTACCCTGAAAGATTATGATGAAACCCGACTCTCTGCATCGCAACCATTGGAGTGGAAAAAAAAATTTTTCAACTCTTCATACGACGAAAAAACATCCGTTAATTAATATTGCTTGTTTTCTAAACCATACTAATAAGCCCTTTTTAATATACCAACCTGAAAGATAAGAATACGGGGTTTTCTGTGTGAATTTAACTCTAGAAGGAACAAAATTGCAGAGAAATTTGAGGATTTTTCAAGAAAGTCCTCTCTCAAGTACTTACAACGTAGTGGTGCATTATCCTACAAAAATATAAAAAAAAAAAGATTATCTCAGTATCGCGTTTGAACTCTATACGAAATCTGCAAGCCTTGCTACTTTGGTTATAACGAAACGATTTTGTGAATATTTCATAGTAATTTTAGAAAAGATTGATTTATTCTAAATATCATTGCGTATATGTCTTATATTCATTTTTAGTTATAAGTAACATTTTTCCATCGAAAATCAGTCTATTTCAGTTGAAAAAAAAGTTATTTATTAAGTTTTCGTTTAATTTTCATCGGTAATCGCTATGTTTTATGAAAACCATAAAAACAGATAATGCTGGTAACAGGTGCTTTAAGATTATAATAATGTAATGGATGGGGCAATGAGACAATTAAAGATGACATTTGTTCTGTATACCAGTGTACCCTATGTAAGACCTAAAAAAGTATACCTTAAGAGGCGGCGGTTTCTAATCTAATTTTTGTTTTCAAAGTGCTCTGCATACAACATTACAACAAAGTCAAGTTTGACAAGAAAAGTACGATGCGTTTCTGAATAGAGGTACTTTTGGGTTATGTCGCTAGAACACGATATGTTTCCAAGAAATATTGGAGGTATAGAATTTTTATTTACTATAATACTATCTTAAAATTCTTCTTGGAGAAAATTTTTAAATTTGAATGTATCTGACCCTCTACAGAATATAACCTTTTGACTTTTTTAAGATGATATAAACCATGGGAAAATTATTTTATTCTCATTTTGACAACCGAATTATACCTTGAAATAAGATGGTATTAAATAGAAAGTCACGCTAAAAATGCATCCAGCATTTTTTTCGTATTTTTATAAATTTTGATCGACACATCACAAATTTTGCCTGACCCAGGAAGGAAATATGAAATTTTAACTAAGTAGCTCATAGTGTAGGATTTCTGATTGCTTACATAAATTTTAACTGTCTCTCTTATAGAACTAGAAACGTATCCCCCTAACGATTCAGTACAGACAAAAAGAGCGAAATAATAATTTTATTTAACCTGCTAAACAATAGAAAAGCAAGCTAAATAGGCAAGATGATGGGTTTTGTGAGGAGACACGAGGATTTTTTAGATTCTCATTTTGACAACCGAATTATACCTTGAAATAAGATGGTATTAGATAGAAAGTCATGATAAAAATGTATCTAGCATTTTTTTCGTATTTTATAAATTTTGACCGACACAACACAAATTTTAGCTGATCCAGGAAGGAAATATGAAATTTTAACTAAGTAGCTCATAGTGTAGGATTTCTGATTGCTTACATAAATTTTAACTGTCTCTCTTATAGGACTAGAATCGTATTCCCCTAACGATTCAGTATAGACAAAAAGAGGGAAATAATAATTTTATTTAACCTGCTAAACAATAGGAAAGCAAGCTAAATAGACAAGATGATGGGTTTTGTTAGGAAACACAATGATTTTTTAGTGTTAAGGATGTTTTAGCCTCCGATATCATTAATATTTTCTGAATACTAAGGCTATATTACTTTCAAAAGCAGACTCGTTTGAGACGATTGGCGAATAAAGATGAACTGATCGTAAATAAAAAATATAAGATCTATGTGCTTAGACTGTGAAATTATCAAAAAGTGGGAGTGTGCTTTTGAAATCGAACTTAAGACCGATAAAAATATGAAAATATACTTGTTTTTTTTTTTTTTTTATGTAGGTAGATAGTAGACTATAAAGCAACAAAAAAAAAAAAGAAAGATGGAGAAGTTTATTATTGTTAAAGACGTTGTTAAAAAGTTACGAGAATTTAACCTTACAGGACGCACTCTAGAGTTTAAGTTAAAACCTGTTCCACAGGGAGTTGAACCAGTTGGTTGGGTGGAAAAAGGAATTAATCAAATTATTCAAAACGCTACAGAAGGCCTACAACCCTTAGAACGTGTGGCTTTTAGTTTTTGCTCTAAAGACTTCAACCGAGGAGAAGGTTGGATTCGCTTCAAAGCAGCTAAAGACATAACCTTTTAAGATGTTTGGAGTGTTATAAGTGGCATTTATCAGTCAAACTCAGCAGGTCTTAATACAGAATCATTTTGTCTTAGTGTGACAACTGTTAGATTACCTGTTGGTGGGGAAAGAGGAAAAATTATAACAGCTTTCACGAGGAATGCGACAAGCGACGAGGTATTATAAGTATTAAAAATACCGATAACCTGTGTTTACCACGTGCTTTGGTAGTCGCCATTGCCCATAATAAAAGAGATCCCGAATTCAGTAAGGTTAGAAGAGATATTAGTAAAATTCAAACCGAAAGAACAAGATCATTGTTGGAGAGAGCTAAAATTAGCATTCCTGAGGCAGGAGGTGGAATTCCCGAGTTAATACAATTTCAAAATCATCTAAAAGAATATAAATTAGTTGTTTATAGCTATGGATCAAAAGGACGAAATATTATATTTGAAGGTTCAACTGAAAGCAATAAACGGCTGAACTTATTACATTACAAAAGCCATTTTTAATGTAATTACATCGCTGACAGCAGCTTTTTGTTCTAACTATTTTTGTGAAAAGTGTTACATCCCATGTGATCACAAAAATGAGCACCGATGTGGTGGAAGTTGTCAGGCATGACAGCAAGCCTCTGCTTGTGAAATAGCAATAAAAATTAAATGCCAGGACTGTCTATGATTTTTTAGAAGTCAAAACTGTTACGAAAATCATAAAAAGGATTATTCGTCAGGCAAATTTACAGTATGCAAACAAATTAAACTATGTTCTATTTGTTTAAAAACCATTAAAGCCAAAAGAGCACATGCATGTGGTGAAATTTATTGTAAAATTTGTAATAAACATGCATCCGAGGATCATCTATGTTATATTCGGCCTGATAAGGGAAAACCTAAGATTAAAGATGATCTTTTTTGTATTCTACGATTTAGAGACGAGCCAAGACAAACTATTGGAAAATTCAGCGTTTTTACATCAAGTCAATCTCTGTGTTTTCAAACAATACTGCGATGAGTGCATGGATTCTGAAGCAGATACTTGTAAAAAAATGTGGTCTAAAGTTACAAAAAGTCAGAGGTATAGACCCAGCGGGAACATTTACTAACCATTTGTTACAAATGAGGAAAAACATTAATGAAATTATTGTAATAGCCCATAATGGTCAGGCTTTTGATCACCAGTTTATATTAAACTACATTATGACAAAGACAGATTTTACACCTGAGTTAATCATGAGAGGTATCAAAATAATTACGATGCAACTTGAAAATGTAAAATTTATCGACTCACTTAACTATTTCCCTATGCCTTAAGTCAAACTACCAAAGGCATTTGGACTTGAGGATATTTTTAAAAAAGGCTACTTCCCGCACCTATTTAATACAAAGGCAAATGAAAACTATATAGGACCTCTACCATCAATTGAATATTACTCCTCAGATAGTATGAAAGAAGAAGACAGAGCCAAATTTCTTAAATGGTTTGTAGAACATGAAAATGATGGTTTCGATATGCAAAGAGATCTGGTAGACTACTGCGTATCGGATGTCGAAATCCTTGCGCAATCATGTTTAAAGTTTAGAGAACAACTTATACAAACTAGCAATGTATGTCCATTTACTGAAGCTACAACTATTGCTTCAGCATGCAATACAATTTTTAGAAGAAATTTTTTGAAGCTTAATACTATAGGAATCATACCAAAAAATGGTTACCGATGGAGAAACAGGCAGAGCAAAATTGCCATAGATTGGTTACTTTGGACCGAGAATCACAGAAAAATCAACATCTTACATGCTGCTAATGGTAAAGAAGCTGTTTTAAATGGTGTAAAAGTTGATGGTTACTGCTCCGAAACAAATGAGGTATTTGAATTTGTATATGATTATCCGCTGAAATACCCTTAATCTGCAGGGTACCTAACTCTACGGAGATATTTATTGCAAAGGGCGGCTTTTTCAGTTTTGAAAGTATTCAACATTTACGAAATTCATCTAAATATATACTACGCTATACTTTAATCAAACTCACAATAGAGGGAAAGCGACAGACGAGTTTTAAACTAATGTGGCTTAAAGGATAATTTGTGTTGTAAATATTAGAGCTCATTTTAAAAGAAACTATAATCTCGTGACCGACAAAAAAAAGTACCCACTTCGATACATCATTTCCCCTATTTTAACGTTAAAATAGTAAATTATGTTATAAGCTCGAAAAATGTAGTATTTCAGACGTAATGCGGTCGCTAACCTAAATAGCCTGAAAAACATTTTTCGTCCATATGTCATAAGTTATTTTTTATTCGATCTTGTTTTTAATGCGATTGAGAGTTGTAAAATAATGTAGAAATGAAGTGAACCTATACATTTCATCTTGCACGCTAATTTTTTGGTCTTAATGTTTGTTAGTTAACGATGAAATCTGTAATAGCGTCCGAAAAAAAAAATTTTTTTTTGACTAACATAAAAAGTGTTGTCTAGCTAGCAGGGCAATAATCAATACTTTATTGAGAAGGTTAGCTCTTCGTCTAAATATCTAATCTATAAATCGTCATTTTTTCCGACACAATCGGTTAAAAAGCATACAATTGTATGTGAACGTTTGTACAAAAACCATCGTGTTAAATCAGTTCTTATACCTGACTGACAACGCCGAGCTTTAGCTTTTTTTTTTACTTTGTAAAATAAAAAGATTAGTTCTTACTATCAAAGAAATTAAATATGCAAGAGAAATAGCTCGAAAAGATTAATAATAATTTATTTATTCCTAAGTTATAAATCTTAACTACATCACTTTCTAAACCAAGAAAATAGATAATCTTCCTGCATTATTCCGTACTTAGATTTATTTTTCATGAAAATAGTCGAATCTATGATTTTCGTTCAAATCCATAAGGGGCGCTTGTTTTGTATAGATGATTTATGATCTTATTTTCAACTAAAATACTTAACACTCAGTATACAATTTTCAGAAATGTCATGATTAAGAACGGTTCTAGTCATTTTATACAAGATTTCACATGATTTAACAAATTTAAAACATTTTTTTTAATTTTTATTAAATTCTAAACACTCAGTATACACTTTTAAGAAAATATGACGATTTGCGACTGTTTTAGTCATTTTTTACAAAGTTTCACAGGGCTTAATAACGTTAAAACATTTTTTTTAATTTTTTACTAAATTCTAAACACTCAGTATACAATTTTCAGAAATGCCATGATTAAGAACGGTTCTAGTCATTTTATACAAGATTTCGCATGATTTAACAAATTTAAAACATTTTTTTTAATTTTTACTAAATTCTAAACACTCAGTATACACTTTTAAGAAAATAGGACGATTTGCGACTGTTTTAGTCATTTTTTACAAAGTTTCACAGGGCTTAATAACGTTAAAACATTTTTTTTAATTTTTTACTAAATTCTAAACACTCAGTATACAATTTTCAGAAATGCCATGATTAAGAACGGTTCTAGTCATTTTATACAAGATTTCACATGATTTAACAAATTTAAAACATTTTTTTTAATTTTTACTAAATTCTAAACACTCAGTATACACTTTTAAGAAAATAGGACGATTTGCGACTGTTTTAGTCATTTTTTACAAAGTTTCACAGAGCTTAATAACGTTAAAACATTTTTTTTAATTTTTTACTAAATTCTAAACACTCAGTATACAATTTTCAGAAATGCCATGATTAAGAACGGTTCTAGTCATTTTATACAAGATTTCACATGATTTAACAAATTTAAAACATTTTTTTTAATTTTTACTAAATTCTAAACACTCAGTATACACTTTTAAGAAAATAGGACGATTTGCGACTGTTTTAGTCATTTTTTACAAAGTTTCACAGGGCTTAATAACGTTAAAACATTTTTTTTAATTTTTTACTAAATTCTAAACACTCAGTATACAATTTTCAGAAATGCCATGATTAAGAACGGTTCTAGTCATTTTATACAAGATTTCGCATGATTTAACAAATTTAAAACATTTTTTTTAATTTTTACTAAATTCTAAACACTCAGTATACACTTTTAAGAAAATAGGACGATTTGCGACTGTTTTAGTCATTTTTTACAAAGTTTCACAGGGCTTAATAACGTTAAAACATTTTTTTTAATTTTTTACTAAATTCTAAACACTCAGTATACAATTTTCAGAAATGCCATGATTAAGAACGGTTCTAGTCATTTTATACAAGATTTCACATGATTTAACAAATTTAAAACATTTTTTTTAATTTTTACTAAATTCTAAACACTCAGTATACACTTTTAAGAAAATAGGACGATTTGCGACTGTTTTAGTCATTTTTTACAAAGTTTCACAGAGCTTAATAACGTTAAAACATTTTTTTTTAATTTTTTACTAAATTCTAAACACTCAGTATACAATTTTCAGAAATGACATGATTAAGAACGGTTCTAGTCATTTTATACAAGATTTCACATGATTTAACAAATTTAAATCATTTTTTTTAATTTTTACTAAATTCTAAACACTCAGTATATCATTTTCAGAAAATAATACAATTCTGTACAGTTTTAGTCATTTTTACAAAGTTTCACAGGGCTTAATAACGTTAAAACATTTTTTTAATTTTTTACTAAATTCTAAACACTCAGTATACAAGTTTCAGAAATGACAGGATTTAGAACAGTTTTTACAGATATTTACAAAGTCTTAATAACATTAAAATATTTTTTTTCTAATTATAATTGCTATTTTCATCTTTTTTATTCCTTAATTATCTAACATAATGTATACAATTTCAAGAAATAGTAGATTTTTAATCCATGTACAAAATTCAAGAATCTAAAATACAATTAAATGTAGGCTTTTTTTAATTGGCATCTCAGGCAAATTATTTCCCCCAAAATTATCTAAAAAAGATATACCAAAAACATTCTAAAGCGGTTTTTTACCTCTATAAGCATGCAGGCCGATCCGACCCTTGTCGGTTTTATTACCCGCATAAATTAACACAGTAGAGAGATATTGACAGAGCCGCCTCACGAAAGCACCCGGGTTAGCTCATAAACAGCACCACCGAACCATCCGGGTTAGATCATAAAACGCACCACCGAACCACTTGGGTTAGATCATAAAACGCACCACCAGCACCACTGGTCTCGTAAAACAGCACCACCAGCACCACTGGTCTCGTAAAACAGCACCACCAGCACCACTGGTCTCGTAAAACAGCACCACCGAACCACCCGGGTTAGGTCATAAAACGCACCACCGAACCGCCCGGGTTAGATCATAAAACAGCACCACCAGCACCACTGATCTCGTAAAACAGCACCACCAGCAACACTGGTCTCGTAAAACAGCACCACCGAACCACCCGGGTTAGGTCATAAAACGCACCACCGAACCGCCCGGGTTAGATCATAAAACAGCACCACCAGCACCACTGATCTCGTAAAACAGCACCACCAGCATCACTGGTCTCGTAAAACAGCACCACCGAACCACCCGGGTTAGGTCATAAAACGCACCACCGAACCACCCGGGTTAGATCATAAAACGCACCACCGAACCACCCGGGTTAGATCATAAAACGCACCACCGCACCACTTGGGTTAGATCGTAAAACGCACCACCGCACCACCTGGGTTAGTTGCACCACCAGCACCACCAGCACCACCTGAGCCAGAACTGTCCGTTTCTCACTACTTACATAAATTAACCATGGTATATTCCACGGCAGAAAGGGTTGAAATTATTGAAATATTTTTCGGAAATAATCAGTGCGCTAATAGAACAGCACAAATATTTAATGAGCGACATGAGAACAGTAATGTGCATCGAAAATATGTTTTAGAACTTGTAGCTAAATTTTGGGAAACTGGATCAGTCGCCAATAAAAAACGCAACAATGAAAATCTCATAACGAACGAAGCAATGGAAGTGAGGGATTTAGGGCAAGTTTATGTAGATCCTTCGTTAAGTACCCGCAAATTGGATACTGTGTGTGGTGTTAGTCGACGTAGCATCCAACGGATTCTAAAGGCCCATAGTTTTCATCCGTATAAAATTCACCTTGTACAAGAACTTAATGAAGATGATTTTGATCGCCGATTACAATTTTGTGAAGATATGAGTAAACGAATTATAAACGATAAACATTTTCTACTCAACACTTGCTTTTCCGACGAATGTTCCTTTTTCTTAAATGGCGTAGTAAATCGTCATAACTGCCGATATTGTTCCGATTCTAATCCCAGAATTTATCGTTAGGTACACACACAGCAGCCACAAAAATTAAATGTTTGGGCTGGTATTTTTGGCGATCATTTAGTTGGTCCATTTTTCTTACCTGGAAATTTGACCGGTGAAATGTATTTGGAATTACTGCAAGACGCCATAGATCCTGCATTAAGAGCCATAATTGAAAATCAGAATGACCGGCGGTACATTGCGAATAGGTTAATGTTCCAACACATTACGCATTACGTGTTCGACAATATTTAGATCAGGTCGATGGATTGGTAGAAGAGGTGCCATTGAATGGCCCCCAAGATCGCCAGATTTATCACCTTTGGATTTCTTTCTGTGTGGTCACTTAAAAAGCAAAATCTATGCTACTCAGCCAACATCGTTAGAACATTTGCGACAAAGAATTGTGAATGAGTGCCTTGAAATTACTCCTCAAATATTGCAAAATGTGCGGCAACGTTTTGAGAAAAATTTTTATTACTGCATGGAGAGTCATGGTGGTCATTTCCAACATTTACTTGGCTGACGGGTCAGTTCATTTTTCATTTTTACACTACTTTGCTGCCAAATGTATCCACTAATGATGATGTATTAGAGTTTTATTTAAGCTTTAAATCAATAAATCTCCAAAACTACGGAACTGAAGTACATGAATTTTACATCATTATAAAGGGAATTGCAGGACCTTTAAAATAAGGTATCACTCGACCCCCCTTTCCGTTTAAGATCTTAGGAATGGTGCCACCCCCGCCCAGGGGGCTGCACATGTTAACGTGATTTTTTGCCAATTCTGTGTCCCCCTCGAAAACAAAATCGACGGGTCTGAGCGTTTTTCCAAAAAAGAACTGAGGTGCCAGTAAATGTCTCTAAATGTTTCCGATGCGCCACCCTGTATAATATTGAATTTGTAGAAATGTGTTTGTCATCATGACATCTTCAGAAATTTTAAAGGCATTGGCGGTAGTTTAGAATTATATTATTTAATTTAAAATAAATAATTATATTTAAGCATGTAGCTGTACTTGTCAAAATGAAATCGCAATGCTTGAAAAATGTAAATCTAGAGACATTTTTTTCTATTCTTATGTTTCTACGAATTTAATAACTTATAAAATATTAATATGAAACGCAGCACCTCACGCCTATATCGCTGTAGCTAAAACTGACTTTTTTTTACGCCTTTTACCCCCACCCCCCTCCCCCTGTCTCCTCAGCCGTCGTAGCCACAGACTCGTAACGCGGACTGTAAAAGGAAAATAACCGGACAAAGAACATTATTTTGAATTTTCCACTCTTGATATACCACCTATCTTAATACCTATAGGTTTTCGTTTAATAGTCGTCGCTTGAAGTGGAATCCTCTTCACTGATCATTTCATCCCCGCGATCTTCTACATTTCATTAAACTTTCTAAACTCATCTCTGTTTTTCTTCAATTTTTACTTCAATACGATGAGGCAGATGGACGACATTTAGAGCACTTTCAATCTACAATAGCAGCAAACCACTCACACTTTAATTTCATAATGTGCTGGTTGGATAATATACCTACCTATTATCCCTCACAAAACGGTGATTCAACATTATGGAATAAGCAAATCATCACTACCTACCCCACTGTGATTTTCGGAAGTTGATAATCAGTGATCAAAGTCAAAATAAAGTATTTACAGGGTCTCCATTTTTCGATGTAATTGCAGGGTATATCTCGGTAGTAAAGATCGATATGGCCTATACTACCCTAAGTTTCTAAATTTTTCGTTTTATTGTTAATGGTAACTATCAACTATTATATATTTTCGAAAAGCTTAAAAATACCCCAATCAAATAAGAGAAAAATATACAGGGTGCCCCATTTAAAAAATCATATGTTTGTTTTAAATCTCGAAAGTAAGACTCCCAGCAAGAAGTAAGCACGCCAATAAAACCAAAATACAGGCGGGGGTGGTCAAAAAGCAAACATTTTTGAAAACACTCTGTAGCTTAAAAACTAAGAAAGCTATGACAACTCTATTTGTGACATCTTTTGTGTCACGAAAAAATAGCGCAGTATAATGTAAAAACCGCAAGTCTCCATCTTTACATCGAAAAATGGACACCCTGTATGGATGTTCAAAACTTTTAAAAAAATGAAATTAATGTGTCTGGAAAGTTTAAAGAATTTTGTTTTGCGGTTGATCGAGCTAGAGGACGAAAATCTACAGGGTATTGGGCATGCAAATATGTCTGGATACTTGGATAGGTGACACAAAAAATCGTCAATATTTTCCGTTTGTGCTTTCTCTGTTATATTTAGGTACCTATTCGGTTTATGGTCAGCATTGTGATATACAAGGTGTTACTTAATGATAGGCCATAATTCCAAGGGCGCATTCCTAAACTAAATTCAAGCAGAAAAGTTCATATAAACATGTGTCCTAAAACGTCTGCATGGTTTTCAAGATGTAGGGTGTCAAATAAAAAAAAATATCGTTTTTTTATTAGAATCTCAAATATCCTTTTGCCGATTTTGGTAAAATTCGGCAGTGTTGTTCGTTGTAATAAAACGCTAAGTTAGCACTAAGTAGATGATAATTATGAGTTCCAGTGGCGTCTCGGAGGGCAGTCTCACGAATAATATTGACAAAAAAAATGTACGCCACTGACTTGCTTATTTTATTGTATATTTTTTATATTGGTTTCCGGTTAAGCAGCTAAAAATACAACTTTTTTATCTCTTTCTTTTTTCGTTTTTGAGAAAAAAAATAAAAGCCACTTCATTGCAAGTCGAAAAATTTTAGCAGTAGGTAGTATTGCAGTTTTTATGGATTTGGCTAAGGCGTTCGATACTGTCTCTCATCCCATGCTAATTGAGGTGCTTGAGCAGTATGGGGTGCGGGGAATCGGAAAGGAAGTCTTTGTAGAATATCTGCGGGATCGTCCCCAACGCGTGGCGATTGGCAACGATTTGAGTGATGAAAGAGTGGTGGAGCACGGTGTACCGCAGGGTACGGTACTGGGACCGATCCTGTTTCTGCTGTACATCAATGCTCTGTGCAAGCTTGACGTGGGGGGGAGGATCATCGCTTATGCGGACGACACAGTCATTGTTTTTTCCTGCCGGACGTGGGAGGGGGTCAGGGATAAGTTAAGGTCTGGCTTAACAAAAGTTTTAAATTATTTAGACACTTTTCAACTCCGTTTTAATATACAGAAAACACAATATATGGCTTTTTCTCTAACAAAGGCAAATAGACCAGACTTTGACCGTATCCATTTGGAAAATCTCCCTGAACCTCTTACTCCGTGTGACAGGATTAAGTACCTTGGAGTATTTGTGGACAAACACCTAAAATGGAACGATCATATATTGTACAGCACCAAAAAAATTAGATGCCTAATCCATAAGTTTTATATGCTGAGAGAAATTTTAAGTAGGAAACTCCTAATAGCAATTTACAAGGCTCTAGTGGAGCCATTACTTGGTTATGGAATTTTAGTTTGGGGAGGGGCATATGGTGTGCATCTAGAGCAGTTAAAAAGAATACAGAATTATATTGTCAAAATTATTTTTAAGAAACCACAAATGTATCCAACTCACTTACTGTATTCAGAAATCTTAAACTTGAAAAGCCTCTATATTCTTACTGTCTGCAATTTTATCCACCTAAATAACAAATACCAGAACAAATATATAACACACTCATATCGAACAAGAGCTAATGCAAATGAACTCTTTAATGTCACTCTATCAAAAACCAGCTTGGGGCAGCATTTTGTTACTTACCTGGGCTTAAAAATATATAATGGAATTCCACTAAACATTAGGTCCATAAAAAACAAAAAACATTTTAGGTCTGCTTTAAAAAAATTTTTCTCAGTAAATTCCCACGTTTTATTAAGTATATTTTAGTCCTAGTTTCAGCCTAAACTGTGATGTGTGTGCTATTAAGAATATCTATGTGATTTTAACAGCTGTGATACTGAAAAGTAAAGTCTTGTATTTTGTTTCACTGTTGTAAATTTTTGTGAACAGTTTATCCTTCTTGAACTAATTGTATATTTTTTGTTTTTAGTGATTTCTTATAGTTATAATTATTTTACCTTTCTTTCTTTCTTGTCTAAAATACTAAATCTGCGTGGATAACATTTATATAATATTTCTGCAAAAATACAAAGAGCACATACAGGTATTATTTACCTAGGTGCTTGCCAAACTCAGTTTAGGGACGCATTATGTATCTGTATTGTAACCATTAAGTGCAAATTGTATTGTAAATATTTGGGTTTTGAATAAATTTGAATTTGAATTTGAATTTGAATTTGAGGTAAAAGTAAGATACCAAAAAAAAGTTGTATTTTTAGCTGCTTAACCCTAAAACAATATAAACAATATGAAATTTTTAAACAAGCCAGTGGCGTACAATTTTTTTGGCAATATTATTCGGAAAACTGCCCCCTCCCTCCGGGCGGAAATGGCGAAATAATAAACGTCCGAAAAATTTTATTCTTTCCGACCAAAAAACTTTGGATTCTGGATCAGCGACCTCAAATTAGGCTATAAAAAAAATTCGTGTGAAAAGTTCGCTATACCTAAGTGCTAATCCTAATATTTACCAAAAATAAAATGTCCGCGTGTCCGGTGTTTTTGTGCCACCCTGTACTTATAAGTAGGTGCAAAAATAATTTTGGAATTTAGAAAAAAGTAGGTATCCTGTGCTAAATGCTTTCCATACTTTTTGACCTTACGCCATGATCAAAGAGTAATTATTTATTAGTTCAGATATGATTTGAAACATCTTTGTATGATGCCAAATACATCATTGTCCGTCATTATCTTAAGAGTGTCCTCGGGTACAATACTCTACGAAGCAGTCGTGGCCGAGTGGTTAAGGCGTCTGACTCGAAATCAGATTCCCTCTGGGAGCGTAGGTTCGAATCCTACCGGCTGCGCAATACTTTTTTTTATTGATATAATTAAAAGTAATAACTTAACATTTTTAGGGCAGAAAAAATACGTGTGCACTCGCTGTTCAACCCTTTACGAATCCCCGAACCCTCTCAAAATCCACATTACGTTGGCGTGCGGAAGATATCCCATATGCACCCTTTGGGAGCGTCTTGCTAACCTAATGAAAGAGACCCAGGCATTACGAAACATCGGACCCAAAGAAGATGCTTTTACGTTCAAATTAAGTCCAGAACCGCAAGTGTCTCGACAACGAAATGCTCTTGATCTGACCTTAACTGGCCAAAGCATTGAAAATAAGGGATTGTATAAACCTTATACAGAGTGTTCAGCTTTTAAACCATTTAAGTAAGTATTTTTCAGTTAAGCCAAACGCGTGTACAAGGAGTAAAACCTATTGTATGAAAATCGGTATTAACATGAACATACGTCCTAAGCTTTTTAACTTTTAAAGTACAGGATATTAATATTTTAAGAAAAAAAAATTTCTTCTATTTTCGTGAGAATTGGTAGGCAACGGGGCGGGGGGGGGGGGGGGGTTTGGGGTAATATCAATATTACTTTTTACTCTCTTTCTGTTATCTTTATTGTCAAGCACCTCCCCCCGAACCTATTCCTGGCTGCGCTACTTATGGTAGGTACTAGGTTCGTCCTTGCATTGTTGCAAAAATTGTTCAACGCAATGCGCAATGTTCCAAGTTTTTTATTCACTTATATCTCTGAATGAATTGTCTCTTTTATTTCTACAATGGCAAGATAGTCGCGCATAATGCCTGTAACTTTTGAATTACCTCGTATACGAAAAAGTGACCTTTATGAAATTTGTTCAGTAAATTATTCTCCACATTTCTACCTCCGTGAATTTTTTTTGTCATATGTTTGGTTTGGTTGCCATAGAGACAAACTTACTTTATTTTAAATGGAACACCCTGCATATGATATTTGGATTCTACTAGGAAAACTCTGAATTTTTTGTATTTCAGATTTTCACCAATCTGCAAGCGTTTCCAAGATAATGACAGCTCAAAAATGAAAAACTTCCTAATTGTAATTATTCCCACCTAATACCAAAAAAATATGATACAAAGCAAAAAATATGGTATCATATTCTTTGCTAGTACCCACCAGTTGAGTCAAGGTTTTTTCATGACAGCGACCTAAGAGGTGTCAATTTTGAGTTCCTGTTTAATTTTCTGTCGTCTGATTTCTGATTTGTTTACACTATGGTTCATCCGAATAAGGAACAACGAGTTGAAATTTTAATAATGAGCGGTTAAGGCAATATGAAGAGATCGCAAGATCAGGTTTGTCAACTTATTAATAAATTATATTCAAATAGGCCTCCAATAAATCAGTCAACGGTGTGTCGAGCGGTAAAGAAATTTCGAGAAACAGGCAGTGTTAAGGAAGCCCCTAGATCAGGTCGACCTAAAACAGCAACCGGGGGAGACAAAGCTTTGTATATCATGCTCTTAATACATGAAAATCCAACACAATCGTCCAGGCCGATGGCAATGAATTTTAATGTGTCTCATCAGTCAGTGAAAAATTTGTTTAAGCAGGAGAAGTTGCATCCCTACAAGATAAAGTTGGTGCACGAGTTAAACTAGGACGATTTTGATAGAAGACCTAAACTTTGTGAGCTGATGATGGAAAGATACAATAACGATAATAAGTTCGCAACAAGTATCATTTTCTCGGATGAAGCTACTTTCCATTTAAATGGCATTGTTAATAGACACAATTATCGTTATTGGTCTGCTGAGAATACTCACTGGTTCCAGGAAGGTCATAATCAGAGGCCCGAAAAAGTTAATGTTTGGGCGGGTATAGTTGGTAGACATATTGTGGGAGCTTTTTTCATAGATGGTGATTTGAATGGCGAGAAATATGTGGACCTCCTCAGGAATCACATAATTCCTTCTTGCAGAATGGTTTTACCGGGTGTAAGTATGCGGCGAACAATTTCCAGGACGTTGGATTGGCAGAAGAGGTGTTATTGACTGGCCAGCGCGATCCCTGAACTTAACCCCGCTCGACTTCTTTTTGTGGGGACACTTAAAGAACAAAGTCTACGTTAACCGTCCAAATGACTTACAATCTTTAAAAGTCAGAATTAGCGCTGAAATTCGGGCCATTCCAAAGGACTTCCTTTTAGACGTTGTAGACGGGTTCGACTGGCGCTCTGCTTAGCAGAAAATGGTGGTCATTTTGAACACCTGGTCCACTGAAAAGGTTTCACTTGTTTATTATTTCGATGTTAAGTTGTTCAATTTTCTGGGCTATGTATTTTGTTTTTATAAAGTTTGTTACAATTTTAAATAAATAAAAATTTGAAATACAAAAAATTCAGAGTTTTCCCAGTAGAATTAAAAAAAAAGTAAGTTGGTATGGCAACCAAACCAGAAATGACAGATAAAATTCATGCAGGTGGAAATGTGGGGAATTATTTACTGAACAACTTTCATAAAGGTCACTTTTTCGTATACGAGATAATTCAAAAGTTACAGGCATTCTGCGCGACTTTTTTGCACTGTACAACGTTACAACGTTTGCATCACAAAATAACTTTTTTTTAGAAAACAGAGTAACGAGATAAATGGAAACACGACGCCGTCCATTGACGCAAGGCTTCAGGGAATACCCACAATGTGGCCAATAACTCTTGAGACCGATGTGGTCCAACTCCATAGAAATCTGATGCACACTCAGAATTTAACCAATGCCAATGGCCGAAATATCTACAGTGACGATGCCCAAATTGAAAGTTTGGTAAGTAAAATAGGAAACTCAAAATAAATAATCCTGCTAAATTTATATTTGCATTAAAAGGCCTCCAGCCAGCCAGTAGTATAACAGAAGTGATTATTATATGATGTTATTATTATTATAGTGGTTATTATAACGGTGTTTATATATTGTAGTGATCGCCAACATCTTGATAAATGAAAGATCTTGTCTTGATTTCACGACAAGATCAAGATAAGAGACATTATTAAAAAAATAATTCAAAATTTTAAGAAATCTTGATCCAGGGTTATAAAACTTGACATAGCCTATTTTTTTATTTAAAAAGATAGACCCATAGTTTGCAACAATGAAAAATTTAAAAATAACAAAAATAGAATTAATAATATTAATAATAATAATCTTTTCATTGCTCAATAATTAAACCGCAGCTACTCAGGTATAGTCGTGTTGGATTTAGACAATGTTTTAGAGCAGGGTCGTGATTCGTGATTTGATAGTATTATTTACGATTTTCCAGAAAATATTGGGAGCCAAACAGCCAAAGGAACTGTCAAAAAATAGAAAAAGATTAAAGACCAAAGGGGTCAATAAAAGATAAATTCATTAAACAAAGAAAATTGGTTTTGAACCAGAATACTAATCAAATAATAACTGTTTTAATAAGCCAATTGATCAAAAGGGTATTATTCAATGGAAAATTCCCTAATTAGAGAAAGAAAGAGATTACAATAAAACAAGAGTACACACGCTGCAGCTTATTTATTAAACTTACTAAGGGAAAGCAGAAAATATCACATTAAGCATTGCAATTCCAAGTTATAGATGATAATTGTAGTTATGGCCTACTCTTAAAAGATAGCTTTCGTTCTACAGAAATACACTTAATATTTAAACAAAAAAACAGGCGTGATGCCTTACACTTAATAATAAAAACAGTTAACAATATATCAACGTTACGATAAAAATGGACAGTAAGTACTGATTTTAAAAAGATTTTTTCATTTGCACGTTAGGGTTCTCTTTAGGATTAAGGTTCAGAAAATAATAAATAATAAGCTGTTCATCAAAATTCTTAATTAAATAGGCGGTTAATTCCAGTTGGGTAATAAATCCACATTAACAAATATAAAAATTTACTCATCTTTTAACTAAGCTCCCTCGGATCCAAACACTTTGCAGCCTCTCCAGTGACGCTGCTAGTTGCTGGCCGGCAACAGGTGCACAATAAAATGGCGGTGAACTGGACAACACTGTCGAAATAAAATGGCCGTGGCTCCCATAAAATCGGCTTCACATCAAGGAACTCCACGTCCACCGTCCACTGCCAACAAACAATTCACCGGAGTAGGCTGCAACTACGTGAATCAGACGTCCACACCAGGATACAAAAGAGATTTGCTTGTCGTAAAAGGGAATTTGTGGAATTTAATGTTTTAATGAAAATAGAGTGGAATTAAATGGAATAAAATAGATTCAGATAGAATAGAATAATTTAAAATGAGAGAAAATAGAACAACATGAAATAAATGTAAGGGACAATAAATCAGAATAAAAGTCACGGGAAATTTGATAAAAAAAGGCATAATAAAAAACTTCATGAAAAAGAACCTTGATAAAAAAAAGGAAAAAGCAAGAGGTAAAAATTAAAAAATGTAAAAAACATTTTGAACTGGTTTCTTCCTTGATCTGGCCAGGAAACAATTTCCCCAATGGGTGTTACGCTTGCTTGATAAAAATCAATCCAGAAAAGTATGCGACACACTAGGTGCCTTTTATTTACCAATGTGATTTCCACGCCATTTAAAAATTTAAACCTGGCTCCAAGGGAATACTACGTGCGAAAAGGCTGGCAACGACCACGAACGATTTGTATCCTCTCTCTGACGTCAGATCACCTGGCATGCGTAGAAATTACACCCGAGAAGTGGCGCGCGAACCAATGCGTCGATAAAATCGATCTGCGGCGCCTACTATGGCACGAAGCGACCGGGCCAGTGGACTTTTAATATTTAATTGAATTATTATGGATAATGAGTACTTAAATTGGCTCATTCCAATTAACTAAGTTGGAACAATCAAAAGATTGTTACAAGTTTCACAAGCGATAAGTTTTAGAAAATAGCTAAACTTAAAAAGCTGAGTAAACAAATTAACTGCAGTGTTGCCAGTTTGGAAGTTATTTCAGGAAAACATATTTTCTTAAGTAGACCTGCATTTCTATATTAAATTTTAATACGTCTCACGATTCTAAACAGAACACAGAGAATAAAATTTTTTTGATAAGATAGCACTTTCAACATATTGTTGAAGTTTTTGTTGCTAATCAATTCTAAAGTACATTTAGCTAGTTTTATCTCGCGTTCGTAACATGGGTTTAATTAAAATTGAAGGGCCAATAGCTTGTAAACTACAATTCCTTCAAGATTTTGAATTTTTTGTGTTTTATTTAAAAGCATGAGATGTATTAAAATTTAAAATGCAGTATTGCCGTATAACAAAATCTTTTTTGAAATAGCTTCCAACTGGCAACGCTGGAAATAATTAGTTTCCTCATCTTTCCTAAATTGGATTATTGTGTGAAAATTCGCATTTGGAACTATGGGTATATCTCTTTTAATAAAAATTTTTGCCCGTATCAGGTTTTAAAGAAGTAACCTTCATTGGATAAAATTTCTCTCATTTAAGATTTACTTTAATTTAAGTCTTCAAATAAAACACACAAGCTGTATTTAAAATAATTTAAGTTTTATTCTTTTAAACAAAAATTCAAAAGGCACAAATTGAGGCACATAACACTTATTATGAAATCATGAGCTAGTCTGTTCCTGGTCTTCGTTATCGTTAAACCAGTTCGTGAAAATAGCCTGTCTGAAGAGACTGATGTTGCTGGAGTTGCAAGAAAGTCCTTAGCCATTTTTGACAACGAGGGGTAAATATTTTCATGGCTTTTCCACCAATCTAGTAAGTCTTCTACTTCGGAATTTTCTACTCTGGGTTCAATGAGGTATTTCTGAATCTCTCGTATCCACAGTTACATATTATGCTGTCATCTCTTTTATAGATGGAAGTAGTATCTGTACAAAACTCCTTATTAATTAATAAAGCTTTTTCTTCTGTAGAAGTTGGCAACGCCATTAGATCATTCATGCCGCTATCATCATTATTACAGAAATAGCTTGATTTAAAGATAGCTTCAAAGCTTTTGACTGCTTCCGATTCCAGGGCCGTAGATAAGGGGGGGGGGGGGGTTAGGGGGTTCAAACCCCCCCCCCCCCCCATAACAACGAATGTTCAGTTCTACCTTGTTAACCACCGTAAATTTTATTAATAATTCTAATAAATTGCCAGAGTTTTCTTACCTAAACCCCCCCCCCCCCATGGGTAACGCCTAGCTACGGCCCTGTCCGATTCCATAAGCCTACCCTACATGACGAAAAGAAAAATGTCTAAGCCTTGTGGCGTGGATTCAAAATAAGAGCTACACGATACATCCAGTGGGGTTTATTATAATGTTATAATTTGAAGATCTTGAAATTTATTGAATCAAGACAAGATTGAAATTGTCAGGAAATGACCCAGACAAGATTTTTGTGTTTCTTGATTGTATTTTTCAAGACAAGACAAGATTCCATGTCTTGCCCATCATTATTTATATGAAGAAGCACACCACCGCTAAAATTCAAGAACTCATTCAATACTTGAAATATAATCATTTTATGAAAATATTTGAAAACTTAACCTTTCTCTAGTTTTATTTTTTTTTTAAATTACTGTGTAGCAAATTTATCGTGGTATTATCTTTTATCATGTCCGTACAATACCATTTTTATTAAATAAAAAAACAAACGAAAACTAGATAAAGGTTCTTTGTTCCTTTAACTTTTAGATATTTCTTAAAATTTGCTTATTTTCTAGATTTTCAATTTATGCTCTAACCTTGCAAACCGAAAATTTAAAAGTATTGTTATTTCGCGGTTCCTATTGAGCGGAAGCTCTGCGTTGAAGCCGTAAGGCAAAGAAATCATTTTGACTAAAATAAATTGGAAAAGTATTCAAATTTGTTTTTAGGTTAGCAGTTTGGGAAAAGCCAAACAAGGGCACATCTGTCTTTACTGCGGAAAATGCTATTCCAGAAAATATGGATTAAAAATTCATATAAGAACTCATACAGGATATAAACCACTAAGG
The DNA here is from genome assembly GCA_963920685.1 of Polydrusus tereticollis. Lineage (NCBI taxonomy): Eukaryota > Metazoa > Arthropoda > Insecta > Coleoptera > Curculionidae > Polydrusus > Polydrusus tereticollis. The sequence goes on from OY987327.1 coordinate 75,056,571, forward strand.
TGTAAATTTTGTGATAGGCCTTTTGGAGATCCTAGTAATTTGAATAAACATGTAAGATTGCATGCTGAAGGAAATACACCGTACAAGTAAGATTTTTTTTCAAAACGTTTTTGATTGGAATGTTTTATCTCCTACATGATCTCACATTTAAAATGTTTTAAATATATGACTTCTCCCAATACAACTGCAGATACGACAACAGAACGGAGATTCATGTTTGTCTGCAGTCACACTAAACACAAAATAATCGAATTCACCTTCTTATCTTGATGGTTTCTCCAAGATATATAATTTTTTAGATGCGATCTTTGTGGAAAAATCCTGGTAAGAAGACGCGACTTGGAAAGACATTTGAAATCACGACACATGGTAGAAATTCATCCAGGACAAAGCATCGTGCCAGAGTCTCCCGTTATTACTAATGAAAGAACCAACTCAGTTATGATTAACAGTGAACCTTTGAAGGAACCAGCCAATGAGAATGCTCATGATATGATTCTTAAGATTGAAGAAATTACACACCGTAGGGAAGATCACGACGTGAAAATTATAGACATTCAAAAAGAAGAAATTCTTGACGCAACTGACACTATTGAATGTTAGATATCTGTATAGTTTTAAATCCCAATTAATTGTGTTAACAATATACGAATTATCTATTTTTTACATTTCCTTGGGGTATAAAAAATCATATCTTTAAATATAAGGAAAAAATAAGTAAAAAATGTATTATAACATGCGGAAATGCTAGCTTTTAACAGAGGATATGATTTTAGATATTTAAAAAATATACCTATGTGTTTTCGTAAGAAAAAGTAGGTAGTCTATGTAAATACGTTAAAATATTTTTGATACTAGATACTTATAGATATTTTGCGCATTTTTGTGCCACCTTTGTCCATAACTTGTTACTGTTATTATATTGAAAAGGGAGTGGATTTACCTACGGATTTTTTGGCTGATATGATGTGATATTACCAGATTTTTGTCTATATTCGATAAAATGTTGGTTTTTAATAAATGTATATTTTATATTTCTGTTTATCATTAAAATACCTCATTATTCATTAAAAGAGAAATGTATCTCATTGGAAAATATTTGGGATACCAAATTAGGGTGTTATTTATATTAAAACGATGAAACTCTTCCCTTCTCCCGCGAGCACATTGTTATTATGTTTTTTTTGCCTACTAAATGTTCCTACTGATTGATGGGGTAGTCCAGCCAGTTAGTTTAAGTTAGTTCAGGCCTGGGTGGTTAAGTATTTGGGGAATACTCAGGGGTTGGCAAAAATAATTACCTTTGATTTAAGTGCTAGGTCCGTGGGCCTCCCTACACCTACTCTACTGCCGACTTTTAATGTTTTGCTCATGAACTACTTTGTACGAACCTCTTTTAATCGCCTAAATGACAAGATAGTTGGATCCATAAGATCTACCCCTGAAATAAAGTTAATAATATCATTATAACCTCTTGTCCGTCATAAAATAATTGTGATGTGGAGTATCCCAATAATTTTACGAAATTTGTTAGTAGACAGAAACATGAATTGGGTAAAGTTGAATGAATTCCTGGCGAAATTTGGCTTGGTCCCAAAAAAGTTCCAGCAGATTTTGTGTTCATTCCTTGTCCATCGTTTCATGGCATCTCGTTCTATACACCTTGATCTCCGAGTGCCGGTTCTGGTTCAATGAATGTTTTTTCCGAACCCTTTCTTGCCACGTCAGCCTTTTCGTTTCCTATAATACCTTCATGTTCTGATACGCATTGTAGTATTACGTTGTTAGCTTTTGCTAGGGCCTCTAGTTCCTCTTGGCATTCCTATACCAGTCTTGATGTCATCTCTTTGCATGTTAGCGCTGTAAGACCTGCTTGGCTATGTGGCGGAAGTCCTTCTATTGTTTTTATACGCACACATTGCCGGCCAATCTTTATAGGCTTCCTAGCTTTGATATTGTGGTTTTCTGCCGTGTCTTTGGTCACTTGACCCCTGCTGCATAAGTGAGTCTCACTACAACCAGTGCAATAGCCTAGATGAGGGTCCCCATGTTTGTAAGTACATCCGTCTAGTAACTGCCAAGGTTACCTTCGACTTTTTACTTTTTCACTTAGTATATAGCTATATTTTAGAAATATTATGCATGAATGAAACGTCTTCTGTTGTTTTTATTCAAGTAAAACTACTATATCTGTTTAAGGTAGGTATGCCATTTTATTCACCATTTTCTTTAAATGACTATGTACTTTTCTACAAATATAAGGTGTATTAATATATTTCAATGAAATATTAAATGGTAGAAATGAGAGTCTGCCCTACGGTTCAACCATTCTACCATTTAGGAGTTTTAACCCCATGTGTAAATGGACTACTTCTTGTATAATAAAATATTAAACTGAATTTTGTCCATTTATTTGACTTCCTATTCAGATTTCTGTCCCAAAATAATTTTGTTCGACAATCTCCCCTTACAGTTATGGTCCATCATTGTTGTATTTTGTTATACTTGATTTATTTTTACTTTACAGAGATAACAATGATCGAAAATTTCGAAATTTATTCACACAAGGTACATTTTATTACAGTCTTTACCTTAACTAATTACACTAAAAACAGCCTTCAACATGATACTATTCTTTAGCTTGCTCTTGTTCTTCTTTAATATCTTTTTTAATACCGTCCACTTCCTCCAAATGCTTAGCTCTAGCCTCAACTACTTCTGGTAAATCATTGGGTACATCTGGTGTTTGCTGAGCTGCCGCCTCTGCTTCAGCTGGTACTGCTTCAGCCAAAATAGGAGCGGCAATCAAATGACCTGGTGCAGCGTATCCGGTAACAAAAGAATGAGGATGTAGAGCATATGAATTGACTGCGAAGAGGCCTCCATAGTTAATTCCGAAAGAATACCCAAATGATGGAGAAGTTAAAAGTGGGGCTGCACGGATTAATTGTATAGCAGGGGCAGATTGTAATATGGCGGCTGGAGTAGCTTCGGGGATGATAGCAGGCTGAGCTTGGATTGCAGATTTAAGTTCCACTGCAAGGGCTTCATGAGCTTTCTATAAAATAAAGAACAAACATTTTCAAAAAAAAATATCATTAAGAATAATAATAATAATAATTTAGTAAACCCCAAGGTTAATTATTTATTTTCCATAAATCTTTCAATGGTTTTGTCCTTGATCCTTTTAAATCGCCCATGCATTTTTAAGTTGACACTTGAATAAGCTATTACTAACTCTAGGTAGTTACCTTGGCTTCAACTTCCACTTGACGAAATGCTTCAAGATGCCTTGCTTTGGCTTCAACGACTTCAGGGGTGTCTTGAACAGGTTCCGGTTGAACTAGAGGAACAGCTTTAGGTAATGCAGGTGCTACGGGTAAGTTGGAGGCTGCCACTCTAAATCCATTTAAAGCATCGGCTCTAAGAACATAAATATATAGTTTAACTAACCTTTATTGAATAAACAAATAACAGTCGGCAAAACACTACTTACGAGCGATGGAAAACAGCGAAATGTCGACACTTTGACTTCCTGTCCAGAAATCAAAGCGCCACATAGGTAGAGGAAAGGAACCAAATATCGGATAGGCTCATAATATTGGACACTACCTTATTTCCTAATTCTAAGTTTTGCCATGTATCTCCGGTGGTAGAGAGCAATAGCTGTTGCCATCTACCAAATATCTAGTTGAGAGACGAGAGTGTCGTTTCTACTGGATATTTTTCCTTGGCTGTGGTTAGTTTAGTCGGCCAGCGAGTTTTTAAAAGTGATTTCAAATTGCTCTTTTTGGCAAAAGTGTACAGTTATCAGGGACTTTCTAAGTGCCATTCTATTAAAAATGTATGTAGGATCTTGGTAGTATGTAAAATATTTTCAGAAAAATGTCGTTTTTTTGTCGGAACTTCGTCTTTTCTTTTTGAGGTTAAGTTGCCTATTACCGCACAGTAAGATATCCCCAATATCGCATATATCCGATATTAGGAAACCATTTTTACATTACAATATTTATTTTTTCAGATGACTCAAAGAAAAACGTAAGATGTCGATTCCATGAAGCTTAGAAAATTAGGCCGAAAACCTACGTTACCAGAAGAAATTGAAGATTTATTGGTCGAGTACTGTTTTAATATGGAGAAAAGGTTCTTTGGCCTAACTGCAGTTGATATTAAAAGGATGGCTTTTCAACTAGCGTTAAGGAATGGATTACCAAATCCATTTTCACAAAATAGAGAATCTGCTGGTAAAAAGTGGCTCAAATTGTTTTTAAGGCGACATCCGGAGCTACGATTTAGGAAACCACAAGGTATATTTGCTGCAAAGGTGAAAGGGCTTACAAAAGAAAACTGCGATTCATTTTTAAGCTATTAGAATCTGCTCTAAAAAAAATTTAAATGAACCCGTCTAGGGTGTTTACTGTTAATGAAACGAGTGTGACCACCGTGCAACATTAACATACAAAAGTACTAAGCCTGCGAGGAAAAAGCAAGTAAGTGCCCTTACATATAAATCAATCTTTTTTAAAGGACTTCATGAATATAACAATTTAGATTTATTAATTAAGAAACAAAATTCCTTAAGTAAATTTAAAAAATCCTTAAAAATATCATTACTTAGAAAACAAAATATCTGATAAAATTTATTTAAAAATATTTTTGGTGCATAAAATTGATTGTAATTTTAAATGTTTTATTATTGTTAAAAAAACTAGAATTTATAATATTGTAGCAGTATTGCTAAAATAAATCTTGTTACTACTACTACTACTACTACTACTACAATATCTGAAAGGGGGGCACTTGTGACAGTAGTGACCTGCATGAATGCAACAGGTGTATACGTTCCCCCGATGCTTATCTACCCTAGGAAAAATATGAAACCGGAATTGCTTAATGGAGCTCCACCAGGAACGGTTGCAAGATGTCATCCATCTAGGTGGATGCAACAAGATATTTTTACATCCTGGCTTCATCACTTTATAAAGCATGTAAAACCGTGTGAGGAAGATCCAGTCGTTTTAATTCTCGATGGCCACTACTCGCATACCAGGAACATTGATGTGATTAACCTAGCCCGGGATAGCAACATTCAAATAGTTTGTCTACCTCCACACAGCACTCATAAATTACAACCACTGGATGTAGCCTTTATGTCTCCTTTTAAGACATATCATGCGATGGAAATATAAACCTGGCTAAAGCATAAACCGGGCAGAGTAGTAACTGCATATCAGATGGCAAAGCTGATGGGAAAGGCCTACTTACGGGCCGCCAGTGTGGAAGTTGCAGTGAAAGGATTTCAAAAATGTGGTATCTTTCCATTGAACAAAAACGTTTTTAGGGATGACGATTTTGCCATACATTTAAGAATTGAAGGAGTCGCTTTTCCTGAAAATAAAAACACTGATGGCGATGTTAGCATTGATGACGATGTTCCGTTATCTACGCTAGCTAAAAAGCTTCGCCCGGAAAATATCATAGAAACACTATCCTTACCAAGTTGTCCACTCCAACATCTAATAGGGTACTTGTTAAACCAAAATAAGTCCTTTGCCCACATGTTCCTTTCAAACTTCCAATAAAGGAAGAAAGCGTGGTTCGGCAGCGATCATAACTGAGTCTCCATATAAATAGCAGCTGGAAGAGGATATAGCCAGAAAGAATTCAACGGCTTAGGTTGTCACTAAAAAAAATTATGGAATGTTCCACCTACCAAAAAGATGATGAAAATAAACGAAAAATTGTACTTACAAGGAAAGAAACAAAACAAATTGATACGAATATTAGCTCATCAAGTGAAGATGAGGATACGGAAATAGAGTTCATAGACACCAGTGAGGATAATGGTGTGGATCAGGAAGATGCAGAATGCTTTTATTGTTTAAACCTATATTCTCAAGATACTAGGGGAAAATCATAGATTTGATGCACTATGTGCTTTCGCTGGAGTCATGAGGAGTGTGCCGGGGTTGGAAAACATAAAAGATTCATTTGTGAATTTTGTTTTGATCAATAAGTTGCACTGTTCTTCAAGGTTCAAAAATATTTTTTATAATAAATACCTATGTACCATTTTATTAATAAAAGTGTTATAAAAACATTGAGCCCCTTTGTTTGTTTTATAATATTTTTTATATATTCATACTTTCAATATGTTCCCAGAACAACACTTTTAAGGCTTTGCCAAAAGGACGAAAATCCGACTGTTACTGTGTTACTGCAAAAACTAGGCTAGGTCGACAAACAGTGCTTACAAAAGAACTAGAAGACGATCTCATAAAATATGTACTTCTAATGAAAAGTAAATATTTGGCTTAACCAGAAACGACATCAGGAATATGGCATATCAACTTACTGTCAAAAACATTCTTCCCAATCCTTTTAGTAAAGGAACAGCTGGAAAAGGTTGACTAAGGCTATTTATCAGAGGCCACGCAAATAAACTATGCTTCAGAAGACCAACAGGGACATCTTTTGCCAGAGCAAACGGCTTTTCCAAAGAAAACGTTTAGGCATTTTTCCAAATTTTAACAAATGAATTTGAAAGGCATAACCATCCAGCAGATCGCGTTATTAACGTTGATGAGAGCGGTCTATCTATAATGACATCAAAGATATCACAAGTTAATGTTGCACTTAAAGGTAAACGATAAATTTTTAGCCTTTCTTCTGCTGAACGAGCCTCTTTAATTACAGTAGTATTCTGTATAAGCGTAGGAGGAAATTTTGTGCCACCCCTAGTTATATTCCCTAGAAAGAATTTAAGTCTGCAGCTTACAAAGGGCGCCCCTCCTAGAATAAAGTTTTAGTGCCGCCCCTCAGGGTGGATACAAAATAATATTTTCACAAAATGGTTTCGACATTTTACAGCGACAGTAAAACCTACACCTGAATCCCCAGTTCTGCTCATATTGGACGGCCATAATTCGCACACTCGCAATATTCAATCATCAACACAGCAAGATAATAATGTTAACATTGTGTATCTACCACCACATTCCACGCACAAGCTGCAACCCCCTAGACAAGTCTTTCATGGAGCTATTCAAAGCACATTATAGTGAGGAGATAAGAACGTGGATACAGCAAAATGCACGTCCAGTTAGTGCATATGAAGTAATGGAAATGTTCGGTAAATCATATTTAAAGGTTCAGCGTGGTGAAATTGCGGTTAATGGGTTTCTTGCCACAGGGGTTTATCCTGTTAATCCAAATATCTTCCGAGATTCTGACTTTCTTGCCTCCGAGACTACCAAGGAAAAAGATGTCATTGCCCCTCTTCTAGCACCTCAAGATTCTCAGAATCTTACGCTGCCAGCAGAAGTAATTACTCCTGCGAATATTTCGCCTGTTCCCTGCATACAAAAAGAAAGTAGCAATTGAGGTAGGAAAGCAGGAAAAGCTGTTGTAATAACTGCCTCGCCTTACAAAGCAGAACTAGAATCACCTGTACAATCTTCAATTTTAACTACATCTAAGATGAAAGCCAAAAGAAGGATTGACAAGGATGAGGAGATATTACCTGATCTAACGGCTCCAACCACATCAAGCACCAATGTGCATAGTCAAGCTAAGCTAAATAGAAAAAGAACAAGATTTAGTTTAAACCAGTCCAGTAGCTCTTCTGAAGAAGATTTTGTGGCAGATGATAATTCAGATGATTCACTATTTACTGGGCAAATCGAGGTAAAAACTCCAGAAAATAAAGAAAATCCGGATTGCCTGTTTCATGGTGGAAAGTTTTTGCAAAGCAAAAAAATTAAAAAGCAGTGAATACAGTAAAACCTGTGACTCATGATATCATTTGCTTTATGAATCTGGCATCTATTTTTGCGATTTCTGCCAAAAGATGATTGGTTATTACGTTCCTTCATATTCCATATTATTTGTGGCCCTATTTTAAAACAGTGCAAATAATAATATTTTAGTTTTTTTGTCATATTATTTAAAACGTACTGATTTTTACAAAACCAAGTTTAAGTTGTCAAAATATACATGTTTTCTCATCATTTGTATTTTGTTTGTATTAAAGAAGTAAAAATAATCTTATTAATTCGCCATATTGAAAAAAGTATGCCATATTTTTGTCGCCTTTACTTTACTTATAAGTGGACACTCAAATGTTTTTTTTTGATACAGCAGGAGAGTTTTAAATAAAATTAGGTGTGTCACGAAGGTGAAGCATAAAATCTACCGGGTCAGGGCAAAAAGCTGTTTGGGAAACGCTATTATACACTATACAGAGTTGATCAATGTTAACAAAACAAGTCCGGTTTTTTTATATTTATCGTCACGTTTAAAAAAATCGCGTAGAACCGTAAATTTTATTTTCAAGAAGGAAACATGTTTTCAGCACTTTGAAGCCTCTAACTTCAACTCCACTTACCGGGGGCGGGTGCACCTCTAACTGTTTAAATAAGATCACAGGGGTCAAGTGATATTACGTGCCTATTTAACGGTGCCTAGTTTTTATTTAAATTAAATTTAATTTATTGAAGGACCTTAATAAAAACTCTTTTGCATATGCTATGAACTTATCTGTCCAATTATATTTTAATAAATTCATTTATTATTTATTCTAGTGATCAACCGGTGTTCTCTGACGGGTCACGGAATGCGCCGAATCCATCGCCTTCTCCGGGAACATTGCTCGCGTCTGCGTCTCGTTTAATTGGTTTTCCAGCAGTCGTGACGTCAACCCGCACTACCGTGATCATGATGAGTTACACGGTGCTTGCAATCTAAGGCGCTATATTGATTGCCTGAATCTGATTGAGTTTTTTAAAAAGTATAAATAAATATGATAAATCGAGCTTGTTTCGTTTTTATTGATTAACCCTGTACAGTTAAACTATAATATAAATCAAAAATTACCATTATTGGATTTTATGTGGTAAAGTTTTTTTCCCAATATACAGTGAGAATGTAAAGGTTGAAGCAAATTCTTATGTTTTTTTTTTTGAAAAAACGCTTGCACCCGTCAATTTTTTATTTTTGTTGTGCATTTTTTTGAGCTTATTTCATGTATACAGTTTGTCCCAAAAATAAGTTATGTGGGTTTACTTTATTTTTTTAGATAGATGCCCCTATTTTATAATATTTTTTTGGATTCTTCATAAAACTCTAAACACATTTCATAAAATATGGCATATACTTAAATTCAGCCGTTTGCGAGAAAATCGATATTCAGATTTTAACAGATGATTTTTTTATTATTACTTAAATCATGAACACTGTTGTAAATAAAGCCTTTGGTTGTTAGGTTGTCACACTGACAGTGACTGTTGTCCCCTGATTAGAGCAGTTTTGCCTCAAGTCAAAGTGGCTGGCAAAAGTTTTGATAATCTTGTAATTTTAAAGAATGGTACGCTAAAGTGAAAGAGAGCGAATAGAAATATTAATAATGATGAGTTATGGAGATGAAATGCGCACACACATAGAAGTTTGCGAACTCTTCAATAACAAGTATCCTCGCGGAGAACCGATATCTCAATCTACTGTCAGTAAAATAGAAAAAAAATATAGAGATTTAGGTCACGTTAGGGACAATTATACGAAAGGTCGACTTGCGGTATTAGAAGACACACATTTAAATGTGTTATTGTCGGTTCAAGAATATCACCATAAGGCGAGTAGTACTAATGCTTTGGAAAATCATATCTGCAAAACATCTGTCCTGAAGTATTTAGACATAAATAAATTCCATCCTTACAAAGTCCAATTGGTTCATGAACTCACTGATAATGATCCAGACAGAAGAGTCCAATTTTGAGAGATAAACAGATTTCGAAACGAATTGTATTTTCGGATGATGCAACGTTTTGTCTGAATGGAAGTGTAATAAAACAAAACTGTCGGTATTGTGCTACAGATAATCCACGCTGGATTATGAAATGTCACACCCAATATCCTCAAAAAGTTAATGTTTAGGCCGGCATTGTTGAAAATAGAATTTTGGGACCCTTTTTTATTGACGGAAATTTGACAGGTAAAACATATTTAGAATTTTTAGAAAATGATCTAGTACCGTGCTTTGCCACATTAATACAGTTTTTCCCGAATGGTGTATTGGCCGACAAGGTTCAATTAAATGGCCGGCCAGATCTCCAGATTTACCCCTTTAGATTTTTTTTTATTATATGTTATGTCATGTTATGTAATGCATTAACGGACCAAACAATATTGAAGTTTCAAAGAACAGAGTAAGAGGCGAAATAAGATTGATAGAACCTTCGTTTATCATTAGGGTTTTCTTAAGTATATTCAATGACTTTAACTTCTTTTTGTTTATATTGTTGCTTCATCAGCGGCTCTTCCATGGGGGGGTCTGTTATTAAACATTTTGTTCTTATTGAGCTGAGCAGGTACAAAGTAGTAGGGATGTATTCACTTTTGAGTCATTTGATTCTATTTATTCGGAAGCAAGTTAAGATGGAGGAGACGAGGAATGAGCCAGTCTCTCGGTAATCGGTATTATTTTAAAGGGGTTGAGTGTATATATGAGTGTGTTATTAAGGGGTTCAGGGAAATGTAAGTCCGTTTGTAGTAGTCCACTATAATTTTGTCCATGTACTCAGTTATTGTCGGTATCTGTAAGTCATTATGTAAAGTATGAGTCATCGTATAGCGGGGCGCCCCCGTCACGATTCTTAAACATTTATTCTGAAACCTTTGAATTTTGAGAAAGTTTGTCTTGTTTATGGTATTCCAGGTGGTAATATCATATAGGATAGTCTTGTAGATTAAAGTTTTGTACGCAGATCCAAAGTACTTTTGCTGTTTATCAGAGCATATTATGGCACTCACTTGACCGCTCGCTTTTTCAAACGAGAGGCTGTGCTTAGCCGTTTATCGAATAGCAGACCCATTTTATATTTTGACATTAGTTTATCCTACTGTTTTTGACAAGCAATCTAAATATAGGTTGAATACTTCTGCCCTTCGAGAAATAGATAGCCTGTGTTTTGGCATCATTTAGACGAATTTTCCATTATACAAGCCATGCCTCGATAAGTTTTATATGACGTTGCAGTAGGCTTTCCTGCGGTGGCGGTAATCGCAGTATCGTCAGCAAACAGGTATAATTGTGTTTGAGCGAATTTTGGAATATCGCTGGTATACATATTGTACAGAGCTGGCGCAAGGGGGGAACCCTGCGGTACTCCGGCTCTCACGTGTCGCACTGTAGATAATGCATTCTCTGACGAAACTGCCAAAATCCGGTCCGACAACAACGGGTAAATTACTTTAATTAGGTAGTTTGGCATACCTAATCTTATTAACTTTAGTATAAGTCCGTCATTCCAGACATAATCAAACGCTTTACCAAGGGCGGTTTTACGGGGGGGGGGGGGTAATAGGGTAATTACCCCCCCCCCATGAATTTAGAATTTTAAGCATTATCATTGAAAAAAGGGCGTGGCACCCAAAAATTTTTCGCCTGCGCCGCTATTTTTTTTTCTCACTACCCCTCCCACACTTATTTTCTGGTTACTTTTCTTAAAAAAAAAATTGGGATTTCAAATTACCCCCCCCCCATGTTGAAAAGCTAAAACCGCCCTTGCGCTTTACTGACATCAAAAAGGACCGCTCCAGTTGTCCAACGACGGTTGAAGCCTGCCAGTATATTTGAAGCTAACCTCTTTGGTCTATGTATTTGAAGCCAATCGGTTGGTCTGGCGCACCGTGCAATGATCAGAACGGAAACCAAATTGCTCAGGTGGTAAAATATTGTCTTGAAATATGAAATCGTTTATACGATAAAGTATAAGCTTTTCAACAATCTTGCCTATACATGACAGAAGGCTGATGGGTCGATATCCTGAAACTAAAGTTTGGTCTTGACCTATCTTTGGAATAAAGATAACTTTAGCTTTTAAATAGAAATAAAGGTCTGTCTTTACCACCAAATAACTTTATTTGCCCCTCTAGGGTAGAAAACAAGGGTTATAGAAATGCATAAAAGGACGATGAATTAAATTAAATTCCTTAATGTATGTGTTGTACTAGTTTCGACTTTAGAGAAAGTCATCCTCAGCAACTAACCATTTAAGAGATTTTAATATGAATAGAAGTTAAAACAGTTGGGGGAGCAGAGAGGTGATTCAATAATACAATACAATATAATGTAGATTATGCAACCTTTGGAATAGACAGGAGTTTAGTATAAGAACGGTGAAGAACTAAGTAATAATGATTTTTTTATGGAAGTAGTCCATCTCACAGTGGAGTAATATTTTAAGTGAGGAATGAAACACAAAGTCTGCTCCACTAATTTAATAAAAAAGTTCAGATTAACATCCCAAACATGTTTCGAAGGTATAAACCTTCATCTTCAGTGGGTAATTGTTAAGATGTTATTTATGAAGGGACCAATGACATTGTTAAATTTATTTAAACTAATGTTGCAGAAAAATTCTTTTTAAGAAGACATATGTAACTTTAATTAGATAACTAATACATATTAAAATTAAAGTAAAATTTATAAATATATAATAATTCATTTTATTTTATAAATTTTACGTTAATTTAAATATGTATTAGTTATCTAATTAAAGTTACATATGTCTTCTTAAAAAGAATTTTTCTGCACCATTAGTTTAAATAAATTTAACAATGTCATTGGTCTCTTCATAAATAACATCTTAACAATTACCCACTAAAGATGAAGGTTTATACCTTCGAAACATGTTTGGGATGTTAATCTGAACTTTTTTATTAAATTAGTGGAGCAGACTTTGTGTTTCATTCCTCACTTAAGTAATAATGTCTTAACAATTTTGAATTTTATTTTAATATAACAAGTGAATAGTGACCACTTGATGTATTCCCATTTTATATGAAATGATAAGTCTCATTTCGACAAAAGTTTTTTGTAATAGCAAGTTCATTTAGTTTCATTCACAAATATCCAATCCACCATGACGTTAAGCATGTCTCCTCACTACTTCGGTTTCACTTAAAAAAAAATAATGAATTGATATGTTAAGATTCTTATTTTAAAGGAAAAATTTTTTGGCTTCAACATTGCTTAAATCACTACTATGATTAAGGTCCTTTATTCTACTAGCATATAAATCAACCCCTACCTTTACATGGAGATACACCGTTCTTATACTAAACTCCTGTCGATTCCAAAGGTTGCATAATCTACATTATATTGTATTGTATTATTGAATCACCTCTCTGCCCCCCCCCCCCCCAACTGTTTTAACTTCTTTTCATATTAAAATCTCTTAAATGGTTAGTTGCTGAGGATGACTTTCTCTAAAATCGAAACTAGTACAACACATACATTAAGAAATTTAATTTAATTCATCGTCATTTTATGTATTTCTATAACCCTTGTTTTCTACCCTAGGGGGGCAAATAAAGTTATTTGGTTGTAAAGACAGACCTTTATTTATATTTACAATCTCGCCACAGAATATGGACTACTTCTTAAATTTAGCTTTTAACTTAAGCTTTTTTCCAAACTGAATAAATAATGTGTTGTTGTTCTAAGTTAAATCGCAGTCTTCTCGCAAACGGCTGAATTTAAGTATATGACATGACATACTTCATGAAATATGTTTAGAATTTTATTCTGAATCCAAAATAATATTATAAAATAGGGGTATCCATTTAAAAATATAAAGTAACCCGTCATAACTGTTTTTTTAAACCACCTGTATACATGAAATAAGCTTCAAAAAATGCACAACAAAAATAAAAAGTTTACGGTTCCGAGCGTTTTTTCGAGCAAAAATCACATGCATTTTAAATGAATTTGTTCCAATCTTTACGTTCTCGCTGTATATTTAGGGTCATATAAAAATTATCTCTTACCTATATTGAACGTTTTGGATCTTTCCTTCCCCATCGAAATAAGAATAAGCTCCGACTGTTTGACCATCAGCAGACTTAATTTCATTTTTAGCTGATAGTTCGTTGGCGTAACCGTAAGCGTACTGGCCAATAGCATCCTGTGAATGGTACTGACTTGAGTGCTGACCAACTGGTACAGCAACAATTGGCGCTGCAGCTATTGTTGGTAGAGCAATTGGTGCAATTACTGAAAAAATTAATTGACTCAAATAAAGCGTATTTTACGACTGATTTAATAGGCCATAAACCAGTAAAATATTCAATATTTCGATCGCAAAAAGAATGGCTGAGCAGCAAAATTAGAACAGAACTAAAAATTAATATTTCTTATTTGTGACGTCTGTCATTTGTAGTCTAATAATGGTATAAAATACAGGGTGTCTCAGAAGTACGATACATAACTTAAGGGGGTGATTCCTTATGATATTCTAAGAAAAAAAATTCATATGAACATGTGTCCGGAGTTGCCCCGTTTTTGTTTTACAGTGAGTTAAATTTTTTTAACAAAAATCTGTTTCTTATAATTTTTTAAACATCCTTTTCTCGATTTTATTGGTACCTTTAATCATAATGATAAGGGGCTTAATTAGCCCTAACTAGATTAAATTTATTAAGTGGCGTCTCGGGAGCACCTCAACGAATATTATTGACAATAAAATGTACGCCACTGACTTTCTTCTATTTTTCATATTTTTTTTTCGGATTTATCAACTAATAGTACAACTTTTTTGTTCCCCAAATTGTTTTCGTTTCTTGCTTCGTTTGCGAGAGAAAAATTAAAAACCACTTTATTGCATGTATAAAAAAAAATAAAATATGTGTTTCAAAGGTAATTAAAACATTGAAATTAAAAATAAGACTATTTTTATAAATAATGATACAGAAAAAAGGCAAGAGTAATTCACAGGATATTTAAGAAAATTATAAAGAAACGATTGTTTTTTTTAAACTTAAACACCCTGTATATCAAAAACGGGGCAATTCCGGACACAGGTTCATATAAACTTTTTCTGTTAGAATATCAGGAGGAATCACTCCCTTAAGTTACGTATCGTGCACAAAAACACCCTGTATAATAAACTGAAACGTCACAAAAACAAATATTGTTTTTTAATTTTAAAATAACCAAAATCCCAAAAAGAAAATAAACTTTGTATAACGAAGGGTCAGGAAAAACGTAATAAAATTAATAAGTCTGAGTCTTGACAAATCTCAGTAGAAGAAAATTTATACTCTCGGATCGCAACTAAATATTATGTTTCCTTTTTTTTTAAATTAAAACAATTCTCTCCTCACACTCAATAATACAGGGTGGCCCAGTCTCAACGCAGGCTTCCATAGCATCTAAACTACTCAACTTTTTAATATTTTTTAATAACAGAGTCATAGGGAGGCATTAGGCCTACAATTTAAAATGATTTTAAATTATACAGGGTCTCCCAAATAGTCAGGACATATCAAACATACTTTTTTTTAAACGGAACACACTATATCTTACATTACTTTTGGATTCTACATAAAATTATAATTATTTTTTAGTAAGTGCATTATAAATCTAAACTAGTTTCTGAGATAGCGAGTTTTGAAAAATGACATTTTTGAACTTTGACAGCGTCTAGCTTTCTAACGATACGCCATATAGCAAAACGGCTTTACATGTTCCTATATATCTTACTTTTTTATTATCTTTTCAAAAATGCCAACTTCCTTTAAACCGGAAGTACTATATTTTCGGCTTTAGAGCTACATCCGGTTTAACCGGAAGTTGAAACTTTTATAAAGATGGTAAAAAAGTAAGATAGGGACATGCAAGCCGTTTTGCTCTAAGACGTAGGTACCGTTAGAAAGCTAGAAACTGTCAAAGTTCAAAAATGTAATTTTTCAAAACTCGATATCTCAGAAACTATTAAGTTTAGACTTATAATGCACTTACTAAAAAATAGTTGTTATTTTATGTAAAATCCAAAAATATTGTAAGATATAGGATGTTCCGTTTAAAAAATTAGAACTTTGCTATGGATCGTTTTTTGGGACATCCAGTATATTTCAAAATAATTTTAAACTGTAGGCCTAATGTCTCCCTATGGCCATGATTTTGAAAGATATTAAAAAGTTGAGTAGTTTAGATGCTATGAAATCCTGCGTTGAGAGTGGGTCACCCAGTATAACTTAAATTTCAAAATGTTCCAGAAAGTCTACAAGCCCTATGTATAGTATTTGTCAGTTTAGAAAGAAGTTAGTTGAGGGTAGAATTTTATGGCATGTGTCACTTTCTAGCTACTGAAGAAGGCAACCAGAAAATAAAAAAAAAATTGTTGTAAAAAATAGAATCGTATTCGCGCGTGTTTTATTTATTTCGTTTGTTGATTGTCACCAAACTGTTACATTCATCGTAGTATTCCGCAGATTTTCAAGGTATTTTTTATTTTTGGTGTTTCTTTGTATAATTTTATAGTTAGTGTGATGATTGAAAATTTTGGATCGCGATTACTCTGTTCCCAGTACCTCTGGAAGAAGAAATAAAGTAAACGTGGTAATTTAACCAATTAATATTTAGACATGCGCAATTTTATTAGCGACAACGACTAACGCCATGTTAACCCTTTGGGCTCCCATTTTTTTATTGTCATATTTCGAGCATTTCCAATAAAAACGTTGTATTTTTTTATTGTATTTTCTCAGTAAAAGAAATCGATAAAAATGGATTTTTGTCGATTATAGCTATCATGAATCGAAGACAAATCCTACGTATTTTTAGCCGTAAAATCCGAATCTGCTATGAAAAACAGTGGTTCCTTTTTAAGATTTCGAGAAGACCACCTTTAGGGAGGTAGGAGGGAAACTAATTTTAGCACTAATGTATTTCCTCCGAGCAATTATTCAATTTTGATTATGGACATTTTTTTTTGTATAGTCTTATATCCGGTATAACGTAGGAATTTGAAGTTCCTATCTCATTTGAAGCAATTAAAGGCCTCTGATGAACGAGCGGAGAAACGGAGTTGACACAATAGTAGGAAAATGAGGCTAACCCTTCGTCCAGTCGCCGCTTTAATTTTACCCCTTTGATATTAAAACCCTATTACCAAGAAGATATCTCAATATTTTCATTTATTTTTATCTATTTAAAGGGCTAGGTAGTAATAAATATTTAATAAAAGTACTTAAAAAAAGTGAAATATAAAGGTAGATTTTACAATAACAGATTTGTTAAAAACTCCAAGTCGAAATTTTGCTGTAAACGCAATTAATGTTTCCAAAATTAATAAAAAATATAGTTTTTCTTAGACCTCTTAAATAATTTTCCATTATGTAAAGTTGATTTTGTTGGACAGACCTCACCGCATTTTAATTAATATTAAAAAAAATATTAAATCCGGTCCTGAATCAACATAAACGTAAACCTAAAAAAAGTGACTAGAAAGTGACACATGCCGTAAAAGTCTAAACTTACTTCTTTCTAAACTGACAAATACTATATCCATAATTTGCCAACATAAGTAGAAGATAATATGTTTTCACCGTTTAAATTTCATCTCTGCTGTTATCCTATTTATTTTGCGGATCGTTGATCATTTTTACTTATAAAATTTTCATTTGTTGCTTAAGATGTTATTTAGATTGTATTATTTTAGAGATCATATTTTGATTTACGACAAATTCAAATAATGTTAGAAATGCTACTAAGTCACCAAAATCATTTCAGATGGCAATTCGTTGCGTTAAATTATTAATTATGGTGTTGTTAACTCTTCATTTCCTCATTCGTGAGTTTAGATTCAGGGTAACGAATTTATTATATCATCTACTAAAACAGATTATAAACAATATTAACTTGTCGTTAAAATGAATTAGATCAGATAAAGTACGAAGCAGATTAAGGACCATATTATTAATGCCCTGTTAGTTATAGTCGGATTCACGGCTCGTCTCGTCGTTCGACATTTAACAATAGACAAATGACAGTAACTAGCTGGACCAGTAACTTTGAAATATCCCCAACCCATCATAGAGCCGTAATTAGCCCAAAGCCCACTGACACAGACATCGCCACGTGCTTTTTTTCGCGTTAAGTGTTTTGCTGTGTTTTTAATTGTTCTCGTGTGTTTTGTATTTAAATAAGTTTATTAAAGACTTCTATTTTGGACGTACCTACCACCTACGTGTTTTGGTGTTTATTTGTTACGGAACGGTTAGTTAAATACATTAACCGCAAACTACTTTTATACGGTATTTATCTTTTTTAGGCGTAAAATGATAATGGATCATAATTATTGTCTTCCAAGTACCTCAATGGATAATATTCCTAAAGAAAACAGGGTAACGTTTATGCCCTGCAACTTTTTGACTCTTCCAAGGGCATTATCTTTTACCCCATTATTTATTAATAAATAAAAATAAAAAAAAATCATTATCTTGATAGGATTAGGGAGGAGAGTTTTCCATAAACAATTAATGAATATATTTTGTTGCATGCTACTCCACCATATATGTATATATAACTATATAAACCCAATATGCTTACCCTATGGCCATGGCAAAGTCAAAAAGTTTTAAATACTTAGTCGTAAAATGATGTATAATTATTATTATAATTTTTAGAAAAAAGGCGTTTTTTGTTTTACATGGCAATGAGTTGGCCCAAAAATTTGTGCAAAATGTTTATAATTATTTTAAAGACGTACATCCTCAAATAAGCCCCATTCAAGTAAGTATTTTTTTCAATTTTTTTTTCCACATTTTATTTCTTAGTCCATTTATTTGCAAAAATGATATATTTGCGCATACCATTAAGTACTAAGCATAAATTGGTGTATCTATTTCTACCAGTGTGTCATGCGTCTGGATGAAGCACGTGTATTTTTCTGTAATTTTAATATTTAATATAACGCCATATTGTTCGTAGGAAAACCAGTTACAATAAAGAAACTGCAAGACCTACTCCATCGCAAGGAAATGTATCTTGGAAGCATAAGCAGTCTCCTAAGGTTGGTAAAAAGCTTAGGCTTTTTCTATAAGAAGGAAGACAATCGCCGTGCGCTTATGGAAAAGCCATGTATTGCGGATAAACGGCGAAGATTTCTGTATACGTACATGGAAAACGCTGAGCTTGGTCCCGATAGAAAACCATGTGTTTTTCTGGACGAGACTTGGATTTTTTCTAATGGAACATTTAGAAAATCTTGGCAGGATGATAACGTTAAATCTGTCAGGAAAGAATCTGGAGAAGGGTACAGGTCAATATACGAATTAATAAATATAAGTTAACCTAAGTGAAGGTACAAAAAACCATAGTCTTTACTCTACAAGACCAAAATGAAGGCCCCCCTTCTGGAAATAAATTCTCTTAGTGAACACTAATCGTCATTTAATTTATATTTTTAGATACATTGTTTTGCATGCAGGGGGCGAATGTGGATTTATCGAAAATGCCAGGCTTATTTTTAAATCCAAATGCAAAACTGGTGACTACCATAGAGAGATGAACTCTGACAATTTTGAAAAATGGCTGTGCGAAACCCTGCCAAACTTAGAAGAGCCCTCCATGATAATTTTAGATAACGCTAGTTATCATAGCAGGCAAACTGCGAGGTGGCCCACAAAAAAATGGTTAAAGGCGGATTTACAAAGATGGTTAGAAGAGAAAAATATTTTATTTTCACCGTACGATACCGTCCAGGTTTTATGGCAACTTATCAATACAGTACAGTAATAATGTATAGTAACATTGAATAACATTTTTGCATTGGGCTTAAACTCACTGAAGTTCTTTTCTCGCCTTTTTCAAAAAATGCCGACAAAAAGTATAAATCGATTTTATGTTCCAAGAAAAACAATATAGAATGAACTAATATTATTTCCTTATATAAATGAATAGTAATATACTGCACTGAAAATATATATCAGCTCTTAAAATATAACAATTTCTATGCCATTGCAGCCTATATTAATTTAATTTATAAAATTACAAAATAACCTTGGTAGTACTAGTATTTTTTACTTGTAGATTGTAGATTTTTTATAATTAGAAATAAAAAAGTACTACATACACCTTTTATCTTTCCCTTTGCTCCTACGCTGATTTCACCAAACTATCCTCCAAAAAAAATTGCACATTTAATGTGATTTACGTGCTTAACAAATTTAGCTTAGTCTAATCCTGATAAATCTGAAATTTAGTACAAGTAACCTACCAACCTACAAAAACAAAATAGACTAGAAGTCGACAGGGTGCCATTAGTGACACGTGGCTCGTCCACCATCTTGCGAGACGGTTCAAGAATCCGACTATAACAGGGCATTAATAATAATTTGAACATTGTATTTTTGCCGGTTTTAGCTAAAGGAAAAACATAGAATAAAAGTCATATCAAATGGGAAGAAAATGTTATGAAAAAATCATTATTTTAAAAATAGATAATTTAAAACTTACCACTAGCTCTGGCAACAACCAAAAGGGCAGAAACAACTACGAAAAATGTCATATTGAATTCCGGTTTAGCGCTGCTGATTGTTCAGTACTCGCAAAACTGTGTACAATTAAAATTCGCGCACCCATTTATAGGTAGCCACACCCAAAAAGGGTAATTCCAATCCCGAACTTGCTGTATCAAAATAAAGAATTAAAGAGCATCTAGTTTTTTAATTTCGGCTGATAATTTGTTTTCGTTATTTAGAATTTAGTATGTAAGCATCTGTGCCAACAAAGATATCATGGTCCGATATGAACTAGTCTTAAATCAAAATATGTAATTTTAATAAAGAAAAAGTTACTTTTAATGTCTGATTTACTTTTGTAATTTTTAAATAAGTTCACTTTACATTAGTTCAGGATACTTACAGAGAGAGGGAGAGGGGATTAACAATCACAAGTGCGGCTTGTATGACATTTAATTTCCATTGATACCTGCAGTGTATGATATTTATAAATATCGAAATGCAAAGGAAAATAACGAAAAAACCAAGTTTTACAGTAATGAAGACAGACAATGCCCTTTAACCAATAAATTAATCAACAACCCCGTGGTTGGATAAAGAAGAAAGTTAGCTTTAGGGCAAGATAAGCAACACATCAAAAATCCAGAAACTTTGACCTATAAGCGGTCATGGAAAACCAGGAAATGTAAAATTAAAATGTCACTAAACTCTGTTTGTATTGAGGTAAGCTGACATCAGACTTCGTTCGTATTTTAATTCATGGCTAAAGCTTGCTTTTCTTAAAAATTACGCAAAGTTTTTCAAAATCCATAACTTATTATAAGAATGAAAAATAATATTTAAAAAGTAAAAGAATATTTCATTCATGGAATTGCTAAAACGTGAATAGATTGATGCCCCTTGGCAATACAACAGCTAAGTAAAAGCACACAAAGCTTTGAAAGATAAACGTTGAAGAACCAGGTATTGCCATAAAAAGACACTTGATTCCCTAATACGTCTTGGCACATAGTTATATTGCGGCCATACCTAAGGCAGCCTCGCTAACTTCCCTCACAGGATAGTGTGGGACTCGATGTGCAAGGCCTGTCCTTCCTTCTAAAGCCACCTCTATAACCCTTAGTCTCACCCAGTACAATCCCTTTGATATCACATCGGGTGGAACCCTTTGCGTTCTTTCCGTTCTTATACTCCTCTCTTTCTGTTCCTTACTTTACATTATATTTATCATCATATTGTCCGGGGTAAGGATGTATTCCAAGGTCGTATAGGTGTTATGTCTTATTTAATGCAGACAACAACCTCTACAGTCTCATTTCTAGCCTTCATCCTAGCGCACGTATCTCCCTCTCTTGCAAGCGGAAATATATTTTATAATTCTTTTACCAGGAGGGTATGGCCCCTATAATAATCTGCAATACCTTATTTGACACAGTCCGGTATGCCGACGCTATCCTCAGTAGTGCTTTTCTCTGCAGCATTGCTTGATAGTTACTTGATTAATAAGAACATGCTCTTTATCAGATAAGGGATCCACCTAGTATTATTAAGTGGAGTATACCTCGCACAGTAATCTCCTCTTTCCACTGCTCGTTCCTCCGATGTTCGGCAATAGCCTGTTCAGCAGTGACAATCTGTTTTCTGGCCTTATTCACTACACCAGTAACATGTTGACCAAAAGTGCCCCGTTGATCTATTCCAAGATATCTTAATGTTATGGCTGATTATACTCTAGTGTTATTGAAGGTGAAAAGGATGTTTTTGTTTTCTTTTGCCTTTCAGGATGATAGCTTCCGTTTTGGATGGCGCCAGTTTTAGAATATTTTCATCAGCCCAACCTTTAACTCGTTCAAAACTGATATTGTACGCATCATCAAATCCTCCTTATTATCCGCGGCTACCATCATTGCCAGGTCATCAGCATATCCTATATGGTTAGGGTATCTTCTCGTAATGTCAGTCTGTAAGTATCCTGTCATACATGATATTCCATAACAATGGGCCAAATATTAATCCTTTCAGTGCTCCCGTAGTAGTCACTATCTCTTCCCACTCCCTCTCTAGATATATCTATGCTCGAGCATGATATTATCAGGTATTTCGAGACCAATATCCTTTTTATTTCTTCTATTATTATACTGTGGTCCGCTGGGTTAAAAGCATTTGCAACGTCTAAGGTTACCAGCACGCATCAGTCTCTTCAACATCTTCTGGATGTTTCCATCACCCAACCTGAACTAACCCCAAGAGCTTTTGATGCTCTATAAATCCCTGGTTGGTGATTTGAGCCTCTTTTACACATATACGAACGACTGCAATCAACCAGTATGTGGTTCAGCTTAGTGTGCCTCGAACGACACTGTTTAAAGGTACTTTAATTTGGAGATTAACGTTATTCCTCTGAAACGATCTTCCTGATGTCGGGTTCCCAACGCATATAATATTTAAAGATTCAAGACGAACGTGAATCGCTTCATTCGCACACTCACCGCTAGCAGAGCGCGATTTTTCATAAAAAAGTATGTAAGTAAATTTTATTTCTTTATACAGAGTGCCAAAAAAGTCGCACGTAATGCCTGTAACTTTTGAATTACCTCGTATACGAAAATGTGACCTTTATAAAAGTTGTTCATTAAATTATTCCCCATATTTCTACCTGCATGAATTTTTCCTGTCATTTCTGCTTTGGTTGCCATAAAGACCAACTTACTTTTTTTAAATGGATATGATTGCATATTTGGATTCTACTGGGAAAACTATGATTTTTCTGTATTTCAAATTCTGCAAGCGTTTTCGAGATAATGACAGCTCAAAAGTGAAAAACTTTCTAATTATAATTATTCCTACCTAATACCCACCAGTTAAGTCAAGGTCATTTCATGACAGCGACCTAAGAGGTGTCAACTTTGAGTTCCTGTTTAATTTTCTGTTGTCTGATTTATAATTTGTTTACAATATGGTTCATCTGAATGAGAAACAACGAGTTAAAATTTTAATAATGGGCGGTTAGGAAATATGAAGACATCGCACGATCAGGTTTGTCAACTTTTCAATGAATTATATCCAAATAGGCCTCCAATAAATCAGTCAGCATTGTATCGAGTGGTAAAGAAATTTCGAGAAACAGGCAGTGTTAGGGAAGCCGCTAGATCAGGTCGACCTAAAACAGCAACCGGGGGAGGCAAAGCTGTGGATATCATGCTCGCAATACATGAAAATCTAGCACAATCATCCAGGCCAATGGCAATGGATTTTAATGTGTCTCATCAGTGAGTGAAAAATTTGTTTAAGCAGGAGAAGTTGCACCCCTACAAGATAAAGTTGGTGTATGAGTTAAACGAGGACGATTTTGATTGAAATGCTGAATTTTGTGAGCTGATGATGGAAAGATGCAATAACGATAATAACTTCGCAACAAATATAATTTTCTCGGATGAAGCTACTTTCCATTTAAATGGCATTGTTAATAGACACAATTATCGTTATTGGATTGCTGAGAATACTCACTGGTTCAGGTTAGTTTTTAGAAACTAACCTGGACATCCTCAGGAATCACATAATTCCTTCTTGCAGAATGGTTTTACCTGGTATGAATAATGGCATAAACGAACAGGTATGGTTCCAGCAAGATGGAGCACCTGCGCATTATGCGGCAAATGTTAGACAATACATGAGCGAACTGTTTCCAGGACGTTGGATAGGCAAAAGAGGCGGCGCTATTGACTGGCCAGCGTGATCCCCGGACTTAACCCCGCTCGACTTCTTTTTGTGGAGACACTTAAAGAACAAAGTCTACGTTAACCGTCCAAATGACTTAAAATCTTTAAAAGTCAGAATTAGTGTTGAAATTTGGGCCATTCCAGAGGACTTTCTTTTAAACGTTGTAGACGGGTTCAGGGATCGACTGGCACTCTGCTTAGCAGAAAATGGTGGTCATTTTGAACACCTGATTCACTGAAAAGGCTTCACTTGTTTATTATTCCGATGTTAAGTTCTTCAACTTTCTAGACTATTTATTTTGTTATTATAAAGTTTGTTACAATTTTAAATAAATAAAAATTTGAAATACAAAAAATTCAGTCCAAATATGCAAACATATGCAGGGTGTTCCATTTAAAAAAAGTAAGTTGGTCTCTATGGCAACCAAACCAGAAATAACACAATTTATGCAAATAAAAATGTGGGGAATAATTAACTGAACAACTTTAATAAATGTCACTTTTTCGTATACGAGGTAATTCAGGAGTTACAGGCATTATGCTCGACTTTTTTGCCACTCTTCGTATATTCCCAGAATGAAATCTATAAAATAGATTGAAGATTTTGGTACATTCAATATCGCATAAAATTTTAATATTTTTGCCCCAAATTTAATTTCTTAATGTTGTTTTCTTACCGATATTAACTGGGTTTGTTTTCCGTCTCCAGCGAGATTAAATGTTTTTCCTTCTTTTTTGGCTGATACTTTGTAAGAAAAGTGTCGTTTTACTGGTAACCAGAGCCACATTTTTGCAGTTAGGATGCTAGTTTATTTTAAAATATAAATAATTATTATATACGTGTTTTGTTTTTATTCTGAGCATAGTGAAACAGTTTAATCTCATACGTAAATTGCCTAAACATAAAAATCAAGTTTTATTTTCTAAGCAAAATTTTAAAGCATTAGCAAAGTTTATAATCCAAATATTTGTAATTTTCTAATGTTTAAGAATATTTAATCTTGGACTATACTTTATCTGGTTTGCTTTAAAACAATACCATATTTCTTGTCGCATGTCTTCACGTTGTTAGTGTATGCATGGCAAGGACGCAAGACAAGAAGTAATCTTCGTTGAGGTCCTTTTTGGAAAGATACGTTTTATAATGTAAACTACTTCATAAATCTTTATGGTCCCTATATAGAGTTTAATTTATAGCCTGATTAAAAAATATGCAACTAATTAACGTTTTATATTTATTTTTTAGATCGTCAATATTTAGGCAAAGTTTTTTATTGTCAACATGAAAAATAAACTTTTCCTGCAACCACATCGACATTTACTATTTGTAACTAATACTATTGCGACTAACGGGCTCCAAAGATTGACAGTAATCAGTCGTTATAAGCGCACTTAATTATACCTCGGTCATTTATATTGAAACGTCAGTTTATGAGTATCATTCTAAGGGTTTGGTTTACTATGCTGGAGAAAAAACTATCAGGCGCAAGTTAAGAACGGCGTTAAAATCTTGGAGGAATTTCAGTTTGATTAAAAGTTTAGCAAACAACTCGTATAACTGGGTTTTGTATCAATTCAGTACAAAAAAAAATTATGATCGAAAGTTTGTTCAACATGGGACGGCATTCAGGATTTTCAAACAGAACTTCCAAACAAATTGACGGATTTGAACCACTGCACAAAAACTAGAATAATTGAGGTAAATTTTTAATACGAACACCCAGAAACCCTAAACCAGCAACACTTGCGGATCCAGAAATACTCCTAAGGGAGGGCCAGTGTGGAGAAAAAAAAATCACAAAACAGTACATTGTATATTATTATTGTAAAAAACGTAACATTAATTTTCGTAAGAGGTAATCTATTCAACTTACAAATATTTGGTTCAAAAGGAACTTAAAATAATCATTCATTATAGTTTAAAATAAAAAAAAATAATAATAACTAGTCTGACGTTAGGAAATTAGACAACTGCAGTTTTTTCTCATTTTCTTTTGGCAAATTGTTTCAAAATTTCCTCAGGAGTTATAAAGTTTTGCTTTTAATGAATATTAAGCAAAGCTAATGCCATTAAACCTATACTATAGAAGGACCTTTCTACATCACAACTCGTTACAGGTATTGTGGCAATAAAATTGAACAATTTTTGAATTTGCGGAAAGAAAGTTTCTGATTTCATCCTAGTTTGAATTATTGTTGTAGGCTTATCAGCTCTTGAGCCTCAGTTTCCTTAGGTTTAATTCGCCTTTAAGTAGCAACTGGCCTTCTTCTGAAATATCTTCTTCGTAAATTCAATGCCACTAAACATTCTTTTATCGCTAAACTTTGAAAGATACATTGGAACCAACCATTTTCCAACGTGTTAGCAACTAAGATTGAAATTTCATAAGCTTTTGATACATCAAGATTAGCTTGGCTTAGCTCAGGTCAACTCAGCTCACTTGTTATTAAACTCGACCCAAAAAAATCCAAAGATGATAATGCTCCTAATAATGTGTTTGCCCTTTGGGGAAGAATCACTACACATTATATGAAGTAGTCATAAAAAAAAATTTATAACTTTGGTAAAAAAACTTAATAAAATTTAATATAGCCTCTTGCTTTTTAACCCATCTGGTTTCGCACATTTTTTAAATTTTCTTGGCGGCATAACTCTGTCCACGGATATTCCTAATATTAAGCCCAAATATTTTATTTTGATTTTTCACTGCTTTATACAATTCTTAACCAGTACAGGAGTTAATTTCCATAAATACATTGAATATAATGTTCTCATCTACGTTTATAACGAATACATACTCACATCAACTCCTAAAATTTAATAAAATTAACTAATTTCAAACTTTTCAATGATTTTTTCTTGAATATCAGTCTGAATCGTTATACTTATACATGGTGTTACTTAATGATAGGCCTTAATTAAAAGGGCGCATCCCTGAACCAGATTCAAGTAGAAAACTTCGTATAAACGTGTGACCTAAAAAGTCTGGTTTTCAAGATACAGGGTGTCAAAGTTTTTAAAAAGAATCGGTATTTTATTAATATCTTAAAAGTCCTTTTACCGATTTTGGTGAAATCTGGCAATGTTGTTCGTTGTAATTAGACGCTGAGTTAGCACTAATTAGATAATAATTATGAGTTCTAGTGGCATCCCGAAGGGCAGTCTCACGAATAATATTGACACGAAAAATGTACGCCACTGACTTGTTTAAAAATTTTATATTGTTTTCGGGTTAAGTAGCTAAAAATACAACTTTTTGTTTCTCGATATTTTTTCGTATCTTACCTTGTTTTCAAGAAAAAAAATAAAAGCCACTTCATTACATGTCGAAAAATTGATAAAATAAAATCAAGTTAATTGGAACTCATAATTATCATCTAGATGGTACTAACCTAGCGTCTTGACCCAACGAACAACACTGCCAAATTTTACCAAAATCGGCAAAACAACCTTTGAGATATTAATAAAGAAACGATTTCTTTTTAAACTTTGACACCATGTATCTTAAAACTCAGACTATTTAGGATGCATGTTTATTATTGTTTATATGAACTTTTCTACTTAAATTTGATTCAGGAATGTGCCCTTGGAATTATGGCCTATCATTAAGTAACACCCTGTATATGTAGCATTTTTAGGATCGGTTTTTAAGTTACTATGGAGTTCTACGTCTCCAGCTTCAATTCGAAATTTAAGTAGGTTCCTAAAATGCCCTTGCTAAGTGACTTCACTGATTAAAAGCTCTGTATCATCTCTATGACCACGTCATTGGCGCCGATTCCATAGGTGCTCTGGGTGCGCAAGCACCCAAACTAGATTTGTAATGGTAGCAAAGCACCCATACAAAAAGTTATTTAAGTTGATATATATCAGAACCTAAAATTGCGAATTGTCGTTTATTTTTTGTCTATTTTTGTCCTTTTTATGTGCTACTTAATTAGATATATGTTTAGTTGTCAATGTCTAAGTTTCCATTGAAATAATTTTCGATTTATAATGTTCACGAACTGAATTAATAAGGATATGTTCCGTATATATAATATTTTCACCAACTTCTTGGTTTGCTGTCCCGAATATATAAGTTCCTGAAAAAGTGTCAATTTTTGGGACATGGTTTGTCTGAAAGCGGTAATTTATCTGTCACCAAAACTACCGACGAAAAACATCGGTTGGAGAGGTGACAACTTCAGTTTAGGCGGAATATTTCCCTCATAATATATAAAAAATCTCATAAGAAGTGTGGTCTTTCGCAAGAATTACAGCGATAATTCCACAGTAGAAGCGATAATTCCACAGTAGAAGCGATAACCACGGTTACCGCAAAAACTTTTATTATTGAACTTACTTATGTCAATCTGCGACATTTAAAAAGTGAATTGATTACAAATCAAGATTTAATTTAATTTTAAGTATATTTTTAATAAATTTGTTACTTATTACGTAATTTATTGTACAATAATGTTTTTTTTTTTAATATGAAATACAATTTTTCGGGAAATATTCCACCGAATACCACTCGTGCATCAAAAATAACCAGATAATTCTGCTTTCAAGCGTGTTGTAGTATTGTAACTGCATTCGGTTATTTTCATTTTTGATTAAATCTCGAAAAAGCCCTCCTTCTTCAAAGTCGGGCTCTTTCGGATTTAATCAAGAATCAAAATAAACTCATTCAGTTACAATACAACACGCTTTCAATCAGAATTATCGGTAATTTTGATGCACTAGTGGTATTATACCCGAAAATTTTAAAAATATGACGTTCTGTCATTGATTTAAAAAATATATAGGTTCACACATTTGACAGATATAACGCCATATTAATTTTTTTTAAACGGCAACCCCCATCTATAACAATACAAGTAAATTGCATTTGGCGATGCGATTTCAAAAACATATAGTTGTTGATATTTATTTTCAATCGCTCCGGAAATACATCAGGGGTCCCTAAATTGTCTTCATCGATTTTGCCGTTTAAGTGTCTCCCCTCTTTAAAAAATAGACTTTTTAAGCTGAAAACCCCATTTCTTTTCCAGTAAAATGATTTCCCGTGGACAAACTATTTACGCTATAATCAAATATGAAAGATGTCAAAAAGTGACAGATTCGACGTCATTTTAAATTATTTTAAATGACAACTCTCATCTATTACCAGACAAGTAGTGAACTGCATTTTGCGATCCGATTTCAAAAACATAGAGCTATGTTGATATGTGTTTTCAATCGTTGCGAAAATACGGGGGTTCCCATATACAGGGTGTCCCGAAATTAAGTGGCAATACTTTACCACCATATTCTCCGGCTAAAAATAACAGAATTTGTTCATATGGACATAAGTGCAGAAATGCTTGTTAAAGGAGCAACCCCCCCCCCTCGAATAGGGAACCCTGAAATCTTTTTTTCTAATATTTTCGAACCCGTTCATAATTAAATTTTGAAATTAGGTATGGTTATAAACATATACATATAATAAAAAATAAAATGATGAATTCGGAATTCACAATTTCAAAAATTTAGTCATAGGCGTCACGTACTCTTAATAATTATGAAATTTCAAAGTATTCATTCAGAAAATCACGTCCATAGAGGAGATAATTAATAAGAATAATAATCAAAGTGAAATTTGTGAGTAGAAGCCATGGATTAAAATTGATATTTGTTTCCTTTGACATTTCTGTGTCAGATATTGTCTGCTGTTATTACTGTGGTAAAATTAGACATAATAAATAAGAAAATGCAAAATTTTTCAAACCACAAGCTTACCGATATCCATTTTGTATACGGATATTGTAATGGACGTTCCTTTGTTGCGGTACAGGAATATCGCAGACGTTTTTCGCAACGGAGACTTCCTGGACGCAAAGTATTTGAGAGGGTTCATAGAAATTTGATGGAGAATGGTTCGGATAAACGCCTTCGTGGGCAAGGACGACCTTGGGGAGACTATGATTTTGAAAATGCACTTCAACAAATAGTAGATAATTCTCAAGTTGGACTCAGACCATTGACTACAGAATAAATTGTAATGCGTTTTACTTTAGCATATTGCTATCCATAATTATACCGTATATATATTTTAGATAGGAAGAATGACTCAGATGCAAGGTCTATACCCATATCATTACCAGAGGGTTCCAGAGCTGTTGCCTGGAGATTTCCATAATCGAGTTATGTCGGTGGATTTTAGGATATCAAAATTTGCTAATCAAAATTTTCTGGTCTGATGAGGCAACATTTCCTAGAACTAATGTGTTTACTACTAATAACAGTCACTTTTGGCACGATGAATCCAAGAGCAGTTCGAAGAACTACTTGTCAATATAGGTTCTCCGTCAATTTGTGGGCGGGAATAATTAGAAATCTGTTAATTGATCCAATTAAAATGCCCAATAATTTAACCAGCGAGAGATATTTGTCCTTTCTTCAAAATCAGTTAGCAGGACTGTTGGACGAAGTACCCTTAACGTCCAGGTTGGGGATGTATTTTCAACATGACGGTGCTCCTGCCCATTTTGGACGGCCTGTTCGTAACTGGTTAGATGAGAATTATCCTGAAAGGTGGATAGGCAGAGGTGGACCAGTAACCTGGTCAGCGAGATCGCCGGACTTAAATCCACTCGATTATTATTTTTGGGGTCATATGTGCAACATAGTTTATGCAATGGAGGTGGATACCCGTGAGGATCTGCTTCAGCGAATTTTTCAAGCGGAAATGAAATAAGAAGAAATCCTTTTCAGATTCTTCGGGCAACTCACAACATTCGCCGTAGAGCTGGACTTTGTATTAGAGAAAATTGAGGTCTATTTGAACACCTTCTCAAGGAGTAGTTCTTGGTTTAAATTTAAATATTATTCTTCAAACAATTTTTGTTAAACAACCCTATTTCATGTCGCATTATTACTCTCTAAATAAGTTGTCGTATTTATTTCGCTTTCAATTTATTTAGTTTCGTAAGAGGTGTAAGTGCTTTTGAAATATACGCTATTTTAAAAGCATTTACTTTCATTAATTTTGTAGTTTTTAGTACATTCTTGATATAAAAGGTTTAAGAATAATTTTATTAATTAACTCCTTTATGGACGTGATTTTCTTTAAAACAATTTACTCAAAAACTGTAAGTCCTATCAAGGTGAACTAAGGGTGCCTTTTTTACGCAGAATACTCTGAAATTTCATAATTATTAAGAAAATGATTTAAAAAAACGACTGGTTGGAAAAATGGGATTATTTTAACCCTTAACCACCCCGGTATGTGACGCCTATGACTAAATTTTTGAAATTCTGAATTCAGAAACTGATCTATCGTTAAAAGTTTATAACCATAATTTCAAAATTTAATTATGAACGGGTTCAAAAATAAAAAAAAAAAACGATTTGAGGGTTCCCCATTCGAGTCCATATGAAAAAATTCTATTATTTTTAGCCGGAGAATATGGTGGTAAAGTATTGCCCCTTAATTTCGGGACACCCTGTATATATATTTATTTTTATTTATTATTTTCAACCTCTGTAATTCCGGGACGGTAAACATAAAATATTAAGAACATATGTGTTTGAAATCGGATCAGTCAGCAGGAGAAACGTTAATCAGGTGAGACACTTAAAAATATGTCCCTGTACATCTTATTGGTGTTTGTGCCGCCCTTTCTGTGCTAATGGGCCCTTACTAGGTAAATTCATAAATGAAATTGTATAAACTGTTTTATCAATAATAATTTATTTATTCGGCTTAAATAAAAGTTAATTTTATTATTTTTTTTTACTTTGTTTATTGTTATTTAAATACTATAATTTTTAGTATTTCAGTTGTTTTTTTACACTCAGCGTGCATTTTAATTAATTATTGTGATACAATCAGCAAAAATTTAATTAATTACCGTTTTTCGATAAAATAACAATAATTCTAAAAGTTAAGAAATGTCAAATTTCCCGCTCTGCTTTTACCCTCCTCCCCCATTTATTATTTTCAATTGTTATAAAGATATTTATTACTTACAAGTAAAAAACTTATTTGTACGCTTGTGAACTAAACCTAAACATACATAAAAACTAATATGTGGTTATAATGATATACATTTATATTTCATGTAGTTATTTCAATTATTAGTGTCTTCTAAAGCGCTGTAGGGTTTCAAGGTATTTACTTATTGATACTACCAATGCAATGGTACAAAATAAATTCAGAATTTTATCTTATTGCTTAAATAAACTGGAAACCTCCATTATATACTAAATTATTAAACAAAACTTTTAAATAATTATTGTCTCATTAAAAAATTAACCGAACGTCCTTGTCGATTAAAAGACCTTCCGCGAGGCGAAGTAGGTGTTTTAAGAATCCTGATCTGCAACGAACTTAAGCGGTAGGTCTACATAAATTTGATGTTTGACATTTAATTTAGACTGTTGATTAGATAAGGTTGATTACAATGGAAAATACTTAAAAAAAAAACTAGTCTGTTGCTGCTAGGAACAAGATTATTTACTAAAAATATTTATTTTATTTTCTCAGTGTTCAGTTAAGGTAGGCGAGAATTAACAGGTTTACAGTTTGGAATTTTTTAATTCTTTAAAAAAATGTAATATACCATAACACTTTAGTACAATCTTGCGGGGAATCTCTAACAAACCTTTAGAATATTACCCTTAGGTCCAATAGGTGAAGTTGCAGCACTATTTACGCTGATTTAAATAAAAAAAATTGTGAGGCAGGAGTATCTTATTATTATATTATATTAATACGGAGGGAGGAGTGCCTTCTCTCAATGGGTAAATACGGAGGAGGAGTGCCTTCTCTCAATGGGTAAATACGGAGGAGGAGTGCCTTCTCTCACAAATAAGATACTGGCAGGGTTTAAAAGCACAAAGTATTTAAATTTTGAGGTGGCTAAATATTGGCTCCCCTGTACATTTTAAAGAAAAATTGTATTATACTTTTTTGAAGAGGCCGATATAATTTACCCATTTGCCAAGTTTGAATATACTCAATACAATATTTTCATAGCACTAGCAAATAATTTCTATGACGCTATTGTCAAAAATTGACGTAAAGCTGGACATAACGAATAAAGATTATTTCACATTAAAAACACATTTTCGTTTCACCAATCCGGCAATCACACATCCAAAGTAAAAGACACCATTATGTTTTTCTTACTACGCCTTTAATTTAACATAACACATCTAAGACTACAGATTTTCACAAAAAGATTAATTAATTAAATGTTCAAACAAGCCTCCATTAAGAGCTAAACAATATCCTAACCGATTATAAAATTCATTATAAATAAAATTTTGACCCCACAAAAAGAAGTCGGTTGGCGAAAGGTCAGGAGACCTGGCTGGCCAAAGGATTAGATGCCGTGGGGCAATAATATTTCCGTTGTTGGCCCAATAATGTGATGTCCTACAATTCTCGCCCAAACATTTTTTGTTGATATTGCGTTCGAGTATGAACAAGACGATGTTCATTTTCTTGGCTCCACTACCGGCAATTTTGAACATTTTTTTTGTTGTTGAGAGTCAATGTACATTCATCGGTAAAACAAA
This sequence comes from Polydrusus tereticollis, assembly GCA_963920685.1. Classification (NCBI taxonomy): domain Eukaryota; kingdom Metazoa; phylum Arthropoda; class Insecta; order Coleoptera; family Curculionidae; genus Polydrusus; species Polydrusus tereticollis. The sequence continues at coordinate 75,090,144 of OY987327.1, forward strand.
TATTTCTCAAAAAATCCCCATCATTATTATTTTCTCTTTCCATTTCCTCGAAACAGAATACCATTCTCCGTTCTTCATCATCTTGCCGTAGCTCTTGATGTCTTTCATACTTGTAAGGAAAATATTTATGTTTCTTTTAAAGTGCGCAAACTGCGTCTTGATGTTTTCCTACAGCTTGCCCAAGAGTCCCCCGTGTTAATAATTTTATTTTCCTCCACGTGCAGTAAAATATCAAGACCTCTATTATCCCTTTCTTCAGCCTATTGACATTCTGAGTTGAGTATTTACAGTTATTTATTACAGTGCCTTTGGACTCAAATTCACTAATGATAAGTTTAATTAATGAAATTGAAGGGATGGGCTTATCGGGGAATTAAACTGAAAACATTTCAGACTCTTAAACTGTTTCCTGTATAATAGCACTTAATCATAGTTAGGTACTTTTTCCTTAATAGATTTTATTTATTTATCGTATGGCTATTAGACACATTAAAAGAGAATCTTAAAATATAAAACACCACTAAAATATAGAATACAATACAGCATAGAACATAGAATATACAGCGTGTAACAGAAGTATGGAACGCTTTAAATATCTTTAATACCGTTTGTCCGTATTAGCTAAAGTTCGGTATCCGTAAATAAGAGGTAATCGCGGAGCTGCTAGTGGCATTTACAATGTTGCCAAATTTACAGTTTTTTAGCAATTTCAAATATTTTTTTTTAAATGGAACACCCTATATATTATTCAAAAAAATGATTGATTGATTGATGAAATGAAATTCTAAATAACTTTTATATAAGTTACTTAATGTCTAAGTCTAGCCATTTTTTTGATATTCGAGCTCGAAAATTGAGAATTTATTGAAATATTATTATAAGGTAATTATTGTTTAAACTTACTTATTACAGAATAAAGAAATTAAATTAGATGTTTAAAGTGCCTTCCATTTACTTCTTGACAATATGCTAAATATTGCGGAAAGTATTTAAAACATTAGAAAGAATATCTGTTTCTTCGATTCGTCGGCACTCAACTTCAATAATTCTTTGTTTTAGGTCTTCTCTATTATGTGAATTTGTCTTGTAGACCACATTTTTTAAATGTCCACACAAGAAATAATCGAGTGGAGTCAGATCTGGTGACCGAGCTGGCCACTCAATTGTACCCCCTATTCATCTTTCAAAAAATACTTCATTTAGATACTCCCGTACTTGTCTGGCGTAATGTGGTGGTGCACCGTCTTGTTGCAGCCATACTTCGTTATTTAATCCCGCAACGTTGTCTAAAATTTTGTTTATTGATAATCAGTTTTAATTTACTTTAATGAAATTAACTTACGAGGATTTGGAAATAGGATCGCAAGAGCAGGAACAATTTCATTTCTTAAGAGCTGTAATTATCTATCGCCATTTAAATTATAATCCATAAACAATGGACCAATTATCCTTTGTCCTATAATGCCTGCCCAAACATTAATTTTTTGCGGAAATTGGGTGTGCTGTTCTCGAATCCAATGAGGATTTTCTTTGGACCAATAACGTAGGTATATTATGCCGGTTACGAAATTAAGACAGAACGTCGACTCATCGGAAAACATTATTTTACTAATAAAATTTGGATTAGCATTACACAAATCCATCATTTGCTCACTGAATTCTAAACGCCTATCAAAGTCATCCTCAGAGAGTTCTTGAACCAGGTGAATTTTGTATGGGTGGAACTTCTCACACTTTAATACGCGATCTACCGACATGTGCGATGTGTTGTAATCGAGGCCAATAATTCTAGTAGAGAGGTGTGGATATTCCTCTATGCTAAGCACAATATCTAAAGCTTTATCGCCGCTTGTCGCAGTTTTTGGACGCCCAGATTTTGAAATGTCTTTTACATGGCCAGTTTCGTTATATTTCTTTAAAAGTTTGCTTACTGTGGACCGTGCTATTGGATTTCGGTTGGGATACTTATCATTAAAAATCTCAGCAACCTCCTGCTATGTTCGCCTTCGATCCCTGTAACCCAATATCATTAATATTTCTATTCGCAGTGTTTCCGTTAGTAAATCCATTTTAAGAATTATTAAAAGTGATAAATTATGAAGCACAAATCCTAAAGATAAAAAATAAACATGAAAATAAACATAAAAATTGCGGATTGTAATAGAAAAACTACCTAAATATATTTTCTCAAAAAAAAACACGACTAGTTAAGTTTGCTTATTTCTGGATAACACATTCTCTGCATATTTTATTCGAACATTCTAAGCAAATGGGGTTTTTACAATTGTAACAAACTTTCCTTTCTTCCAAGTACGCGCCTGATACAGGCGCGCAATTCGAAGGTCAGACTGCTGTAGGTTACTCTTCGTTCCAAATGCGGGATTACAAGTTCTCGTCCTAATTGTTTCATGAACTTGAACCGTGTCATTTTTTTATAATTTTTCTGGGCCTTATCAAAAAAACTTATTAGCTATAAGTTTCTTTGGCATTATGCAGGACGAAGCACAAATACCTTCTGAAAAGTTTGTCAATGTCGCTGTCAGAATTTAATTTGGTCAGAAATTTCTAAGAGTTCTTATGATCTTTAAACCCCAATATCCAATATCAAAAAATCGGCTAGATTTAGACATTAAGTAACATTGCAAATGTCACTAGCAGCTCCGCGATAACCTCTTATATACGGATACCGAATTTTAGCTAAATCGGACAAACGTTATTAAAGATATTTAAAGCGTTCCATACTTCTGTTACACGCTGTAAGTAGAATCTATGAAAAAAAAATAAAAGGGAGATTTCACAAGAGTTCTTACCAAATACAAATAGACCTGTTGGATTAAAGTTATATACAAAAGGACTTTGGTGTTTCATGTTCCTAAAAAAAATAAATCTGTCGTCTTCGTATCATCAAAGCACCATGAAAAAAGTGAGGAGGATGGAAAGCCTAAAATAATACAGTTTTATAACACCACCAAAGGAGGAGTAGACTCCCTGGATGAAAAATGCGCAAATTATAGTTGCGTGGCCCATGGCAATCTTCTATCGCATTTTAGATATAAGTTCTGTAAATGCGTTCGTCCTTCATAATGCCAAAGAAACTTATAGCTAATAAGTTTTTTTGATAAGGCCCAGAAAAATTATGAAAAAGTGACACGGTTCAAGTTCATGAAACAATTAGGACGAGAACTTGTAATCCCGCATTTGGAACGAAGAGTAACCTACAGCAGTCTGACCTTCGAATTGCGCGCCTGTATCAGGCGCGTACTTGGAAGAAAGGAAAGTTTGTTACAATTGTAAAAACCCCATTTGCTTAGAATGTCCGCATAAAATATGCAGAGAATGTGTTATCCAGAAATAAGCAAACTTAGCTAGTCGTGTTTTTTTTTAGAAAATATATTTAGGTAGTTTTTTTATTACAATCCGCAATTTTTATGTTTATTTTCATGTTTATTTTTTATCTTTAGGATGTTATGTTTTGTTATTTTTAATATTAATAAATAATATTTCACTTCTTTCATAAGTGTATTTTCTTCTTTGTCGTGTTTATCATATCTTATAGATGGAGGTTAAGAATTAAAAAAAAATTAAAACTAGCTATGTAATTAGTAGGTATTCCCTTACTTGAGACCGTATCTCCTAAAACACATGTATTTTCTTATGGAGAAATTTCCATTATTCAGCCATGCGCATTCCGTTATGATGGCATCCATTTCAACACAAACATTATAATGTACTTTTTTCCTTTTTGTGACATGCGTAATTGATATAGTAATTGTAGATATGCTTTAAAGTTCCTGTACAAACCTGTTTAGGACTCTGTTGACTGATGCAGTGTAGATTAAAAATATTATTATTTTAAAATTATTTATTAAATTTAAGGCACAAAACTTTGTTTATAAGTAATTGGTATAATTAATCGGTGTTATAATCATAAGCCTCTTGATTAAGAACGACCATTTTAATTTAATTGTATATTATGTTGTTAATGTTATACATGGTATATTTTACGTAGAATAATAGTTTTAGATTTAGGATTAGACAATCTCCTTGTATTTACATTAAATCATTAAACAAGTTACATAAAAAGGGGGGGTTTTACGTTTTAATATTTAAGTTAAACATACGTGTATGTCAAGGATAAAGCTAGATCAAAAGGATGGAACGAAATCGAGAAAAGTATTCAAGTAGTTGGGATAATTTTAGGGTTTTTCACAGGGAACCGACCTAGATGTCTAGGTAGATTAAATAGCAGTTGCTTGTACCTGATCGCAAAATGTGTTTACCAATCAAGTTGTAGTTAGTTAAAAAAAAGGCATTGGTTTTATCTGGATTAAACCGTTCTGATTTAAAAATAATTATTATATCAATGAAATATTCTTATGAAATATATAGTGTAACATACACAAACCTTTATATTATATTCATCGAATTGAATGATTTTCACACTTACCTAGAGTGGACCTTCTATTGGATGGCCGAAGGCAACATAGATTTTTTTCTCTTCAATAAATAAAAAAAAGAACCACATGCGGACGCTGAACTCTAATCAGCATATTTTACTAGTCAATGGACCTATTATTGTTGTGTACAATGATTCGATGATTTATCATAGTTTTGTATGCGATCTACGAGGGTTCCACCCATATGCTATTAACGACTCACTTTTTTCAAATATCACTCGATGTCAGTGTTGTAGTTCTGGTTGCGATAACACAGAGTAATTGGCTGTTGACAGTGTTTATAAAATAAAAATAGACTAACCTTTTCTGCAAACGTTCTTAGGGACCGTTGTCTTCTTTTTTTTTTTATAACGGATATTGACACAAAAACGGCAGTATAGTGGTCTTTTGTTAATTTCGGATTTATTTGATGTGTTGATTGACGAGGCAAATATCATTGATGATCAGTGGTGATGATTGATATTTACGTTTTACCTGTTAGCCTGACTTTGTAATCGTTTTCAAAATTTCTTCACATTACGACCCTGATGATGAGCTCGCAAACGCATAGACAAAAAGTTTTTTAAATATAAAAGGTTTAAGGAGAACGTTTGCCCTTAAACATTATACGCTTATTTAAGACAATATTAATTTAAACTACAAAAAAGTATATTGTTTTTATTAAAATTGTACTATTTATACTTTAAGTATGTATAGATATTTTTATTATTTTGTAACTATGGTGAGTTCTTTGTATTCCAAAAAAGTGGATTTTCTGAATTATTTTATTTTACTATTATTATACAGTATTAGTATTTGTCTATCATTAGTTTGCTATAGCGTTAAATAAGGCCACTGCATTTTATGCATTTTTAATTATGAATTCAAGACATATTTCAATTCAACTAACAATTTGCATGTTTAAACATGTGACTGTTTAAAATAACCACCTGAAAAGTAATAACATGTAAGAACTAGGTCCAGTAAAAAATACTACAAAAACTAAGATTAGGGTAAAAATCACCTTCTAACCAAGTATGGCTGATTCCAAGAAGATATCACTTCAATGACCCTACACTCCCAGTATAATTTACTTTTAGTTCATTACCTCATTAATTCAATCTCGCGAATTAATTATCCCCTCCCGCTTCATTTTTGAGTAACCCAATAAGTTCTTTTCCCCCACCCCTACAATTCACTACCCCCACTCCAATCTCGACAGATCCTACATTATAACTAGGCGTCTGCAGAAAGACCTTGTCATATCTACTTTAGACAGGCAACCGGACAGACACATCTTGTAGAAATTTACAGAAAGATGGAGAAGTTTATTATTGTTAAAGACGTTGTTAAAAAGTTACGAGAATTTAACCTTACAGGACGCACTCTAGAGTTTAAGTTAAAACCTGTTCCACAGGGAGTTGAACCAGTTGGTTGGGTGGAAAAAGGAATTAATCAAATTATTCAAAACGCTACAGTAGGCCTACAACCCTTAGATCGTGTGGGTTTTAGTTTTTGCTCTAAAGACTTCAACCGAGGAGAAGGTTGGATTCGCTTCAAAGCAGCTAAAGACATAACCTTTCAAGATGTTTGGAGTGTTATAAGTGGCATTTATCAGTCAAACTCAGCAGGTCTTAATACAGAATCATTTTGTCTTAGTGTGACAACTGTTAGATTACCTGTTGGTGGGGGCAGAGGAAAAATTATAACAGCTTTCACGAGGAATGTGACAAGCGACGAGGTATTATAAGTATTAAAAATACCGATAACCTGTGTTTACCACGTGCTTTGGTAGTCGCCATTGCCCATAATAAAAGAGATCCCGAATTCAGTAAGGTTAGAAGAGATATTAGTAAAATTCAAACCGAAAGAACAAGATCATTGTTGGAGAGAGCTAAAATTAGCATTCCTGAGGCAGGAGGTGGAATTCCCGAGTTAATACAATTTCAAAATCATCTAAAAGAATATAAATTAGTTGTTTATAGCTATGGATCAAAAGGACGAAATATTATATTTGAAGGTTCAACTGAAAGCAATAAACGGCTGAACTTATTACATTACAAAAGCCATTTTAATGTAATTACATCGCTGACAGCAGCTTTTTGTTCTAACTATTTTTGTGAAAAGTGTTACGTCCCATATGATCACAAAAATGAGCACAGATGTGGTGGAACCTGTCAGGCATGTCAGCAAGCCCCTGCTTGTGAAATAGCAATAAAAATTAAATGCCAGGACTGTCTACGATTTTTTAGAAGTCAAAACTGTTACGAAAATCATAAAAAGGATTATTCGTCAGGCAAATTTACAGTATGCGAACAAATTAAACTATGCTCTATTTGTTTAAAAACCATTAAAGCCAAAAGAGCACATGTATGTGGTGAAATTTATTGTAAAATTTGTAATAAACATGCACCCGAGGATCATCTATGTTATATTCGGCCTGATAAGGGAAAACCTAAGATTAAAGATGTTCTTTTTATATTCTACGATTTAGAGACGAGCCAAGACAAACTATTGGAAAATTCAACGTTTTTACATGAAGTCAATCTCTGTGTTTTCAAACAATACTGCGATGAGTGCATGGATTCTGAAGCAGATACTTGTAAAAAATGCGGTCTAAAGTTACAAAAAGTCAGAGGTATAGACCCAGCGGGGACATTTACTAACCATTTGTTACAAATGAGGAAAAACTTTAAAGAAATTATTGTAATAGCCCATAATGGTCAGGCTTTTGATCACCAGTTTATATTAAACTACATTATGACAAAGACAGATTTTACACCTGAGTTAATCATGAGAGGTACCAAAATAATTACGATGCAACTTGAAAATGTAAAATTTATCGACTCACTTAACTATTTCCCTATGCCTTTAGCCAAACTACCAAAGGCATTTGGACTTGATGATATTTTTAAAAAAGGCTACTTCCCGCACCTATTTAATACAAAGGCAAATGAAAACTATATAGGACCTCTACCATCAATTGAATATTACTCCCCAGATAGTATGAAAGAAGAAGACAGAGCCAAATTTCTTAAATGGTTTGTAGAGCATGAAAATGATGGTTTCGATATGCAAAGAGATCTGGTAGACTACTGCGTATCGGATGTCGAAATTCTTGCGCAATCATGTTTAAAGTTTAGAGAACAACTTATACAAACTACCAATGTATGTCCATTTACAGAAGCCACAACTATTGCTTCAGCATGCAATAAAATTTTTAGAAGAAATTTTTTGAAGCCTAATACTATAGGAATCATACCAAAAAATGGATACCGATGGAGAAACAGGCAGAGCAAAATTGCCATAGATTGGTTACTTTGGACCGAGAATCACAGAAAAATCAACATCTTACATGCTGCTAATGGTAAAGAAGCTGTTTTAAATGGTGTAAAAGTCGATGGTTACTGCTCCGAAACAAATGAGGTATTTGAATTTCAAGAATGTTATTTCCATGGATGTACTGTATGCTACAAGTTCGGCAGGAACGATCCTCTTTCCGAGGACCCCTCAGAAACGCTAAATTTAAGATATGAAACCACAAAGGCAAAAATTATGAGACTAAAAGATTTCGGTTTTTTAGTTAATGAAATGTGGGAGTGTGATTTTAGAAATTTATTAAAAAATAATCCAGAGATAAAATCCTATACTAATACCCATTACAATAAAATTTTGACAAAACTAAATCCAAGAGATGCTTTTTATGGAGGACGAACAGGAAATACATGCGAATACTATGAAATAAAAGATACGGAAAAAATTAAATACGCCGATGTTTGTTCCCTCTATCCGTACATCTGTAAGAGTTCTAAATTTCCACTATCACATCCAGAAGTGTATGTAGGAGATGCGTGTAACAAATTAAACCTAAATAATATAGATGGTTTAATTAAATGCACAATTCTCCCACCAGAAGAGTTGTACCATCCAGTACTCCCTCAAAAAATAAACAATAAATTGATGTTTATTCTTTGTCGAACATGTGGTCAAGACATGAATTACAACGAATGTAAGCATACCAGCGAAGAAAGGGTACTTGAAGGAACATGGGTTCTGGACGAGGTACTTAAAGCCATAGAAAAAGGATATAAAATACAAAAAATACATGAAATCTGGAAATATAACGTACGAAAGTTTAATAAAGAAAACGGTGAGGAAGGATTATTCACATCCATGATGAATAAATTCATTAAAATCAAACAGGAAGCATCAGGCTGGCCTAAAGATTGTGAAATAGAGGAAGACAAAGTTAAATACATTGATCAGTTCTTTGAAAAGGAAGATGTTAAACTAGAGTATACCAAAATTATTGAAAATCCAGGGCTAAGATCACTGGCGAAATTAATACTTAACTCGTTTTGGGGAAAATTCGGTCAAAGAGAGAATCAACCAAAGACGAAAATTGTAAATAAACCAGCAGATTTATTTGCAATGTTTATTAACCCTGCAATTTATATCAATGGGGTTATACCCGTCAACGATAAAACATTACTTGTCAATTATGAATATATAGAAGAAGCCAGCGATCCGTTGCCGACTGTTAATGTTGTTATAGCGGCTTACGTAACAGCGCAAGCGCGCCTTAAATTATACTCCTATCTTGAAGCTCTTGATAAAAGAGTCTTATACTATGATACAGATTCCGTGATTTATGTTTCAAAAAATAATGACCCCGATATATCAACGGGGCAATTTATTGGAGACATGACAGACGAGTTGGAGAGTTATGGCTCTAACTCATACATAACTAAGTTTGTTTCTGGAGGCCCCAAGAATTATGCATTTAAGGTTCACTCGACGAAAAGTAATTTAGAAGAAACGGTCTGTAAAGTTAAAGGTATAACTCTCAACTATGCCGCATCACAAGTAATAAATTTTGATGCAATCAAACACATGATTCTTCAAAAATCCGAACCGATCCCCATCATATCCAGAAGCATACGGCGTAGCAAGGAGCACATTGTGACAACTTGTACTGAAGTCAAACTCTATAGACCTATTTCAACAAAGAGAAAATTTCTATCGGATGGAAGCTCCGAACCATATGGATATAGAAAAAGAAAAACCCATTGAAAATAAAATATATTGTATATTTTGTATGTATTGTATATAAAATATATTATAAATATTGTATATCTAGAACCGCTATGGAGTTTAAAAATGTAAATTAAGTAATAAACAATTTAAAATATCCATTTTGGTTTTATTTTTTTCTTTAACAGTAAGAGTTTTCAAAAGTATTTAAATAAGTAATTATGTACATATTAAAAAAATATGTTTTTATTTTTACAAAAGACACTTATAATTTAAATAGTTTGAAAATATTATCCAGTCATTTAAGTACTACACTTAAACTTAAAGAAAAGTTCTCCGAAGCCACAAAAAAAACACTAAGGGAATTGGTTCTTTTCAGCTATTTTTCTGTTATTCTTATAGTAATCCATAATCGTTTCAAATTTGAACGACCCACATGATAGTCTTTTTTTTTTTTGTAATTTATGCATATTTAATTACAAGGTTTCATACAACTTTAACAAATAGAGTTGTTTTTTCTTTTATTTTTTTCTTTTCTTTTTTCTTTTTCGGTTCTTAAGAAATGCTAAAGAATCTGTACAAAACAAGTCACGAATTAACTAAATAGCCACCATTTCACTAAATACTTAACACTCAGTATACAATTTTCAGAAATGTCATGATTAAGAACGGTTCTAGTCATTTTATACAAGATTTCACATGATTTAACAAATTTAAAACATTTTTTTTAATTTTTACTAAATTCTAAACACTCAGTATACACTTTTAAGAAAATAGGACGATTTGCGACTGTTTTAGTCATTTTTTACAAAGTTTCACAGGGCTTAATAACGTTAAAACATTTTTTTTAATTTTTTACTAAATTCTAAACACTCAGTATACAATTTTCAGAAATGCCATGATTAAGAACGGTTCTAGTCATTTTATAAAAGATTTCGCATGATTTAACAAATTTAAAACATTTTTTTTAATTTTTACTAAATTCTAAACACTCAGTATACACTTTTAAGAAAATAGGACGATTTGCGACTGTTTTAGTCATTTTTTACAAAGTTTCACAGGGCTTAATAACGTTAAAACATTTTTTTTTAATTTTTTACTAAATTCTAAACACTCAGTATACAATTTTCAGAAATGACATGATTAAGAACGGTTCTAGTCATTTTATACAAGATTTCACATGATTTAACAAATTTAAAACATTTTTTTAATTTTTACTAAATTCTAAACACTCAGTATATCATTTTCAGAAAATAATACAATTCTGTACAGTTTTACAAATTTTCACAGGTCTTAATAACATTAAAACATTTTTTTAATTTTTTACTAAATTCTAATCACTCAGTATACAATTTTCAGAAATGACACGATTTAGAACAGTTTCTACAGATATTTACAAAGTCTTAATAACATTATATTAATAATTATCTAACATAATGTATACAATTTCAAGAAATAGTAGATTTTTAATCCATGTACAAAATTCAAGAATCTAAAATACAATTAAATGTAGGCTTTTTTAATTGGCATCTCAGGCAAATTATTTCCCCCAAAATTATCTAAAAAAGATATACCAAAAACATTCTAAAGCGGTTTTTTTACCTCTATAAGTATGCAGGCCGATCCGACCCTTGTCGGTTTTATTACCCGCATAAATTAACACAGTAGAGGAATATGGACAGAGTTCTGGGGCAGCGGCGTTTCACTAAAGCTTTGGTTTCCTACAAAGCGGTACCGCAAAAGAGTGGCCGTAATTTGACGGCGAGCTTTGCCGCGACAAAGCGTGTATGTACTTGCAAATCGGAGTGTGTTCCTCCAGAGCGTTCGGCGCAAAAAATACGGCACCGTATTTTCTGAAGCGGACGCTCTGTACGTTGGGATAGTGCAAGCACGATTTTTGACGGTGCGCCAGTGTAGTGATTGTATGTTTTAATTATAATATTTGGAAATTAATTGGTCTAGCGAACAAGATAAAATTTTAATCGAGTTTTTTTTACTATATCGCTTTAACAGCGGCGTTTGCACTAAGGTTAAATCATAAAAGGTCAGGGTTTTATCTCGGGTCAGTTCATAAATATTCAGGTTCAAGTTAGGGTTAGATAAGAAGCCGCCTCATGAAAGCATCCGGGGTTAGGTCGTAAAAAGTCGGGTTTAATTTCGGGTTATTTTGTAAACAGCACCACCGAACCACCCGGGTTAGGTCATAAAACGCACCACCTGCACCACCTGGGTTAGATCATAAAACGCACCACCGAACCACCCGGGTTAGATCGTAAAACGCACCACCTGCACCACCTGGGTTAGATCGTAAAACAGCACCACCAGCACCACTGGTCCAGAACTCTTAGTATCTCTCTACTGTGTTAATTTATGCGGGTAATAAAACCGACAAGGGTCGGATCGGCCTGCATACTTATAGAGGTAAAAAAACCGCTTTAGAATGTTTTTGGTATATCTTTTTTAGATAATTTTGGGGGAAATAATTTGCCTGAGATGCCAATTAAAAAAGCCTACATTTAATTGTATTTTAGATTCTTGAATTTTGTACATGGATTAAAAATCTACTATTTCTTGAAATTGTATACATTATGTTAGATAATTATTAATATAATGTTATTAAGACTTTGTAAATATCTGTAGAAACTGTTCTAAATCGTGTCATTTCTGAAAATTGTATACTGAGTGATTAGAATTTAGTAAAAAATTAAAAAAATGTTTTAATGTTATTAAGACCTGTGAAAATTTGTAAAACTGTACAGAATTGTATTATTTTCTGAAAATGATATACTGAGTGTTTAGAATTTAGTAAAAATTAAAAAAATGTTTTAAATTTGTTAAATCATGTGAAATCTTGTATAAAATGACTAGAACCGTTCTTAATCATGTCATTTCTGAAAATTGTATACTGAGTGTTTAGAATTTAGTAAAAAATTAAAAAAAAATGTTTTAACGTTATTAAGCCCTGTGAAACTTTGTAAAAAATGACTAAAACAGTCGCAAATCGTCCTATTTTCTTAAAAGTGTATACTGAGTGTTTAGAATTTAGTAAAAATTAAAAAAAATGTTTTAAATTTGTTAAATCATGCGAAATCTTGTATAAAATGACTAGAACCGTTCTTAATCATGGCATTTCTGAAAATTGTATACTGAGTGTTTAGAATTTAGTAAAAAATTAAAAAAAATGTTTTAACGTTATTAAGCCCTGTGAAACTTTGTAAAAAATGACTAAAACAGTCGCAAATCGTCCTATTTTCTTAAAAGTGTATACTGAGTGTTTAGAATTTAGTAAAAATTAAAAAAAATGTTTTAAATTTGTTAAATCATGTGAAATCTTGTATAAAATGACTAGAACCGTTCTTAATCATGACATTTCTGAAAATTGTATACTGAGTGTTAAGTATTTAGTGAAATGGTGGCTATTTAGTTAATTCGTGACTTGTTTTGTACAGATTCTTTAGCATTTCTTAAGAACCGAAAAAGAAAAAAGAAAAGAAAAAAATAAAAGAAAAAACAACTCTATTTGTTAAAGTTGTATGAAACCTTGTAATTAAATATGCATAAATTACAAAAAAAAAAAAGACTATCATGTGGGTCGTTCAAATTTGAAACGATTATGGATTACTATAAGAATAACAGAAAAATAGCTGAAAAGAACCAATTCCCTTAGTGTTTTTTTTGTGGCTTCGGAGAACTTTTCTTTAAGTTTAAGTGTAGTACTTAAATGACTGGATAATATTTTCAAACTATTTAAATTATAAGTGTCTTTTGTAAAAATAAAAACATATTTTTTTAATATGTACATAATTACTTATTTAAATACTTTTGAAAACTCTTACTGTTAAAGAAAAAAATAAAACCAAAATGGATATTTTAAATTGTTTATTACTTAATTTACATTTTTAAACTCCATAGCGGTTCTAGATATACAATATTTATAATATATTTTATATACAATACATACAAAATATACAATATATTTTATTTTCAATGGGTTTTTCTTTTTCTATATCCATATGGTTCGGAGCTTCCATCCGATAGAAATTTTCTCTTTGTTGAAATAGGTCTATAGAGTTTGACTTCAGTACAAGTTGTCACAATGTGCTCCTTGCTACGCCGTATGCTTCTGGATATGATGGGGATCGGTTCGGATTTTTGAAGAATCATGTGTTTGATTGCATCAAAATTTATTACTTGTGATGCGGCATAGTTGAGAGTTATACCTTTAACTTTACAGACCGTTTCTTCTAAATTACTTTTCGTCGAGTGAACCTTAAATGCATAATTCTTGGGGCCTCCAGAAACAAACTTAGTTATGTATGAGTTAGAGCCATAACTCTCCAACTCGTCTGTCATGTCTCCAATAAATTGCCCCGTTGATATATCGGGGTCATTATTTTTTGAAACATAAATCACGGAATCTGTATCATAGTATAAGACTCTTTTATCAAGAGCTTCAAGATAGGAGTATAATTTAAGGCGCGCTTGCGCTGTTACGTAAGCCGCTATAACAACATTAACAGTCGGCAACGGATCGCTGGCTTCTTCTATATATTCATAATTGACAAGTAATGTTTTATCGTTGACGGGTATAACCCCATTGATATAAATTGCAGGGTTAATAAACATTGCAAATAAATCTGCTGGTTTATTTACAATTTTCGTCTTTGGTTGATTCTCTCTTTGACCGAATTTTCCCCAAAACGAGTTAAGTATTAATTTCGCCAGTGATCTTAGCCCTGGATTTTCAATAATTTTGGTATACTCTAGTTTAACATCTTCCTTTTCAAAGAACTGATCAATGTATTTAACTTTGTCTTCCTCTATTTCACAATCTTTAGGCCAGCCTGATGCTTCCTGTTTGATTTTAATGAATTTATTCATCATGGATGTGAATAATCCTTCCTCACCGTTTTCTTTATTAAACTTTCGTACGTTATATTTCCAGATTTCATGTATTTTTTGTATTTTATATCCTTTTTCTATGGCTTTAAGTACCTCGTCCAGAACCCATGTTCCTTCAAGTACCCTTTCTTCGCTGGTATGCTTACATTCGTTGTAATTCATGTCTTGACCACATGTTCGACAAAGAATAAACATCAATTTATTGTTTATTTTTTGAGGGAGTACTGGATGGTACAACTCTTCTGGTGGGAGAATTGTGCATTTAATTAAACCATCTATATTATTTAGGTTTAATTTGTTACACGCATCTCCTACATACACTTCTGGATGTGATAGTGGAAATTTAGAACTCTTACAGATGTACGGATAGAGGGAACAAACATCGGCGTATTTAATTTTTTCCGTATCTTTTATTTCATAGTATTCGCATGTATTTCCTGTTCGTCCTCCATAAAAAGCATCTCTTGGATTTAGTTTTGTCAAAATTTTATTGTAATGGGTATTAGTATAGGATTTTATCTCTGGATTATTTTTTAATAAATTTCTAAAATCACACTCCCACATTTCATTAACTAAAAAACCGAAATCTTTTAGTCTCATAATTTTTGCCTTTGTGGTTTCATATCTTAAATTTAGCGTTTCTGAGGGGTCCTCGGAAAGAGGATCGTTCCTGCCGAACTTGTAGCATACAGTACATCCATGGAAATAACATTCTTGAAATTCAAATACCTCATTTGTTTCGGAGCAGTAACCATCGACTTTTACACCATTTAAAACAGCTTCTTTACCATTAGCAGCATGTAAGATGTTGATTTTTCTGTGATTCTCGGTCCAAAGTAACCAATCTATGGCAATTTTGCTCTGCCTGTTTCTCCATCGGTATCCATTTTTTGGTATGATTCCTATAGTATTAGGCTTCAAAAAATTTCTTCTAAAAATTTTATTGCATGCTGAAGCAATAGTTGTGGCTTCAGTAAATGGACATACATTGGTAGTTTGTATAAGTTGTTCTCTAAACTTTAAACATGATTGCGCAAGAATTTCGACATCCGATACGCAGTAGTCTACCAGATCTCTTTGCATATCGAAACCATCATTTTCATGCTCTACAAACCATTTAAGAAATTTGGCTCTGTCTTCTTCTTTCATACTATCTGGGGAGTAATATTCAATTGATGGTAGAGGTCCTATATAGTTTTCATTTGCCTTTGTATTAAATAGGTGCGGGAAGTAGCCTTTTTTAAAAATATCATCAAGTCCAAATGCCTTTGGTAGTTTGGCTAAAGGCATAGGGAAATAGTTAAGTGAGTCGATAAATTTTACATTTTCAAGTTGCATCGTAATTATTTTGGTACCTCTCATGATTAACTCAGGTGTAAAATCTGTCTTTGTCATAATGTAGTTTAATATAAACTGGTGATCAAAAGCCTGACCATTATGGGCTATTACAATAATTTCTTTAAAGTTTTTCCTCATTTGTAACAAATGGTTAGTAAATGTCCCCGCTGGGTCTATACCTCTGACTTTTTGTAACTTTAGACCGCATTTTTTACAAGTATCTGCTTCAGAATCCATGCACTCATCGCAGTATTGTTTGAAAACACAGAGATTGACTTCATGTAAAAACGTTGAATTTTCCAATAGTTTGTCTTGGCTCGTCTCTAAATCGTAGAATATAAAAAGAACATCTTTAATCTTAGGTTTTCCCTTATCAGGCCGAATATAACATAGATGATCCTCGGGTGCATGTTTATTACAAATTTTACAATAAATTTCACCACATACATGTGCTCTTTTGGCTTTAATGGTTTTTAAACAAATAGAACATAGTTTAATTTGTTCGCATACTGTAAATTTGCCTGACGAATAATCCTTTTTATGATTTTCGTAACAGTTTTGACTTCTAAAAAATCGTAGACAGTCCTGGCATTTAATTTTTATTGCTATTTCACAAGCAGGGGCTTGCTGACATGCCTGACAGGTTCCACCACATCTGTGCTCATTTTTGTGATCATATGGGACGTAACACTTTTCACAAAAATAGTTAGAACAAAAAGCTGCTGTCAGCGATGTAATTACATTAAAATGGCTTTTGTAATGTAATAAGTTCAGCCGTTTATTGCTTTCAGTTGAACCTTCAAATATAATATTTCGTCCTTTTGATCCATAGCTATAAACAACTAATTTATATTCTTTTAGATGATTTTGAAATTGTATTAACTCGGGAATTCCACCTCCTGCCTCAGGAATGCTAATTTTAGCTCTCTCCAACAATGATCTTGTTCTTTCGGTTTGAATTTTACTAATATCTCTTCTAACCTTACTGAATTCGGGATCTCTTTTATTATGGGCAATGGCGACTACCAAAGCACGTGGTAAACACAGGTTATCGGTATTTTTAATACTTATAATACCTCGTCGCTTGTCACATTCCTCGTGAAAGCTGTTATAATTTTTCCTCTGCCCCCACCAACAGGTAATCTAACAGTTGTCACACTAAGACAAAATGATTCTGTATTAAGACCTGCTGAGTTTGACTGATAAATGCCACTTATAACACTCCAAACATCTTGAAAGGTTATGTCTTTAGCTGCTTTGAAGCGAATCCAACCTTCTCCTCGGTTGAAGTCTTTAGAGCAAAAACTAAAACCCACACGATCTAAGGGTTGTAGGCCTACTGTAGCGTTTTGAATAATTTGATTAATTCCTTTTTCCACCCAACCAACTGGTTCAACTCCCTGTGGAACAGGTTTTAACTTAAACTCTAGAGTGCGTCCTGTAAGGTTAAATTCTCGTAACTTTTTAACAACGTCTTTAACAATAATAAACTTCTCCATCTTTCTGTAAATTTCTACAAGATGTGTCTGTCCGGTTGCCTGTCTAAAGTAGATATGACAAGGTCTTTCTGCAGACGCCTAGTTATAATGTAGGATCTGTCGAGATTGGAGTGGGGGCAGTGAATTGTAGGGGTGGGGGAAAAGAACTTATTGGGTTACTCAAAAATGAAGCGGGAGGGGATAATTAATTCGCGAGATTGAATTAATGAGGTAATGAACTAAAAGTAAATTATACTGGGAGTGTAGGGTCATTGAAGTGATATCTTCTTGGAATCAGCCATACTTGGTTAGAAGGTGATTTTTACCCTAATCTTAGTTTTTGTAGTATTTTTTACTGGACCTAGTTCTTACATGTTATTACTTTTCAGGTGGTTATTTTAAACAGTCACATGTTTAAACATGCAAATTGTTAGTTGAATTGAAATATGTCTTGAATTCATAATTAAAAATGCATAAAATGCAGTGGCCTTATTTAACGCTATAGCAAACTAATGATAGACAAATACTAATACTGTATAATAATAGTAAAATAAAATAATTCAGAAAATCCACTTTTTTGGAATACAAAGAACTCACCATAGTTACAAAATAATAAAAATATCTATACATACTTAAAGTATAAATAGTACAATTTTAATAAAAACAATATACTTTTTTGTAGTTTAAATTAATATTGTCTTAAATAAGCGTATAATGTTTAAGGGCAAACGTTCTCCTTAAACCTTTTATATTTAAAAAACTTTTTGTCTATGCGTTTGCGAGCTCATCATCAGGGTCGTAATGTGAAGAAATTTTGAAAACGATTACAAAGTCAGGCTAACAGGTAAAACGTAAATATCAATCATCACCACTGATCATCAATGATATTTGCCTCGTCAATCAACACATCAAATAAATCCGAAATTAACAAAAGACCACTATACTGCCGTTTTTGTGTCAATATCCGTTATAAAAAAAAAAAGAAGACAACGGTCCCTAAGAACGTTTGCAGAAAAGGTTAGTCTATTTTTATTTTATAAACACTGTCAACAGCCAATTACTCTGTGTTATCGCAACCAGAACTACAACACTGACATCGAGTGATATTTGAAAAAAGTGAGTCGTTAATAGCATATGGGTGGAACCCTCGTAGATCGCATACAAAACTATGATAAATCATCGAATCATTGTACACAACAATAATAGGTCCATTTACTAGTAAAATATGCTGATTAGAGTTCAGCGTCCGCATGTGGTTCTTTTTTTTATTTATTGAAGAGAAAAAAATCTATGTTGCCTTCGGCCATCCAATAGAAGGTCCACTCTAGGTAAGTGTGAAAATCATTCAATTCGATGAATATAATATAAAGGTTTGTGTATGTTACACTATATATTTCATAAGAATATTTCATTGATATAATAATTATTTTTAAATCAGAACGGTTTAATCCAGATAAAACCAATGCCTTTTTTTTAACTAACTACAACTTGATTGGTAAACACATTTTGCGATCAGGTACAAGCAACTGCTATTTAATCTACCTAGACATCTAGGTCGGTTCCCTGTGAAAAACCCTAAAATTATCCCAACTACTTGAATACTTTTCTCGATTTCGTTCCATCCTTTTGATCTAGCTTTATCCTTGACATACACGTATGTTTAACTTAAATATTAAAACGTAAAACCCCCCCTTTTTATGTAACTTGTTTAATGATTTAATGTAAATACAAGGAGATTGTCTAATCCTAAATCTAAAACTATTATTCTACGTAAAATATACCATGTATAACATTAACAACATAATATACAATTAAATTAAAATGGTCGTTCTTAATCAAGAGGCTTATGATTATAACACCGATTAATTATACCAATTACTTATAAACAAAGTTTTGTGCCTTAAATTTAATAAATAATTTTAAAATAATAATATTTTTAATCTACACTGCATCAGTCAACAGAGTCCTAAACAGGTTTGTACAGGAACTTTAAAGCATATCTACAATTACTATATCAATTACGCATGTCACAAAAAGGAAAAAAGTACATTATAATGTTTGTGTTGAAATGGATGCCATCATAACGGAATGCGCATGGCTGAATAATGGAAATTTCTCCATAAGAAAATACATGTGTTTTAGGAGATACGGTCTCAAGTAAGGGAATACCTACTGTAATTAAGTTATAAAATAAACTCCAGAGATTATACTACTATGTTGAATAAAAATAATTTGTCTTAAAATAGTTAATAAAGCCCTAAACCTTATGGGCCTATCAGACTACACCCAGGTATTTACATTACAGTTTTGATACCCAGAAGGGTTAAAAAGGAAATTTTGAGAAGAATTCGACTGTGGAATAAAAAATACAAGTAGTCATTTAAAAAAAAAGATGCGTAACATTTGGCAAAACTGGCAGTGTCGAAAATTCAATTATTTCATATAATTTTATACACAGTCCATACCAACAGCCCACGTCATGCCTGCACAATGCACATACAAGTGATAGAAAGTGGTGAAGAGCAATATTTATTGTCGGGTTTCAATTCATAAAGTTTTGTGAAACTTTTCTTTGCACCCTGTATATGCAACTACTCGTCTGTGTTTCGTGTTCATTAACAGGAAAAGAACGAAGTCAATTTCATTCACGTAACGAAATAAAAGGCAAATGTGTCACTTATATATAAATTTGTGTCGAAATATTCAATTAACAGAATAAAGAGACACGGCTGCACCAAGGTTAATACCAAAAGTTGACTAGATTAAAGCATTAACCATTTTCAGACTCAATGCAAAAAGCTATAACAGTGAATCTCAAAATGCAAAAGAGCGCGATTTTTTTAAAGATTCCAAATAAAATAAATAAAAGGGAATATTTAAACTGTCATTCAATGGTTATGCCGATGACAATTATAAGGGGACGATATATCCATAGTTTAAAGAATAAATATAAGTTGCGTCACTTCGTCAAATTATCAAAACGACCTGCCTCTTACCCCGCCTGACCGGTCCACCGGCACCGGTGGACCAGTCAATACAGAGCGTCTCACTGTGTGGTTTAAAATATATTAAGCATAAGAAAGTGTACACGTTGTCCGAGAAATTTAATTTACTTAATGTTTGTTAAAACATAAAATGCCGGGTAACAGTGTTTGTTCAGTGGACGGTTGTGAGAATCGAATGAAAGGCGGACTATCATTTTTTAGATGCCCAAAAGATCAAGAAAGGTTGGTACCACGATATTTAATAAAATTATAGTGAAGGTTAGTTGTTACTTTTAGAGCCTTGTTAAGTAGCGGAATATGCTATAACTTAATAAATAATTATTTAAATCATAAAACAAATTAATAATAATGTAACGAATGCATGGATGTATACGAAGGCGTAGAAAGGCCACCCGAAAGAAAAAAAAAATATTTTAATCTCGGAATTCCGACTTAAATCTCGGAATTCCGAGATAAAAGTCGGAATTCCGAGATTAAACTCGGAATTTCGAGATGAAACTTAAAACTCGGAATTCCGAGAATAAAGTCGGAATTCCGAGATTAAAGTCGGAATTCCGAGAATAAAGTCGGAATTCCGAGATTAAAGTCGGAATTCCGAGATAAAAGTCGGAATTCCGAGATTAAACTCGGAATTTCGAGATGAAACTTAAAACTCGGAATTCCGAGATTAAAGTCGGAATTCCGAGAATAAAGTCGGAATTCCGAGATTAAAGTCGGAATTCCGAGATTAAAGTCGGAATTCCGAGAATAAAGTCGGAATTCCGAGATTAAACTCGGAATATTACACAAAATGTTTCTTTCTTTCAGGTGGCCTTTCTACGCCTTCGTAGATGTATGTAGAGATGATTTTCTTCTAAGTAAATAAAAAAATATCCAGAATTACATGGAAATATTTTAACTGCGGATGGTGCTGGCTTGTACTTGATGAAAATTCATTATAAATAATTGTAATAAAGGCAAACTCGGTCTAATTTCAACATTGAATATTCCCGACGAGCTTCGCTACACTGTAGCTTTATCGAGGCATTTTATAAATCGAATGATGTGCTAATGAAAAGGTTTAATTTTTGCAGGTGTAATACATGGAAAATGCACTAGGATTTACAGGGTCCCATAAATTCATACTCTAATATTACATCAGAACAATGTTACAGCCGCATTCGAATTTGTTTTTTGCATTGCCTTGAGGACAGTTTTGCTGCAAATTCTTCGAGAAGTCGAATTCACAGTTATGCAGTTCCACTTCTAATATTACCGACTAACTCAGACAGCAAAGGTAAATTTTATATTATTTTTTCTTATTTCTATATACAGTGTGTCCACGGATAGAGTTCGTTCGAAAAAGTTAATCTTTATAAAAACATCTGCTTGTGTTGAAACTACAATTTTGAATACCAAATTTACGATTAGTATACAGGGCACATCAAAAATAACATTATTAATTATAGTAAAGTTTTCTTCTTGACCTTATCATTTAAATTTTTTTCTTGTTTATTGGGGTTTTAGGTCATTTATAAATAAATAAAGGTTTGGCTTAGGTTGACGTTTCAGTTTATATTACATTATAAATTATTACAACCAAAACCAAACCTTTATTTATTTATAAATGACCTAAAAACCCAATAAACAAAAAAAAAATTATTAATTATTTTGATTTTGATTTTTTTTTTGAAATTATATGAAAATATTTTTAAAACCGTGATTTATTACACCAATTGTGCAAAAAAGTCTTATAAACATTTTTCTCAAAGTGGTTAATTTCATCATTTAAACGAAATCCAAAAAACTAAAAATGTTGTTTGTGACTAACCATGTTTTAAAAGGTTTCTTTTTTGTAGACTTAGAAGAAAAAGTCACTCTTTATAGAAACGTCTGCTTGTATTGAAACTACAATTTCGAATACCAAATTTACGATTACTATACAGGGTTAGCCAGAAACAACATTTTTAGTTTTTTGGATTTCGTTTCAAATAAATTTACGTAAACTATTGTCGCTTTCCTACTTAGAATATAATTTTATATCTGGCCGAATAAAGATTTTGTTGTAAGAAAACTATTTCTTATTTGTATTTTTATTATTACATGTCATAGTTATTTCTTCATTTTATTTAATCATAAATTATAAAATATTAAAATAAATAACGTTCTATTCGAACGTGGTACCACCGAGTTCAGCGCATAGTTCAACTCGATATCTGAATTCCCGATAACAATTCCTAATTTGCTGTATTGGGATATTTGCAATGACTTCTCTTATTTTTTCTTTCAAGAGATCCAGGTTATTATTGAAATTGGTTTTATAGACATGTTGCTTCAGATATCCCCACAAATGAAAGTCCATAATTGTGAGATCGGGACTCCTAGGTGGCCACTCATTGTAAGTAATAGCACACCACACGTTAACTTTTTGTATATACTGTCTTCTAGAGCGGATACGAAAATTAGGATTGTCGCGGCTCCAATAGCGACAGTTTTGCAAACTAACTACCCCGTTTGTGGTAAACGTTGCCTCGTCCGAGAAAATAATATTATTAACAAAACTTCTTTGTCTAAGGATATGTTCCCCTATCAACAAACAAAAATCCAAACGCTTCATGTCGTCATTTTCTTCCAGAAAATGATTAAATTTAGGTTTGTACGGACGAATTTTATTGAATTTTAATATTTTTTCTACTAGAGATTTACTCACATTACCAATTTGAGAAGATCTTTTTCTTAAAGACAGTTTGGAAAAATTTCTAACTGAATCCATTGTCACTACAGTTACAGCATCATCTTCATCATACTTTTTTTCTCCCTTTTTTTATTTAAAACACTACCAGTTCTCATGAATTTTATTACAATTTTTTTTAAACCCTTGTCCGTGAGAGAAACAGCAGGCCATATCTCATGGAATTCTCGAAGAACTGCCATATAGCTTTTTTCATGTCCTAAACAATAACTTCGCACAATATAAATTCTTTGTTCTAACGTTAGCATTTTCTAATTTCACTATTATGCAGATTTATGAGAAAATTATGACGCAAATATCAACAATTTGAAAGATGCAAAGTAACTAAAACATTTCATTTATTTAGAACAGGCTACTTGATATTTTATTATTTTAATAGTAGCTTTGAAATGAACCACTTTGAGAAAAATGTTTATTAGACTTTTTTGCACAATTGGTGTAATAATAATAACGGTTTGAAAATATTTTCATATAACTTAAAAAAAAAATCGAAATCAAAATAATTTAAAATGTTATTTTTGATGTACCCTGTATACTTATCGTCAATTTGGTATTCGAAATTGGAGTTTCAACACAAGCAGACGTTTTTATAAAGAATAACTTTTTCTTCTAAACCCACAAATAAAAAAGTTTTTCCTCTTCCGAACTCTATCCGTGGACACACTGTATATATACAGATTCCATAGTCGATGGTACGTTAGAAGTATCTGGAGAACGAAAAGAAAAATAATTTTGAAATTTTTACTACGGCCATAGAAGGCTGCGCTCTAGCTTTTAAAAATAATTTCGCGATTGCAGTGGTGCCAGATCTATTGATAACTGACATCAACTTTGGAATTTTAAATGGGACACCCTGTCGTTTACTTTATTTTTAGATTCTACGAAGCAATCTAGGTTTTTTTTTGTATAGACTATTTTTCCATTTCTCTTGCCGTTTCCTAAATATTAATTATTTTGTGTCTTTTTTTTACCGAAACTATGTGAATTAAAACTTCAATATTTTCGTCTCCAGATGTCAAATCAAAGTAACATTTTAACATCATTTAGACAACATGTGGCACCTTAATTTTGGCAACATAGGATCGCCGACTTCTATACAGAGTGTCCTAAAAAATAACTGCAATTCAGATTTTATAAATTTGATCAAAAGTCACTTTTTTTAAATGGAACACCCTATATATTATTGAGGTGTTGAATAGAGGGGACCAATTGAATTTTTTTCATATAGAGTGCTCCTCTACCTATTTTGAACCGCTTTCGATTTATAAGCCATTTTATGAATAATTACTATTCATATTCGAGAACTAGACAATAAGGATATAAATCGATAAGTGTGCCATGTTGTAACAACTGCAATACATAACGACGGTGACATGACATGTGTCACTTTTTAGTTTGGGTTTGCTTATGTCAGATTAAAATAGCAAAAATGGAGAATAATATGTTATTAATTCGAACACAGGAGGATCCAGATTTTCTGAAAATAACTATTTGGACTGATAAAGCAAAATTCTCACGCGAAGGAGTCTTTAACCGTCAGAATTATCACTATTTGGCTGCAGAAAATCCACACGTTATAAAAGAAGGAGGTTACCAACAAAGATTTAGTTTTAATGTATTTTGTTTGTTGATGGATAGGCAATTA
Organism: Polydrusus tereticollis; assembly: GCA_963920685.1. NCBI lineage: Eukaryota > Metazoa > Arthropoda > Insecta > Coleoptera > Curculionidae > Polydrusus > Polydrusus tereticollis. The sequence goes on from OY987327.1 coordinate 75,114,713, forward strand.
TCAATCTATATTTATGATGAAAATTTAACTTCTGCAAAATATCTCGAAATTCTAAGAACGACCGTATCTGACTTTTTGAATAATCTACCGCTTATCGATTTGAGACATTGTTGGTATCAATTAGATGGAGCTCCTGCTCATTGTACCCATGAAGTTTCCGCGGAACTGTATGATATGTTTAAAGATAGGTGGATAAGACATGAAGGACCATGAAGTTGGACACCGCGATCTCCAGATCTTAATCCTTTAGACTTTTTCCTGTGGGGTAGGATTAAAGAAGTGGTTTATAAAACACCAGTAAATTCAAAAGAAGATCTAGAAAATCGGGTAAGGCGCGCTTTTGAAGAACTTGATCCATTAGAAATTGAAAGAGCTACTACCGGTCATGTGATGACATGTATTACCTATTGCTTACATGAAAATGGTCAGCACTTTAGCTTGGGGTTTAGCCTCATTAAATCGGATTTTCCGCTTATCTAACAATGATCTCAACAGTTTAATATGGCGCTGCAGTCTCGATAATGCTATTCCTGGCTGTTTAGAGGTGGCAATTAACCCGATATCGTCAGCAAACAGGTACAACTGTGTTTCAGTAAATCTAGATATATAGTATATAGTATAGTATTCTGCAGAACTCCAGCTCGGATGTGGAGATCCAGAGCGGCATAAAAGATAAATCCTGCAGTGCTGTTATGCCTCATCATAAAAAAAAAGACGTGCATAAATGAAATCCACGTTTAAACTGATTTGCTTAAAAGATAACAACGCATTAAAAAAAAAAAACTATACTCGGTGAGCCCAGTGTTGCACCCCATACTTTTATTTTGACTGCATTAATAATTTGAAAAATATCAAAATTGGTTTTGTCGAAAATTTTTCTCGATCTGTATCTTCGAGACAAAGCGTCTTTTCAAAAATCATCAAAGGATAAAATATTCTTAGAATAGTCCAGGGAATAACCCCTTTCAATTTTTGTAGTACGTTTAATAAATACCCTGTATATCTTAAATGCTTGAATGAAATTGAACCTTGTTTATTGTCCCTGCGAGAGTTAGGTTTAGCAATATCGAATGGATAAAACGTGTTCTTTGACAGTGAACCGATTTTAACTCTAATTTCCAATAATTAAAAGAATGAGAGTTCAACAATTAAAACATTACAATGCCATTTTTAAAATTGTAATATTTATTTTACTCAATTAACAAAATGTATATAACAGCCGACATAGCATAAATAAAATATTTTATTTGAGTGCTCTATTTAGAACCTCTGGCGAGGATGAACGTATTCACATAGAAAATTGTTAATATCCGGCGTTCCACCTACTGCCCATTCTATCTTCCCTACATCAGTTACATCGGTGTAATTTTTCTCTTCTTAACTCGGGCCTAGTGCTTCTTAAGTGCATTAAAAATCTTAGTGTACCTAGATAATTCTTATACAGGTAGGTACATACTTACATTTATATTAGTTAATTCGGTAAGTGTCATCTTCCTTCTATTCAATTGTTCATTAACCCGTAAAGTAATTAGAATATAGGAAAGGTAAAGTCTAAACTACCCACTGTAAGTATGTCCTATTTTCTATAGAATCTCTAACTGCTGAAGATGGGTATTTGATAACCGAAACTCGTAGGATTCAATTAATTAATAAATGTACAGGGTGTTCATTTTTTGATGTAATTGCAGGGTATCTCGGTTCCTAGTAAAGATAGAGACTTGCAGTTTTTACATTACTTTGCTACTTTTTCGTAGAACAAAAGATGAATTGTCATAGATTTCTTAGTTTTTAAGCTACAGAGTGTTTTCGAAAATGTTTGCTTTTTGTCCACATCCTGTACCTGGGTTACCCTTTAACTTATCAAAAACTTTAAAGCCATTTCTAAGAGAGTTTTTTAAGTAGAATTCAGTGGCGCGCTTACTTTTTTTCTGGTAGTCTCACTTTTCGAGATTTAAAACAAATATATTATTTTTTAAATGGGACTCCATGTATATTTTTCTCCTATTTGTTTGGGCTATGTTTAAGCTTTTCAAAATTATATAATACTTGATAGTTATTATTAATAATAAAAGTACAAATCGAAAAATTTAGAAAATTAGGGTAGTGGGCTATGAAACCATTGAAACAAACAAAAGAATATGTCATTACTGCTAAAAATAAGTCGTCACACAGTATTCCCAGTACGTAAAGGGTGCACAGTCTTTTCTTCATAGGGTTTCAAATGATATCTATTTAATAGTTTGTTAGACAAGATTTTATTCCTCGGAGATCTTTTTCTATGACTTTGCATGAACTTCTAGTGCCTCTACAAAAGCCATAACGTTAATTTCGCCGCTTTGACGATTCTCTCTATTATATATAATTTGGCTTTATAAATGATCGATTCTCAATTAAATTAATTTTTAAACTTGAAAACGTTACTTGCTTGTGCTGCCTTCTCTCCGGATATCTATGCAAGTAAGAACTCTATAAGTTAAATACTTAAATTGTAAAATTGTAAACTTACCTATTTTCAAGGCACTCTATAAAGCAAACTAACATGTCGTAATTCTCAAAATTTCCATACTAGGTACTACATTTTCGTCATTTTTTTAAACTTTAGTGAAATGATGACATGTATTTTAACGAAACGTTTTTTTGCCTATACATTTTGACAAATAGACATGCCAGATAGATATTCTTCTGTTTGTTCCAATGGTTTCATAACCTTTACTACTATTATATATTTTTGAAAAGCTTTAATAGGGCCCAATCAAATAAGAGAAAAATATACAGGGTGTCCTATTTATAAAATCATATGTTTGCTTTAAATCTCAAAAAGTAAGACTCCCAGCAAAAAGAGTAAGTACGCCACTGAATTCTAATTAAAGAACTCTCTTAGAAACAGTTTTCAATTTCTTGATAAACTAATAGATAACTGAAGTTTAGGTTAGTCAAAAAGCAAACATTTTCGAAAACACCCTCTTTACGGCATCTTTTGTTCCACGAAAAAGTAGCGTAGTAATGTGAAAACCGCAAGTCTCTATCTTCACTAGTTACCGAGATACCTTGCAATTACATTGAAAAATGGACACCCTGTATATGTGTGTGAAATATTTTTAGAAATTTTGCGTTCAAATGCAACTTTATTTTATTATAATGAGCTAAACAACAATGTATATTATTACAAAATAATTTGTAATAATATACTCGTAGGTATATTACTTGATTACAAAGTAAATAATTATTTGTATCCACTCATTATTATCATTATCCAATGCATGAGAATTTAAATTTTCCTTTTATTTTGGACCCTTGTAACTTTTACACAACTTACATATTATTACGCATCTGTGAGTATTGGAAAGCGTTGTCTGATGTCAGGTGCCAGATTTCAATCAAGGAAATTTAAAACGAAGTCGTATCTGCTATCCAGAAGGGACATTTCCAAGTGTGAAGGGGGGTAAAAGTAAAACCCTAACTTCCTTCTTTTTTAGAAAAATATGTATACCTTAAACCAACGCGTTTCGGCCTATCAGACCCTCATCAGAGCGTCGTTATGGATGTTTATCTTCACATTGATAAGTAGGACATAACGAGTGATTATTAATTATTTTGCTCAAGGGCGGCTGTGACCCAGTATACATAGTGTAGCAGTAGCGCGTAGATTAAATAATAGGGCGAATTTGCAAGAAAGCAGCGTTGTCACGTTGAAAACCTAAAATAATGTTTTTTGACGGTATGTAATATAAAATCCTGAGCTATCTTACTTTGAAAGCCTACTTTATATGGCCGCCTCCTACTTCTAGACACCTTCTGATGTTTCTTCTTACCCTCAGAGACACATTAACCAATACGTTTGGAGAATTATTAATTTCGGCAATTTTTTCTGAAATCCTTCGTTTAAGATCATTTATATCCTCAATTGGTGTTCGATAAATGGAGTTTTTTATAAAAGGCCAGAAGAAGAAATCGCAGGGTGTTAAATCGCAGGAACGAGGTGGCCATATTTGTTGCGTATTTCGGCTTATAACTCTGTTTTCAGAAAATTCACTTAAAAAATTTAAATTTTCTCTGGTTACATGAGGTGTAGCGCCATCTTGTTGAAAGTAACCTTCCCGCAATTCATCATCGTGAAGCTCATTAATAAATGTTGTCAGAATTTCGATCCGATATCTCTCAGCTGTAATTGTGCCATCAAAGTAAATTGGGCCTACTATTCTTCTAGAACTAATTGCTGCCCACACACCAACTTTTTGAGGATGAAGAGGTCTTTCTACAAAAACATGCGGATTTTGCGTATTCCACATTCGCATATTTTGTGAATTAACATAGCCATATAAATAAAAATAAGCCTCATCGGTAAAAAATGTTTTTTTAAAAGCACCACTATTTTCTTCTTGAAAATTGTTTAAAAACCATTCACAAAAATTAAGTCTTTGGGGAACGTCATTGGGAAGGAGTTCATGAATAGCCGTAATACGATAAGGGTATAGATGCAGATTCTTTTTCAAAAGTGTTTGACATGTACTGTAGCATAAATCCGTTTGCTGAATTTGTTGAGATAAATGCCTAATAGAAGTTGAAGGATTATTTTCCATAATTTGTCGCGCTTCTTCAATAACCTCATTCGATCGTTTCGTTGGTCTTCCAGCCCCTTTTTTATGTTGAACAGAACCAGTCTGACGAAATTTATCAATTAGGTATTGTGACCCAGTACGAAAATTATGAAAGGTCACCGCAACATCAGGAAACTCGGTTCGAAATTCATCAAAGCAGTCATGCATAGAGTAATTCCACACACCGCCTATTTTGTTTCCATTTCTAAAAAAACTTTCAACAATAAAAATTTTTTGTGCTTCACTAAACATTTTTACTGTAGAACTTTCAATCCGGCAACAAAGCTTCACCAAAACTTGATACGCTGAAAAATAAAAAAAAAATAAAAAATAAAATCATATCCTGCAAATAGCACTTTATAATAGTCAAAAGACGACTCCCCGGAGAAATATTAGTTAAAGCAATAGTAACCTACCTTCAAATAACTGCAAAAATGACAAAATTTCTCCAATTTTTAAACTTTACAAATACACAAATTCAAATAAGACGTAAATGTCATAAAACAATCATGTCATCTTATCTACGCAGTACGGCCATGATGCTTTTAAAATGCATGGCCTCCCTTGAGCAAAATAATTAAAAATCACTCGTTACTATGGACACACATTAATAACTGGGGAACAAATTTCAACTTTTTTTTTGTTTCCTGAACAAGACCTATTTTTTTTTATTGAACTACACCCAACTAACTAAAAAATACCTATTGAAGATTTTAGTTAGCTCGCAAAAGAAATCTGAATTATTTGTTACAAAATTTTAATTTATAGGCATATAAAATGAACATTTTAATTTATAAGTGAAATAATTAAGTGGTGTATTGTGTGAATAATTTATTCAAAAAAGAATTTGTTACAATCGTAGCAGAGCGCTTTCGGCTTTCGCCATCTTCAGTGCTATTCGTTTGTACTTAATACACACTATCTTCAAAATTTGCATACTCTTTCTTTACAACTTAAAACTTGGGAACTCTGCAGTTAGTCTCTTACATGTGAGTCAAAATTCATTAAAACTAATTAAAATACATAAATGGACGAAAAAACAATTAAAATATTTGGACAGCACGTTACATTTTTTGATCGTGGTTTTAATTTATATGCATTTACAATGAACATACAAACAATATATTGTTGGTTCAACAATAGCACTTTAATAGCACATTTTTATCAGTGAGTCTAGAGTTTAGACACTCATTTGACGCTTCTTAGCCTGTATTTTGAAAGCAGCCTCGGGGGAATCTCTCGTAATAGTCCAACAGTAGTCGGCTAACATCTCACAGTTCCATTTTCCTTGATACCTTCTTTCCATGTTTGAAATATTCTGGTGGAACCTCTCACCGTGCTCGTCACTTAAAGCACCACAATTTTCCGGAAAGTTATCCAGATGAGAATCCAGGAAATGAATATTCAACGACATATTAAACCCTAGGTCTTGGTTACATAAAAGAAGTTGGGCAACCAGGTCTTAATAGTTTTCTGCTTTTATGTTTCCCAAAAAATTTGTTGCAACCATTTTAAAGGCATTCCAAGCGTCCTTTTTCTTGCCTTCAAGTATGGAATCGAATTGCACATCTCCGAAAAGTTTCCTAATCTGGGAACCCACAAATATTCCCTCTTTAATTTTAGTGTCGCTGATTCTAGGGAACTTTTCTTTTAAATAACTAAAAGCACGGCCTTCTTTGTCCATGGCCTTCACAAAATTTTTCATAAGTCCCAATTTTATAAGAAGTGGCGGTAGTAAAATCTTTTCTAGGGGAACTAATGGCGCGCTGGCTACATTTTTCTTTCATGGCTCAAAAGACTCTCTCGGTGGCCAAATTTTCTTTATGTAGTGATCCGATCGTGCTCGACTGTCCCATTCGCAGAGGAAGCAGCAGTATTTCGTATAACCTAGCTGCATTCCAAGCAAAATCGACACAACTTTTAAATCCCCCACAAATTTGCCAATTATATCTTTCATATTGTATGGTCTCCAGTAACAATTTCAAATTGCTATACGTTTCTTTCATGTGGACTGCATGACCAATTGGGACTGAAGGCAACTTGTTTCCATTATGGAGTAACACAGCTTTAAGACTTACTTTTAAAGAATCAATGAAAAGTCTCCAGTCTTTTGGATCATGGTGGAGATTTAAAGCTGCTATTAACCTCTCAATGTCCCTACAGGCTACCAAATTGTTTTCCATGTTAGAAAAAAGTAAATCAAAAATTATATAAATAAAATAAAATAAAATGTAAAGGAACAGAAACAACTATACACACACCAGACGTAGTTATCCTCCTAAGGAGAATCAAAATTTTAATTATAAAAAAGAAGGAAGTTAAGGCTTTACTTTTTACCCTCTTCATACTCAAGAAAATTTAGTCTGACGCAAATCACTGATACTACTTATAAACTTGGATATTAAGTGCTTACCTTACATACCACTATAAGAAATATTTAAATATTTGTTGTTAGTAATTGTAAATTACTGACTACTGGCCCATAGGTCCAAATTAAGAATGTCCTGTTAACTTCGAGTACAAGATATTTTCTAAGAATTCCATTGTTGAAACAGTTTTGGTTATGGAAGGTTTGCGGCTCTTATCCTGTTACCACTAACAGGACATTAATAATTTGGACCTCAAGCAACCATATTTAAGCTTCCGGAATATACCGTGCAGGCATAAATTATTATCATTAAAGCGTGCTTTGCATCTAAGGCCGAACTGCTTAGCGGTAGGGTGGGTGTCAGTAAATACCAGCATTATCAATCAATCAGTTATTCCATCTTTCTTAACAATCGTTACAAGTAATTTGGTTTATCGCTAATTTATCCAGTTTCTTGAATAATTCACGCAATGGGTTTTACGGAAGAGCACAAAAAAATCAAGGTTGAAGCCTATTTTTGAAACGGGGTTAGAATAAATGGTGAGTGGCAATACAATCAGCGTTTGTTCATGAACGATTTTCGCGCTTTTACTCTAGAGATTTTTATCATTGCCTGAGAACAACTGTTTAGAGCAGGGATGCATATATAATACCGCGGCCCGCTGTCGATATTTATGCGGCCCGTCAATGAATTTTAAAAGCGATATTTATGCGGCTTGCCAACGAATTTTGAAAGTATTCTACTTGCCGCGCTCCGGTCTAAGCATATTGTTACCAGACTAGAAATCTGTCGCATCAACTAGATTACTTTAAGATTCGCGAAACACGTCGGTAGTATCCCCGAATACAGTGGAAGGTTCTCAATATTTGGTAACTCGTATAAATACGACGCATCGCCAGCTACAGGGGCAGTTAAGTTCTAACTACGGACAAGCGAACGTTATACTGATTGAGAACTGTAATCTGTGACGAGTAAATATTTCATCGTTCGAACTTGGCTTCTACCTACGTAACAATATAATATCTATTTTGATATGGATGAACCAGGCCCCAGTAAGAAACGTAGTCGTAAGGTTGAAAAAAAAATCGACAGTTTCAAGTTATTTGGACCGAAACATACTTTTTTATTTCATCGCATAACAAAATTGTCTGTTTAATATGCAAGAGCAGTATTTCTATTCCGAAAGAATATAATGTGAAAAGGCACTATGAAACTCAGCATCCTACTTTTACCAAATTAACTGGCGAAAATCGAACGCAAAAAATTTCCACTTTACAACGGGAACTAATAGGCCAGCAAGCTATGTTTACAAAGCCAATTCAAGATGCTGAAACAGTTACTGAAGTTAGCTTTGAAATATTGAAATTGTTAAGCAATGGTTAGATATCGCCGCAAAAAAAGTTTGTCCGGAAAATGTAAAGATGTTCGAAAAAATTCAGTTAAATCGGATGACTGTTCAAAGAAGAATTACCGCATTAGCAGCTAATATAGAAGAGCAATTAGCTACGAAACCGAGAAGTTTTGAGTATTGTTCTATAGCACTCGACGAATCTACAGATATAAGTTCCACTGCTCAACTCTTAATATTTTTACGAGGTGTAACGCAAAATTTTGAAGTGAGTGAAGAACTGATTGGTATGAGTTCTTGGACAAGTCAAACCAAGGGGAGTGACATGCTCAAAGCTCTTCTGGAAAAATGTTCTATAATGGATTTGGATTTAACGAATATATCTGGAATTACGACTGACGGAGCACCTTCAATGGTTGGAAGTACATCTGGGATAGTAACTATGTTAAAAAAATATTTACTAACTAAAAACATAAATACCAAGGAATTAATGCAGTTTCATTGCATTATACATCAAGAGGCCCTCTGTTTAAAATTATTGGGATTTGAAAATGTGATGAAAGTTGTAGTACCTACTGTAAACTTAATAAAATCACGAGGTCTCAATCACCGATAATTCAAACAATTGCTCGAGGATATTGAAAGCGAATATGGTGATCTCCAGTTTTACACTAAAGTAAAGTGGCTAAGTCGTGGGTTGACACTACAGCGGTTTCTTAACTTGATTGAAGAAATCCAATTATTTCTGGCGGAAAAGAAAAACGACATCCCCGAACTCGACAACCCTGAATGGCTGTGTGACTTAGCGTTTCTTTTAGACATCACAAATCACTTGAATGTCTTAAATATGCGACTCCAATGCAAAGATCAATTGATTTCGCAGTTATACTCTCATGTTTCGTCCTTTCAATGCAAATTGAGTCTTTTCGGGACACAAATCAATTCAGCCAATTACAGCCATTTTCCGAACTACAAAAAAATTATGGAAAAAGTCAATAAAACTGACGTAAATTTCGCTCATTTTGAAAAAATTGATATTTTGATACAAGCTTTTCAAAATCGTTTTGTAGACTTCAAAAGAGTTAAACCTCTATTATACATTTTTAGCAATCCTTTCAACATTTCACCCGAAAATGCGCCGGAATCAATGCAGCTGGAATTAATAGACATGCAAAATGATGATAGTTTACGAAACAAATTTAATGAAGGTAATTTACTTAACTTCTACCGTTGCGTTGATAAAAACGCTTATAAAGAGTTGCGAATAAATGCATTGAAATGCGCAAGCTTATTTGGAGCGACGTATATTTGTGAACAAACGTTTTCAGTGATGAAACTAAACAAAACGAAAAACCGAAACCGTATGGCAAATGAAAATTTGAAAGCAATTTTACGTGTGGCGACAAGTAATGTGGAGCCAAATATAAAAAAAAACTTGTTAGTTCAATGCAATGTCGTGCATCAAAATAATAAAATATGAAATATTACATTGTAATGATTAGATTACCTTACGATTACATAATTACAACAAACATTTTTGAAGGTTCTTTTATTTTTATCATTGCATTTCATACTATTTAAAAATAAAGATTATTGTGTTAATAAGTGTTATTCGTAGTGGCCCGTCCTTGGCTTATATTTTTCCCGAGTGGCCCCTGTTCCCTATAAGTCTATGCATCCCTGGTTTAGAGAAGCAGGTCCTATACAACACAAGAAAGTAGCTAGAACCATCTGTAAGAACAGAAAAACTTCTTGCAAATGTTCGCAGTGGCGTAACTAGCCCTCTGACCTGGGGGTGGCCTAGGGTGGGCCTGTTATTGTGACTTGTAGTGGCGGCTCGTGTAGATGCGGGTCGGCGGAGAGCTCGCTGCAGGCGAAATTTTTTTTGGACCACGCCCAAATTTTAACAAATTTGGTCAATAATCAACAGTAATATCACAAGACCTCGTTTTTTTATCGGTTAGATTTTTCAGCTGTCACGAAAACTTTTTTAGGAAATTTTTCGAGTTGAATTTGGACATGTTCATTCTGATTAATTTTTGAATAAACGAGCCCAAAGTTCAACGAGTATTGCCAAAAAAGTTTGAGTGAAAAATGGAAAATTTAACCAATAAAAAAATGATTGTCGAGTGATATTTGGCAAGATTATTTCGTACGTTCATACATGTACGTTCATTGTTATGTGAAAATTGATGCTATATTTGCGAGGCGAGTAGCGAGCTTACAAAGTCAGCCTTTTTCTGGGGGGGGGGGGGCTAGCGACGTCTGAGGGGGGGGGCCCCTAGGCCCCCCTGTAGTTACGCGCCTGATTGTTCGTGAAATAATGCAAAATGTGTAAGATGCCTGTCTTAAGAATTGGAAAGAATACACGCATGTGGAGTAATAAAAATCACCATTTTTTTGTAGAGTCCACATTGCACCCTCAAAATATTGGTGTCTGGTTGGCTGTTTTCCGAAGAAGAGTTGTTGGTCCTATTTATTTCCATGACACAGGTACAGCACAGCGGTATTGCGACAATATTTTAAAGTCATTTGTATAGCAGTTACTTGACGATGAACTACGTTTTGGTTATTTTCAACAGGACGATGCCACCGCCCATTCATCAGCCGAAACTATTAACTACTTACGTAATGTTTTCGACCACAGATTGATCAGTATTCAAACAAATATTGAATTCCCACCCCGATCACCCAGTTTGACGGTTATAGATTACTTAATTTTTCCTCATTTGAAGAAAAATATTTTTAAAACACCAGTTGAAAATTTAGAAAAGTTACAAGAAAGAATTATCGAAGAATATGTTAACATTTCTCCAGAGATGTTGTTCAACGTCTTCAAAAATAAAAAGAGACGTGTGAACTTATGCTGGAGCATGGCGGTGGCCAATTTCAGCAATTTGTATAATTTTGTTTTCCTTTCTCTATATTCTTACTTTATTAATTTTGTAAACAACAATTTGTTAATATTCATCAGGTTGCCATATCAAGTCATAATACGAATTTGACACAATTTTAACCTAGATTTGATTAGATATTTCGTCCCCTTAAAGCCGGCTACGGACTCATATATTATAAAAATATCGCTTTGCATTAAGAAGTGCAAGTCGCCACGCATTGATGCTATAATATATATCTATATCCCGACTATACCAAGCGATATATTTCATGTCAGAACGAAGTGCAAGTCGCCACGCATTGATGCTATAATATATATCTATATCCCGACTATACCAAGCGATATATTTCATGTCAGAACGAATATGCTTTCCGAGCGATTTTTAGGATATATATTTCCCCCCTCTTGCGTCGCGCTGCCCGCCAAGAAAGCAAACCGGCGTTGTTTACATGTTTTGACGTTTTGATAAGATGTGGTTAGATAACCAGAATCTGCGTGTTTCTTTTTGGTTACTAACCATAATTGCTAATAGATTGTCGCTTTCAGCATCTGATTCATCTTCTGATGAGCTATCAACGGTATCTAGCAATAACGAGTCATTAAACTTTACTTTCGCCATTTTCGCACCTATACCATATAGTTCACTGGATCAGTCTACTATTTTGAAAAATAAAAAATATATATATTCTAGTCCGCTGCAGTAATAATATAATATAATATTATATTATAGCTCATCGTCCGTAGCCGGCATAATTGTGATCTAAACCAGGCCTTACGATTTTCAGTCCAAGCCCCCTTGGATGAAAATAATTTTTGCTCGCACGGTAATATAAACCCTATTCTTTAAACTTTGTATTGTCATGGTTTAACAGATACGTCAATACATCAATAACTATTTAACTCTTTCAAAAATATTTAAAAGTTTTCCGTTCAAAAATTAAATCTAGATCATTCGGAAATCAGTTAAAATAGCTATTTTTATCTTCTATGTCATTGTAATATGATATAAGTCGACGTTCTTCCGTTGCGTCGGTATCGTAAATTGCCGGACAGTAAGTATACCGAGAAAATTTTGTCAATTCCTCGATTTAGAATCTTCGTGAGTAGGGGAGAACCCGGTAAGATGGCGAGTTGACGAGGGTAAGCAACAATTGTTAGAATATCTTTTTATACAAGATATATTGGCTTCAAACATTAATATTTCAGTTAATTACATTGAATTGAACACCGAAATCCTAAAATTCCAAAAATCACATAAATCAAGTATGTAAAAAAGTAATATTAATAAAATGCATTTTCGTTACTACACCTGGTGCGTCTTATAAGTTGACGACAAGTGGGCAAGAACGAATTAGCAACAAAAATCCCAACCAGAATAATTATTGCATTCTGCACACTGCTCGTGTCACCATCTTGGATATTGAATCCAATTTTCCGTTAAAGATTCTTGGTATACTTCGTTACACCCGGGGCAGGATACAAATTCACAATCTGCCTCTAATTTGCAGGCAACATGATCTTCAAAAGACTTTTCGGATTTCTTATTCTGCGTAATCTTATTGTTTGTAGCAGCTTTCAGACCAGGCGCGGATACAGGGGGGGGGGCAATGGGGGCAATTGCCCCCCCCCCTGAGACCGACCAAAGCACATAGGTAACACGATGTATACAAGCAATAACCAATAACAAGCTCTAACCTGTTACAGAATAGATCTACCTTTTAACCTTTTTGCAATAAATCCACCTTTTGACTTTTTCCTTTTTTTGCATAAACTTTAAGAAACAAACAAAAAATTCCCTTCACCAGCTTTGCACCTGGGTTCACGACTTGAAAGTCTACTTTTAAACCTTCTGTACTCTGTACTTTAAACTCTTGAAAGTCTACGCGCTAACCACTAGCACTAGAATATTGGTATCCTTCCGCAGTTCCGCAAGTTAATTTTAATTACTTATTGATGCGGTCCCAGACCAGAGCTACGCAAACTGTCGCAAACGCAAATTCCCAAGAGGGTATAGGGTATCTGATCTGGCAGCGTGCAGAAAATATAGCCGATCAACTGGGTGTCGAGCTGAATATTCCTCGGATCCCTCGCCATGGTGGACGCCAAATTTATCGTGCCAACCATCAAATGAATTCAGCGGAGGAATACTACAGAGTATCAATCTATGCACCATTGCTAGACTTTGTTCTCATAGATCTGCGAGAAAGATTCTCAGCCGAAACCTTGGACATCTTTCAGCTATCAGTTTTCATTCCAGAAAATATTGTCAAAAATTCTGCTGGTGAAAATGACATAAGTATAAAGTCCCTCCTCGACCGCTTTGGATTGCTTCTTGAAGTTGACAAGGGCGCTGCTTCTTTTCTGCTAAAAGATGAATTGTTGTTGTGGAGAGAGAAATGGATTCAAGAACAGAGCTTCAGAAAAGAGCTTCCCATAAGAGCTCTGGATATATTGGCTTGTTGCGATAAGGATGTATTTCCTATAATACATGAATTTGTACTAATCCTTGCAACCCTTCCGGTGACAAATGCATCTGCTGAGAGGTCATTCTCGTCGTTGCGGCGCCTTAAAACATATTTAAGAGCAACCATGACTGAAAACCGCCTCCTCGGTCTTGCCCTAATGCACATCCATAGGCATGTTCCCATTGATGTTGAGAAAGTAATTTCAAGATTTGCAAAAGCTGGCCCTAGGACAAGATTGGAATTCTGTATTTAAGTGCATACTTAATTACTTCAAATTAAATTGTTTGTATTTCTTTTTTTTTTAGACAGCATTATTCAAATCAAATGCATTATTACATAAATAACAAATTAAAATTTTATGAAATTGTTTGTTTACAACGAATTCTCTAGAAGATAGGTAAAATCGCAAAAATTAACTCCCCCACTCCTAAACGCACGGGGTTGCTTTTGTGATTTTCTTGAGGATTTTGTGTTTTTTTTTTTATTTTCCCACTTGAGAACCAAGCACCATGATTCAAAAAAGGGCGTGGCACCCAAAAAATTTTCGCCTGCGGCGCTATTTTTTTAGCGCCTTCGGCGCTTTTCCATTTTGCCCCCCCCTGGACAAAATCCTAGATCCGCGCCTGTTTCAGACTTTGCTTAGGTTTCCTTCGGTTTTTTCTTTCTTCCTTTTCCCTAACAAGTTTTTCCTTCTCTTCTAGTTCTTTTTTAAATGGAGCACCAGTAATGGATTCTAAAGTGGATTTTATTGAAGATATGTTCATTAATGAAAATGTGGAAGTTCTAGATATTGTATTGAAAAGCTAGTTGCCTTAGATGCAGAAGGGTAAGACCAAAGGCCCTTTTTATTCGTAATTTTAACATACTGGTATAGTCCCTCTAAATATGCTACACTAAAAGTATTTCTAAACCTTCCCCCATGAACAGGTAATTCTTGGCCATTTTTCGTTTTTTTACATATCGTCGTAAGGTGGCTTCAGGAATTTTATAAACATTAGCAATATGACTACACAAGCTTTGCCTGTCATGACTTCATTTATAGTTATGTTTTTTGTTTGGACATTCTAAAGAAAGTAAATTTAATTTAATAAGGAATATTAGAATATTTATCAAGTAAGATGATGAATTCGTTAACTTATCCGCGTTATCCTGCTCGCCATCGATAGATTTATTAAATTTGAATAAAATTGTTTTTCCACTACTAACCTATAACATCGCCATTATTGACCGATTATTAACGTTAGAAATCGTTTTTCTCTACCTTATAAGTTATTATTGACCATGGTCAATAATAAGGCATTGAAATCCATTATTGACCGATCTTCAAGAATCTATTTGAAGGCAGGTAACTTGATTTTTTGATTCTACAACATGAATTCATAAACATAAATGTGGTTAGGCAACCAGATAATTATCAATACATATTAAATTACTTGATATTGTAAAATATCGATACAATCAACATTTTTTCTGCTTCCATCCTTAATTCTGGAGGTGTACACATAATAATATCACTAACATTTTCTTCGCTCATTTTTTAAAAAAACGGAAAACTCGTGAAATCTGATGACATAAATTGACATTAACAAAGCCACCTGACAAAACAACAAAATATTTTGCCAATTCCAAAACGCAGGTAACTTGATTAAAAAATATACTTATACCTACCTATCATTTTTTATAATTATTAATACTATAAAGATAAATGTCTTATAAAAGTTTGTAGTAGTGAAAAAATATTATATTAACCACGGTTTAGACAGCTTATAGCCCTCGCGTCTTAAATCCCTCGTCGCTCCGCTCCTCGTGATTTAAACTTGCCGCTCGGGCAATAATGATGGCTGTCTAAACCTTGGTTAATAATATACTATTTTCCACTACTAACCTATAACATCGCCATTATTGACCGAGTATTAACGATAGAAATCGTTTTTCTCTACCTTATAAGTTATTATTGACCATGGTCAATAATAAGGCATTGAAATCCATTATTGACCGATCTTCAAGAATCTATTTGAACGCAGGTAACTTGATTTTTTGATTCTACAACATGAATTCATAAACATCATTTCTTGTGGTTAGGCAACCAGATAATTATCAATACATATTAGATTATTAGAGCTTGATATTGTAAAATATCGATACAATCAACATTTTTTCTGCTTCCATCCTTAATTCTGGAGGTGTACACATAATAATATCACTGACATTTTCTTCGCTCATTTTTTAAAAAAACGGAAAACTCGTGAAATCTGATGACATAAATGAACATAAATTGACATTAGCAAAGCCACCTGACAAAACAACAAAATATTTTGCCTATTCCAAAGCACAGGTAACTTGATAAAAAATATACTTATACCTACCTATAATTTTTTATAATTAATAATACTATGAAGATAAATGTCTTATAAAAGTTTGTAGTAGTGGAAAAAATATTATATTAACCACGGTTTAGACAGCTTATAGCCCTCGCTAACTAACCTAGGTTAATAATGAAGATTTTTTATTTTTTTAAAGAAATTGACTGAATCTTTATTGGTTTAACGAAGTGAACATGAAAAATAAACTCTGAAAGAAGAAAATGTCATAAGATAATGAAAAATATCAAAAACTATGAAAATCATTTAAAATAATACACTCAGTTCCAAAAAAAGTGACGCACCTAATTTTTGTTGCAACTTTGAAGCTTTGTCATTTCTGAACGAATGGACCGATTTTTATTATCTTTCAATTTGTTGGTAGGTAATTTAGTTACATTTAAGAAAAAAATAAACTGGTAGACATTGTTTCAAAGCCCCCTGGATGATAGTGGAAAAACTCAAGCCATGTTATTTTCTTAATTTTTGACTCACCCTGTGCGTTAATCAAGTAAATGTATAGAAAGCGCTTACACTCTATATGAAAGTCGCTTCACTTATGAGCATTTTGATTTTTTGTTCATTAATTTATCTCTAAAATTGTCCGAATTACAGCTTTTTTGCTGAAACCTTACGTTTATCCCACAAATGTAATTTATTGTAGGGTCACATTGCCTTTAAAAAAACAATTGCCCTTGCCATGGCAGTTACTCCATATTTGACCCTTTGTCGTTGTGTCATTAAAAAAAAAGTCAATGTCATTATAAAAGTTTTAGTGGCTAAAATTACATAAAATACCTCAAATAAGTTCAGAACAAATAGCAGCATTAGTTAACGATGGGTGAAGTAAACGTTACGCCGCTCGTGCAGTGGGTGTCCATGAAGCAACTGCTCGTAGAGCAATCCACAAGTACGAACAAACAGTAAGCACTGCTCGAAGGGTTGGTTCTAGTCGCCCTCGAAAAACTTCTCCAAGAGATTATCGCTTTTTGAGATTGAGGATATTACGTGATCGATCAAATACTGCGGTAAATGTTCAGCAAGATCTTCGCCAAATTCGGGGTGTTACGATAAGTAAGCAACCGGTATGTCGACGTCTAAATGAAGTTAATTTGAAAGCTAGGAGACCTGCAAAAGGTCCCAAATTATTGCCACACCATCGTGCTGCTAGAAGAAACTTCGTTGAAAATTATGGACAATGGAATATTCGTGAATGGTCGAATGTCTTGTTTACGGATGAATCACGGTTTTGCCTTAACATGGTGGATGGAAGGAAAAGAGTATGGAGAAGGACAGGTGAAAGGTTTAATCAGAATTTAATAACATAATGTGAAAGTTATAATGGTGGGTCGGTTGTTGTGTGGGGAGGGATTTTAATGAATGGAAAGACACCCCTCCATGTTTTTCCATTGAGGCAGTCGATGACAGCGCTAATCTAGATTGACATTTTACAGCAGTATGTCTTACCTCATGCAGAGTTAGTGGGCAATAATTTTATGTTGATGCAGGATAATGCCTGACCACACACCGCAGCAATTGTTCGAAACTTCTTAGAAGCTGCGGATATCACCACATTACAGTGGCCTGCCAGAAGCCCCGATATGAACCCTATAGAACATTTGTGGGACAAACTAGGGAGATAGGTACGTTCTCGCCAGAGGCCTGCTGAAAATCTCGCAGAATAAGCATATGCATTAGTGGAAGAATGGAATCGTATACCAATGGAAACGATAAGAAACCTAATTTCTAGTATGCCGCGTAGATTAAAAGCTCTTAGCGTTGCTAGGGGAGGCAATACACGGTATTAAGCAGCTATCCTAGTTTATAATTTTGTGTTTAATAAAAATGTTTTTTAAATTCGTATCTGTTAAAAACTCGATAAATTCATAAAGTTTGTAATATGCAAGGTTTCAGCAAAAAAGCTGTAATTCAGACAATTTTAGAGATTAATGATCAAAAAATCAAAATACTCGTAAAAGAAGCGACTTTGATATAGAGTGTAAGCGCTTTCTATACATTTACTTAATTAACGCACAGGGTGAGTCAAAAATTAAGAAAATAACATGGCTTGAGTTTTGCCACTATCATCCAGGGGGCTTTGAAAAAATGTCTACCAGTTTATCTTTTTCTTAAAGGTAACGAAATTACCTACCAACAAATGGAAAGACAATAAAAATCGGTCCATTTGTTCAGAAATGACAAAGCTTCAAAGTTGCAACAAAAATTAGGTGCGTCACTTTTTTTGGAACTGAGTGTAGTTGATTGTACAGTTATTACAACTCATGTGCACTGCTGCATTTCCACTATTAATAGAATTACGATTATTTATTATAGGTAAATATACTTCAGTATTATGAATATTTTCGATAATTTGTGAACGTTTATTAACACTTGGTACTAAGTCATCAGTCTGTAAGTTTTCTGCCAGACCATCTTGACGTGCGAAAGAAGTGGAGGGCACACTTAAATTTTCATTGGATAAGATGGGTTTTTGTACTAGTTTGGCTATTTTCTTCTTACCCGCTATCGATTCCTCAATATATTCTTCAGCTACTGTCGCCGACTTCCATCCACCATGCGTTTTTAGGCTTAGTAGGTCCACTCCATTTTCTGCTAAAAGTGTTGCCGAGTTGCTCAGTAGAAAATGACCAGTGTAACACTCAGGATGTTGTAATTTTAGAAATTGAGCCATAACATATGGTACTTTACTAATAGTATTGTGCTCAATATTTTGTCTATGATGTTTGGCTTTGCGGTATAAAATAAATCATTTTCTAATGTCAGTCGGCCGGTTAGCCAAGTATTTCTTTACGACGTTAATCCATTGCGTTTCGATAATGACAAATCTGCTGGATGATCCATTTTTTAATTAGGAATACTTATCACAATAATCCCATCTCGGATGTCCACATCATCAAGAACCATATTGCAAAGTTCGTCTGTTCTACAAGCACCGGCTACGCTAATTATCTCAATAGCCTATAATTTAGAGATTATTAAAAAAGGACAAAAAATGAGCATAATAAAATCCATACCTTTTTTGATAAAAATTCATCATCAGGAGCTTCATTTAAAAATGCATCAATTTCTTCTTTCGAGAATACACGTGATTTTTTAGGTTTATAGGCAACACTTTTCTTTTTCAAAAATGCTACTACTTTAAAATACTTCGAAATATCGATATCTTCTTTCAGTGAAAGAGTTGATTTCAACATTGAGTGGCTTGCCCACAACGTTCATACCTTATTGTGTTCCGATTTTTCCTTAAAATAGGCCAGTATGACATTTTCAGTAATTTTAACGACTTTTTTTCTTCACACAATTTCTTCAATTGAGTGTATGCCTTAACATAAAGTCGCTTTGTATTTTCAGGCAAGCCGCTGCCTCTCGGAGCTCAGGCGGGGTGCAATTTCCCATTTCTAAATAACTGTCGCTTTGGTCGCTAAGATTCTCACCCATATTTTAATATTTTATTGTAAACCTTTTACTAAAAACCTTCAAGAGGTGGCCATAATTATTTTAGAATAATGACGTTCATTGAAACCCATCAGTTTCAATTGTTTTATTCGTTGCCTTGACAACTGAGCCCCAGGCTACTTGATATTTCGATATGTTTGAATAATAGGGGAAATAGCTGAATTTAAAATAAAAATGAGGTCTTTTGGTGATAGTTCGGCTGTTAGTAGTAGAGAAAATTCCATATATACTATTTAAAACATTAAATATTTGCAATCAATATTAGTCAAATTATGTCTTCTAGTCCTATTTTTAAACTTATTATTATCCACTTAAGCTTTTAAATTACGACGCTCACCTGTCAAATAACGAACTCTAAATAACATGTGACCGATCCGTCGCCTTGTCAAGAAAATTGTTAAAATTAGTTGCATTGTCTTTAGGAGATGGCGATATAAATAGGAGGTGAATAAAGTCCCTGTATTGGAAAGTCTGGACACGAGCTATAAAGCCCGTGTGTAAGAAAGAGAACTCTGTGTCCTTTTCTATTTCCTCCTTTTAAGAAATTAATGGCGCCCGGGCGTGCGCGCGGTGTCAGTCTCTCCTGTCATATGATCTCGCGATGTAAATAAACAGTTCGCGTTCGTTAAACGTCAAAGTGTTTTAAAAATGCATACATGCAGCTATCCCGGTTGCAAAAATATTACCAATCATGGGAGAAAATGTTATATGGCCTCATTTCCCTCGGATGAGAACAGACGTGAGAGATGGATAATTAATGTTGGCCGAAAGAACTGGACACGATCAAAAAATTCATTCATATGCGAGGTATAATAACTTTTAGCACCATCGCGGATGGGGTGGTTTGTAATAGCAGTTTGAATTAAATTTCAGTTATGATAAGACAACTTATTTATTTTTTAATATTATAATTGATTAATTTATAAGCTTATATTTATTAAAAGAGCGTTACAGTAGTACTTGTGTCTTCTATAATTTAATTATTAAATATATTAAAATTAGTAGACGATTCAAGAATTAGTAAATAAATCCACATACATGTTATGTTTCCAAAAGCACAATATTTGTTTATAATATAGGTACATACCTGTGATCTCCATAGGAAATCTAAAAAATGATATTCCTTCGCCGGTTTTAGAAGGGCGTTCGGGGTAAGCTCCCGATATGCCACCTTTCTGCTTCTTTACTCACGCCATTAAAATCAAAAGAAATCCTTTCTAAATTGTAAAAAACCAAAAAAACAAATCACTTTTCACTTTAAACTGCAGAAAAAAAAAAGATTCGTTTGGTTTTCTAAAACTAAACAAACGATTTGACAGATTGCGAATGATGTGAACATAGCTGCGAATAAGTCATCTGCGCTTCTCTTATTGGAGCCGCCATTAATTTCTTAGCTCGAGGCCAACCAATCGCGTGAACGACCGCTCGTGTCCAGACTTTCCAATACAGGGACTTTAGAGGTGAATATTTGACATCTTACACGCGTCGTTATCATACCCGGTTCTCCCCTAAATAGGTATACTTTTTTTTGCACCGGAACCCCTGCCCCTGCAGAGATGTTATTGTTATGCGATCTACCGAAATTCACCTGTTGCCAGACACATCCTCTATAATTAAGGCTTAAATAAGACTACACGCATTAGTAATAATAAATATGATTTTAAACAGAAAAAGAGCAACAATGCCGAAAAAACCAAAGACGCCAACTAGAGCCATGAGTAAACAAGACGAGTTGCTGGAGGAACAGACCAAGTATCTTGTAAATTTTCACAAACCAAGACTAACGAGAATGGAGGCATGTAAAAAGTTTATTTATAATCCAGAAACTACCGCCTTTATGGGGAGGACCGGATCAAGTTGGTGTAAGTATATATCTAATAGTTTTAATACAGGGTATAATTATTTTTTTTAATATAGCATTCTGTGTTTTCTTTAAATATGTAGTAAAATCTCTCAATAGCGACCACCCTCGGGGAGTCAAATGTTGGCCGGTTAACAGGGGTGGTCGGTTAATAGACAAAAATTAAAACAACTGGTGTGCATTTTACAGTGTGTGTTTATTAAAATTTATCAATAGTAATATCACAAGACCTCGTTTTTTTATCGGTTAAATTTTTCAGCTGTCACGAAAACTTTTTTGTTTGGAAATTTTACGAGTTGAATTTGGACATGTTTATTCTGATTAGATCCCCAGAGCGAAGCTCGAGGGATTTAATCTTTGAATAAACATGCCCAAAGTTCAACGAGTAAAATTGCCAAATAAGTTTGAGTGAACAATGGAAAATTTAACCAATAACAAAATGATGGTCGAGTGATATTTGGCACGATTATTTCGTGTACCCCAAATGTCCCATCCATTAATTGAGTAATAATGTTTTATATATTTCTACAGATATTGGGGCTGACAACCAAAATACATTTATTATAATTTTATTATTGTATGTTTGGTTGCCATCATTGCAGCAAAATATGTTAAAGCAAAAGCAATACGTTAGAATTTTAGATTCGTTATAATATTATAATAAATGACATTGATAGGTTTTTTTAAATGTTGTGTAATTTAAAATAACAAGCTTATTGGAGAAAAAATACACAAGGGTGTATTATAATATAAAAACAAGTAGGTAAATGAATATAGTACTAATGTAATTGTATTAAAATATCAGAAATTTTATGAAAAAGTTAGAAAAAAATAATTGACATTGATTTATACTTCGAAATATTGTGACAGAACTAGACGGGCCAATGGCGACGTTTAATCGCTAAAACCCCAAGGGGTTTAATCAGTATTATACTAGGTGATTGGCTTAATCGAGACGGTTCGATTGGACAAAACGGCGAAATTGGCAGGTGTACGAAATAATCAGAACTAAAATTAAATCAAATGAAGCCGATTTACCAATATGTATATACTACACGTGCCTACTAACATATATATTATACACAATGTACTGTATGTTTGCTCTGAAATTTTTTTTTACATATTCACAAATTAGCGATTGCTTCATATTTGTAGACTTGTCAAAATTGTTAACATTATTAAAAAAGTTTTCTAAATCTCTCAAACTCGCGCAGGCTTTAGATAGGCTCGATATTTTCGACACTGGAGCAAGTTCAGGTTCCTCTTCCTCTATCTCAGAGTTGGTAGTAGTAATAGTTTTATCCATTTTTTATATCTCTTCAATACACTCGATGATTCTCAATTCTGCACTTTTTGTTGGCAAATCGTTATCAATAGAGGCAAACTGTTTCAAGTTCACAAATATGTTCTTAATGTTAGGAAACAGTTGTGCGAGCGGAATATTATCCTCTTCTTCGAAGTCGTCAATATTATCTGTATTACACATAAATCCGGCTTTCCTAAAGCATTTTCTTATTGTCACTTGGGATAAATTGCGCCAGGCCACCGAAACCCAGATCAAGGCGTTGGTTATGGTAATATTATTTTCGATTTCTTGAAGAGGACAACCACTGTCTATACATGTTGAAAGCCTCTTAATAAGGCAGCTTCTGTAGAGCATTTTAAAATCCTGAATAGTGCCTTGCTCCAAAGGTTGGCAATGTGAGGTATAGTATTGGGTGGAAGAAAAACAAGTTTGACATTATCCAGTGTTTTTTAAGATGAGACGTTGCATTATCCAGAA
Source organism: Polydrusus tereticollis (assembly GCA_963920685.1). NCBI lineage: Eukaryota > Metazoa > Arthropoda > Insecta > Coleoptera > Curculionidae > Polydrusus > Polydrusus tereticollis. The sequence goes on from OY987327.1 coordinate 75,137,870, forward strand.
ACAATACCGCTCCTCTATTCTGCTTCTTCATGTTGGTATAAAATCTGTGAAGTCATGTTTTCATGATGTCTATAATCATGTTCAATAATAAAGGGAAAACATATTATATAAAAACACAAAAATTATGTCTCTAAAAATTAAAAAAAAACACTTAAATGTACCTGCTAAGAATACCTAAAATATGCAAAGACTTTTTTTAAAGTATAGGTGAAGTTAAAAAAGTATTCGCAAAAATCGCAGTTATGATCTAGATACAATCTAGAAACCACCTGGGACACCAGTCACATCCCACATTCTTATCACCTTCTGCATCTGCATCGCTATCTAGTTTATCTTCACATTTAGCGCAATATTTCTTTCAAAGCATTTTTCTAAAATCTCGTGTCTTTCGTTGGGTCTTTCTTTTTTTTTATTAGCATTTCGCTTTTTTTTTCGTTCTAACTCGTCCCTTTTCCTTATATTTGCTTCTTCTTTCTCATTTTGTACTCTATCCTTCCCCATGTATTATGTTCTCCAAACATTGAACGAAATGACACTTGTGGAAGGGTCCAGCTTTCGGACGTTTTGTTTTTGGAATTGACTTAGGGTATTTAAGATATTTTTTAAAAGTATCGGTTGGGGAGGTGGACGTCGGCATCGGCTCTATTGCATGTAAGATTATTGATGACTATTAATGTCCTTGTATATGGATCTGGTGCCCATTCATCGAGGCTTATTGCTTGCGACACGACCTGCGAGCCGGTCCTGCAGAGTTGCACGTGGTATACCATAGTTTTGGCAAGTTTCTAGAATTTTAGCTTCATTTCTCATAGAATCTAAAGCTTTTTCTAAGGACTCTTGAATCTATGGAACTTTCTTTTTGGCCTGCATGGCCTGGCGTCACATTGTCTATAATGTAAAGAAAACATTTTTTCGTTACATTAAAGTGCTTTTATAGCCAAAAAAATCTTATGGCCGAGTACTAACACAATCATCAGTTTATGAGTTTGCCAGTAGTCGGTCGCTAACTTTAATATCCCGTAGGGTCTCTATCATTCATTTTAGACCCGGCCGACTACTGATACGCACCGTACGTTTTTGATACACCATAGTACATGATGGTAAAGAAAGAATCTGTTTATTATATGTATTTGTAAGCCTAATATAGACAAAATATTTTTTTTTATTTTTCCCAGTAGTCGGCCACGGTGGCCGACCACTAGCAACTTTATAATAATTTAATGCCAGTAACCGGCCATATTATTTTTGTACTTAAAAATAAGAATGAATATATTTGAAACTTGTTGCTAGTTATTTAAACATAAGTATATTTATCAAAAAATCTTACTCCGGTAAACATATCTAGTTGTTTGATCTTCACTTGCTTTTGTAAACTGTTTTTGGAAATACAATGACTAACATCTAATTTTTCGCGCCAATTTACGGAAGTAAGGTTCGACTTGTAATAAAGAAATATTGATATATTTATTATGTGTTCTTGAAAAGTAAAAGAAGATAGCAAATCTAAGAAATAGAGCTGAACTCTTGCCAAATTCAAATCATAAGTGATTAAAGTGATTTTTGGCCGACTACTAGAGGTGGCCGGCTTACTAGCGCATACACCCTATTTAATATTTAAAAATATTAATTTTAAAATAAATACCGAAGTAATTATGCTTTGGGCATAATAAACTTTTTATACCAATTTTATAAAATTTTTCATTTTTTTTTTGTATAAAAATCACTAATTACTTAAAACTAGGAGTATAGGGTTATCACCCTCTCTCCCCCTGATTCCGCCACTGCTAATAAATATGTGTTGCTGAAAAGGATTTACACCTGTTCAGAGAAAATTAAATTGCCTTCACCAAACTGACTACGAAAGAACGTTCCTAATTTTGCCCTCGCTTGGAAAAATCTGGCGCGGCTCATTAACCTTCTATAAACAGTCCTAAATCCATTGTTTTGTAACACTCTATATAAAGAACCCTAGCTTTAGAGCTGAATTCTGCATTCTTGCAAGTAGAAATGTCATTTTGTCCTAAAAAGCATAATCATGACAACCACTAACCGCAACTAGAATAAACCAAAACAAAATTGCCTTCAAATTATGCAATACTAAATTATTTAATTTCGACAATGAGACCCAGACGGTAAGCAGTAATTTTCCTTCATAGTTAAAGTAATGACATGTAATAAAAGAGTATCATGCTTCATATAATAATATGCGTCATTCAATTAGGTTTTGAGATAATAGGATTCTTGTATTTTTCTTTTCCTTTTTAATGGCCTAGATTTACCTAATGTGAGGATCTAAAAATAAAAAAATGGCATACACCTAACAAAAGTTATATACTCTTTGCAAAACTATTTCCGCTGCACGTCATACCCTTCGAGTGACGTCAGTTTAGGTTAGTGTTGCCAGCTTGTAACCAAAATAACCGAGTGAGGGAATTACACTGTTTTTTTTTCATAAAAACAAGATAAATTTACAAAAAAAAAACAAAAGTTTATTTTTTTTATTCTTAAAATCTTCCAGGATGACAATATATACCTAAATTGTATTGGAATAGTCATGTAATTGTATTGTTACTTTTTTATATATGCTTTAGTTATTAATCTATCTTATTATTCCGTATTTTTATAAAAAAATAGTGTCACGGATAGAACTCACATCCAATCTTGACACATTCACAACTCTCTTTGCATGAGAACGTTTCTTTTTAGGTGATTCTAACAATTTATTTTCCTTAACTGTTCTTGAAACTGCGCTTACAGTGGAGATATTCAATTTAGGGCAGCTGCTACACGCTAAAAATTAGTAAAGTGGAAATAAAATATTTAGACCTTAACATACTCATTAAAGTTAATTCTCTAACTGCTGTCAAGGGTAACAATGGGCCATTATTGTTAAGTTCTTCCTGAATATAGCTTATTAGAGAAGCTATTAGCTCTTTGCACCGGTTATTAAAATGCTTCGGTATTTTCCATAAATAGTAAACAACGTAATTGACAGAGATATGTATATGTACTTTTGTTGTTCTTAAGAGAACAGTTTTTTAATCCTATTTATGAAAAAAACTGGAGTTTTTGAAAAAAAATAGTCACACAACAACACGAAACCATAGAACAATGAAGGTTAGTTTTTTACGAAACGTAAACAAAACGTCAAAACAGGCCGACGAACGAGCTGGCGCCACCGCAGCGTTGAGAGTTCTGTTGCCAACTGTCGGCAAATAAAATTCAATTTATAATAATTTTTACAAGCTTAAATAAACAAAATATTTGTTATAAATGGATTCGTATCAAAGAAGAATACCTACTTTAAGTTTTTAGGGCATTCAATATCGCATGAAATTTTAATATTTTTTGCCCGAATTTAGTTTCCTCATGTTTTCTTAGAGATTTACAATTATCAGCTGATTGATGACATGCATCGGATATTGTTTTGCAAGAAGTATGGGTACTTTCCGCATGGGGTATTAGGTATAGGGATAGGTGCAATGTGTTGTTGCATGTTTGTTATTGTATTGCTTCTTGCGACAGCCGCTGCTGCTTAAACAAAAGAAACATTACACAATTTTTAAAAATCGGATCAATTCATTCGAATGGAAAAACCTACGTTACCATCTTTTTGACGAGCAGTTTATATTGATTTTAGTTTCTTACCACAATCTAGAATATGTACCTATAATATTATAGAATCTGGAAAGTAGAACAAATTTCAACTTCTCGTCAACAAATCATCATTTGCCGACCTTTAAGCTTCAACAGAGTAACAATAATAATAATTACTAATAAATTAAAATCTTGACTGTATATTTCTTACGTTATTTAAAGATTTCTTTTTGATGTGGCAACATTTTACGATCAATTGTGGACATTATCCGTGCGTGTTCATAATTTTAGTTACTGCTGTGGAGAGAGGTTTAAATATCAGGCTTCTCTTATTAACGCACGTTTTTAATAGAAGAGACCAAACATAACGTGCTACTAAAACGATGAATTTTCACGGATTCGAAAGTTCTGTGAGTTGAATTGATTTTTTCATTAAAGTCGATTTACACAGTGACTCACCGAATGTAGTAAAAGATTATTAAGTGAAATCACCTTAATATGTTTTTAAGTAACGTTGAAAACCATCGACGAATTAAAGAAGAAGGACAAGACAAATAATAAAAAACCTTTTTCTATCGATATATAAATACCTACAATGTAGGTATACAGGGTGTTTCCTAACCTCTCTGAAAAAATGAAGGAGGTGAATCCCCACCTTATTTTAAGACGAAAATGTTGTATAAAAGTTTTTCGCATGTCGCTTTTTTTTCGAAATACAGGGTGTTAAAAAATAATTAGTAAAGCAATAATAATCATTTTAATAATTGATTTAAAAACTTTTAATAATGAACTCACGTGAACACAAGATAAATAACTTGCTGAAAATGTGCTCCATGAGCCAGTAAACACCCATGTACACGACGTGCTAAATTGTCTCTTACATGTTGGAAAATTTCGGGACTGGCGCGAATCGTATTAAAACCATCAATAATACGCAGTTGAAGGTCTTCTTCAGTTTTAATAGGTGTAGTATAAACGGGTTGTTAAAGGTGACCCCAGAAATAAAAATCCAATGCATTCAGATCAGGCAAACAGGGTGGCCATGGGTGAGGTCCTCCTCTACCTATCCAACGAGCAGGAATTGTTGATCTAAATAGTTTCTAACACGTACTGCAAAGTGAGGGGGAGCGCCGTCATGCATGAACCACATTAAAGTTCTCGTTCTTAATGGCACTGCTTCCATCAATTCAAGCAATTCATCTCTAAGGAAGTTGTGATAGACATCACCAGTAAGTCGATTTGGAAAAATTTGGTCCAACTAAGCTATCTATTGGAGATATCCCTGCTCAAATATTAAAAGAAACTGTATACTGGGGATGTCCTTCGATGATAGCATAAATGGATTCGTATCAAAGAAGAATACCTACTTTAAGTTTTTAGGGCATTCAATATCGCATGAAATTTTAATATTTTTTGCCCGAATTTAGTTTCCTCATGTTTTCTTAGAGATTTACAATTATCAGCTGATTGATGACATGCATCGGATATTGTTTTGCAAGAAGTATGGGTACTTTCCGCATGGGGTATTAGGTATAGGGATAGGTGCAATGTGTTGTTGCATGTTTGTTATTGTATTGCTTCTTGCGACAGCCGCTGCTGCTTAAACAAAAGAAACATTACACAATTTTTAAAAATCGGATCAATTCATTCGAATGGAAAAACCTACGTTACCATCTTTTTGACGAGCAGTTTATATTGATTTTAGTTTCTTACCACAATCTAGAATATGTACCTATAATATTATAGAATCTGGAAAGTAGAACAAATTTCAACTTCTCGTCAACAAATCATCATTTGCCGACCTTTAAGCTTCAACAGAGTAACAATAATAATAATTACTAATAAATTAAAATCTTGACTGTATATTTCTTACGTTATTTAAAGATTTCTTTTTGATGTGGCAACATTTTACGATCAATTGTGGACATTATCCGTGCGTGTTCATAATTTTAGTTACTGCTGTGGAGAGAGGTTTAAATATCAGGCTTCTCTTATTAACGCACGTTTTTAATAGAAGAGACCAAACATAACGTGCTACTAAAACGATGAATTTTCACGGATTCGAAAGTTCTGTGAGTTGAATTGATTTTTTCATTAAAGTCGATTTACACAGTGACTCACCGAATGTAGTAAAAGATTATTAAGTGAAATCACCTTAATATGTTTTTAAGTAACGTTGAAAACCATCGACGAATTAAAGAAGAAGGACAAGACAAATAATAAAAAACCTTTTTCTATCGATATATAAATACCTACAATGTAGGTATACAGGGTGTTTCCTAACCTCTCTGAAAAAATGAAGGAGGTGAATCCCCACCTTATTTTAAGACGAAAATGTTGTATAAAAGTTTTTCGCATGTCGCTTTTTTTTCGAAATACAGGGTGTTAAAAAATAATTAGTAAAGCAATAATAATCATTTTAATAATTGATTTAAAAACTTTTAATAATGAACTCACGTGAACACAAGATAAATAACTTGCTGAAAATGTGCTCCATGAGCCAGTAAACACCCATGTACACGACGTGCTAAATTGTCTCTTACATGTTGGAAAATTTCGGGACTGGCGCGAATCGTATTAAAACCATCAATAATACGCAGTTGAAGGTCTTCTTCAGTTTTAATAGGTGTAGTATAAACGGGTTGTTAAAGGTGACCCCAGAAATAAAAATCCAATGCATTCAGATCAGGCAAACAGGGTGGCCATGGGTGAGGTCCTCCTCTACCTATCCAACGAGCAGGAATTGTTGATCTAAATAGTTTCTAACACGTACTGCAAAGTGAGGGGGAGCGCCGTCATGCATGAACCACATTAAAGTTCTCGTTCTTAATGGCACTGCTTCCATCAATTCAAGCAATTCATCTCTAAGGAAGTTGTGATAGACATCACCAGTAAGTCGATTTGGAAAAATTTGGTCCAACTAAGCTATCTATTGGAGATATCCCTGCTCAAATATTAAAAGAAACTGTATACTGGGGATGTCCTTCGATGATAGCATGAGGATTATCTTCCGCCCAAATATGGTTGTTGTGAAAATTTATGATGCATTGTCTGGAAAAATTTGCTTCATCTGTAAATAGTATTTTTGCCGAAAAGAATTTTCTTGAAACCAGTTACAAAAATTAACTCAAGCTGGAAAGTCTCTAGGCGACAAAGCTTGCACTCTTTGTATGTGATAAGGATAAAGTAAATAGTCCTTTAAGATACTCCATACTGTTTTGTAACTCACATTCAACTCGTTCCCGATTCTCCTCGTTCTAGTGCCTGGAGATTCTTTCACCGTGTTTAAGGCCTCTTCCTCAAGTTATACGGTTCTAACTGTAAGTGGTCGGCCGCCTATTTTGCTTTCTGCAAAGCTGCCTGTTTCCTCTAACCCGAGGTGCAATCTTGTAAATGTTTCCGAACACGGTACTCGTCTATTAGAAAAACGTTTTGCATATAAACGTTTCGCCTCTAGCGCATTTCCATTGGCCAAACCGTACATAAAATGAATTTAAGCCATTTCTTGATTGGTAAACTCAGCCATTATGAAAAGTATGTAATATAGTACAAATAAATTCAAAAACAATTCAAAGGGATATTATTTGAAAGATGTTAAACAGGAGACAAATGTTACGGAGAAAACAAATGTGGTTGCCATGGAACGGAGCAAAGCCTACTCGTATCATTTGACGCAACATAATGATAAAAATACGAAAAATAACTAAAAAATTAAGGTACTCTTTTACCCAGATCCCCGACAATGAACTAATTGTAAAATTTAAAATTGACCCAAAGTAATATTTTTTTAACAGCCTGTGTTTCAAAAACGAAGCGACATGCGAAAAAATTTTATACCACAATTACGTCTTAAGGTGAAGATTCACCTCTTTTATTTTTTCAAAGAGGTTAGGAAACACCCTGTATAAATAAAATAAATAACTAACCAAAATAAAAAAAACAATTTGGTTCGAGATTGCCCTTTTAATAAATATATAGATTCAATTATTCTTATATGCGCATATAGCAGCTTACTGCAAGATTTACAATCAAATTCACTAAAGCTGGTATTACATACATGGTGTATTAAATCGTCGAATCAACCCGCCTTGGTTTACGATTAATATTAAACTGAAGACTATTGAATGGCGGAAATATAAACGAACTGGCGATGGGTTAGCCTATGAAAAATTTTCTCGATTAATGCGTCAAATGAAAACTGAAATGGACGAATCGTATAGGGCGTATATGCTTAGAATCGAAAATAGCGTAAATCAGGATCTTAATAAACTCTGGGCGTTTGTTGACTCCAGAAGGGGCTCTGCGGGTCGAGTTGCTCGCGGAATGCATTTTGGCAACTCCACGTTATCCAACTCTGATGATATTGTCAATGCTCTTGCCGATTTCTCTAGTCGCTCGTATCTAGTGTCCTCTAATGCGTCCGCATAGATGTTGAGTCGAATTTATCCACATCTAGTATAATTATTATCAAGAAAGATGTTTTTCCCTTTTCTTTCCGTCAGACCCAATCCTTGGACGCGTTTCGCCGTATTACGGCTCATCGGCAAGGCTATAGAGTCTGACGAAGAGGAAAGGGACCTTACAGTGTTTTCAACACATAATGTATAAATACATATATATATGCGAGATGTTACACGTGGCGACATCTCGTAGCAATCGAGCTATCCACCCAACCAGACCAGCGAGGTCTTAGAGAAGACCAAACGCTGGAATGGATCCCGCATAAGCAGGTATCTAATGTCAGGTGGCGCTGAAAGCCAATCGTCGGTTTCAATGAACCGAAAACATGATATAAAGAAAGATGTTTTTCCCTTTTCTTTCCGTCAGACCCAATCCTTGGACGCGTTTCGCCGTATTACGGCTCATCGGCAAGGCAAATTATTATCAGTTTTAACGAGACTGAAATTTTTAATGCAATTAGGCAGATTAAACCCAAGATAACCACTGGTCCGAATAAAATACCTGCGTTTGTCGTCAGAGACTGCGCAGAAATATTTGCTCATCCTCTATCAATAATATTTAACAAGTGTCTTTAACTTGTGTAAAATGCCAAACATCTGGAAATGCTTCAAAGGTTGTCCACTCTTCAAAAAAGATGATAAAATGGATATCTCCAGCTATAGGCTTATCTCAATAATTTCCAATTTTTCTAAAGTTTTTGAGTTATTGTTACATAATACTATTTTTTCAAATGTTATAAATTCTATATGTCCTGTACAACATGGATTTGTTAAAGGTCGATCGACAACCACTAATTTAATGTGTACTACTCAGTTCTTGGCCGAGGCAATTGAGCAGCGCCGCCAAACAAACGTTATATCTACGGATTTCTCCAAAGCTCTCATTCGGCTTGAGCACACCATCTTGCTGCAGAAAATGCAGGGTTTTCAGACACAAGGGATTTCCATAATACGGTGCCTATTAAAACTTTATTTTTCTCCTTCGTCTTATCTAAACTGGAGTACTCATCTGTTGTTTGGTCCCCTTATTACAATATTCATATAAATTCTGTAGAGTCGGTGCAGAGACGAAGGCTCTGTGATTCAGAATGGATATTGTTTATCCAATTCAAGGGTTTCCCCATGACCAGCTGCTGCAAAGATTTTCGCTCATAAGTTTAAATAGAAGACGTAAATATGTACCTCTCTCAGTCTTTTTTGTGCAAGCTTGTCAACGGTAGTATTGTTTGTGAAGAATTATTAGCAAAAGTAAATTTTAGGGTTCCTTTGTTAAGTTCTCGCTACACAGATACCTACTTTTTACCTACCACCGTCTCGTACTAATGTCTATAAGTTCGCACCTAGTAACTCGATGTGCGTCTAGTATAATTACTAATGTTAATGCTTATGACATATTCGTCTGCGGGTTAAGCGCAATCAAGAGTCACTTTTATCGACAAGAGATTTCTTGATTTTCTGTTTTCGTAAGTGTTTTGGTTGCTTAACAGTGTTCTAATTATCAATCTTTTTTTTGTTTTCATAGGTACACATATTATCTAAATCTAAATCGCTTTGTGTTAAATCATATGGGTTTAATTGTGTAGTAGTAAAATTAGGTTAGTTTGTAAGCTTTCGTTTGTACCTGTCTTGTAAATGCGAAACGGTTAAACAGTGTATGTATAAATAAATAAATAAAAAAATGAATAAATACCTGCTGCAAGCTTCACGCAATGCAAGTTGGTCCTTCTCTTGCAGCATCAGGCAATTTTAATGCAATTAGTAGACAAGGGAGATGCGCTTATGGTAGGGATAGATAGGCAACTTAACATACTAAATTGGTTCCCTACTAGCGCCAGTCGTGACTGGTTGAAGAACTAAATGTAGCAATGGGGGTGAGGGGCGGGGGGTCGGCGCCACGCATGAAAATTTAAATTTTACAACTTTGAATTCAAATTTTCGCGCTTCTAACTCTGATGGAAAAGTTAGAAGCGCAAACCTTTTGACTTAAAGTCAATATATTTTGAGAGAATAACAGGAAGCTGTAACAACGTTTCTGATATGGTGACAAGCTTTATTAATATTAGATATTTACATAAATTAATATAAAAACAAGGCAAGTTTTACTTAGGATTGTGCTGTAAAGGTTTAACATAGGAACAGCGTTGAGCTTTAAACACGATTCTTTTCTGCATTGCTCAATTTTCTTCATTCCAAAATGTGTGTGACAAACTCTATAAGTTTTTTGAACGCCAATCTTGTCTTTGATTTTGAATAGCATTTACCCAAAGTTTATGCGTCTAAAAATACACGGACATTATACTGAGATCGTAAACTGTCATAACTCTAAGAAAATCAGTATATAAGTAATGTTTATGATTATTCAGAAGCAAAAGATGTCCTGCATACATTTTTTTTAGAGAGCAACAATATTTTGTATACAGTATAGGCGCAAGGTGCCTTTTGGCTCTTCAGGATACACCCTCCTTATTACTTCGCTAAAACAACAAAAAACTTAGCTGGTCGCTTTTTGGAAACCTGTGTATTTTCACACGTTTCCCACTTTATGCTTTACATCCGGGAACGCAACAATAAATCACCATTTTAGCAGAATAAACTTAATAAAATTATACGTCGCGCCGCTTCGTTTAAAAATTTAACTTTAAAATGTCAATGTCGCTTGGGTCCGAATCCGGAAGATATTTTTATTATGGATCAGCGCGTAAGTCATATTTTTATCTTTATCGCACCTTAGCTGGTACGGTTGAATGCAGAGAGAGAAAGATACAGAACGTTCAGCACGCTCATTCTAAATACATGTTTTGTCGCTACCAACGTTAGGATATGAACAACCTTATAAATCAAGATCCCTAATAGCGCCATCAGCGTCTGATTGAAGAACTAAACGAACGGGGAACGATCTTCACCATTTATAAGTTATCCTAGCCTGATGCAATTCTGTTTCTGACAACGGTCAGCAACGTTTTCTTACATTTAACGGAATTTTAACCTAAAAGTTTTTGTATTCTGATGGATGCTTTTGAAACTATCAAAAAATAGATTTATTTTCAAAAATCAATCAATCATCATGCAAGTAATCGGTCATTTCTCTTATAAAACCATTGGATAAATATACTTTATAATTATGCTACTAATGTTACAGATAAACCCCCAATTCATTTAAAATTTGCTGTCCATATAGTGAAAACTAGATTTGACTTAGTTCCAGTGGCGTATTTAGGGGGGGGGGGGGTCTGGGGGGTCTGGACCCCCCCCCCGTGGACTCAGTAGTAAAGAAAACTGAAATTCACATTCATTTATTTGCAATAAATAACATGAAATATTATTTCAAATTTTCCAGATGTTTGGGGATTTCCAGTCTTTTAGTTTAATAATTGTTGAATTTTATTTTTTTGTTCTGTGTTTTCTAATTCAGGTGAGTAAAATAGTACTTATACCGTTATACATACCTTCAAAAAACTAATATTTCAAATGCAAATATTGGCGTTTATATTTAAAAATTGCTTTATTTCTACGTTTTTTTTTGAGCCGGGCTATCAAAACGTAAAATTTGTAAGTTTAGACAGTCCAAAAAAGGGCGTGGCACCTAAAAAAATTTTCCCTGCGGCGCATTTTTTTAAGGGAGATAAGTGGACCCCCCCCCCCCCCCCGTGTCACAATCCTAAATACGCCACTGCTTAGTTCTATCAATACTACCAACGGCTATAATTTATTATTAAAATATTTTCAATATGTAGGTATTAGTTTAAACCAGTTTGAACAAACATATTTAGGGACAAAAATTCTAAACTAAGACCTCTTGCTTTTCTGCTTGTCCCAATCATTCAACTCCACTTTAAGCATGAAATATTAATTATTTAACACAAATATAACATTATCGTTCACATTTAAATATTTGTATAAAAACTCCAGCAAAAAAATTTATAAAAGGAAGCGACAATACCAGGTTAATACTTTAAAAGTCAACATGGACACCAAGAAAGTTATGTCTGATTACCTCTTATGGATATTCTATTGGCCTTTAAAGTTCCAGTTTCTGTTTCTCATTGGCTGAATTAGTTAGAAATTGATATCACCATGTTAAACTCGAGCTATTAACAGTATTTTTGATTGCTACTGGCGATGCGCCGATACAGCTGCTCTCTGTTCGTGTCTATACTATGTTAAAAAGAGAGATATGCAAAATGGCTCACGTCTGTATGAATCGTACTCGGCGGCATCTGGCTTTTAAGTTCCAAGTAATGCACTCGCCGAAACCTCACAATTTAAGCCGCAATAGTCTAGGAAATTTGTACTTTTCACCATGCTTTTCTGGGCAAGCTGCAATTTTGCATGGGTGTCGGGTACCACTAGGAAAGCTTAATTAGAATTTGCACGGTTCTTACCCCCTTAACTTCGGCGCCATCTTGAATCAAAGGGTTAAATCAGTTTTTCGCTTGTAACTTTTGTTATTCTTGTACTAGAACAAAAACTAAAAAATTTTGTTTTGTAGGGCAAAACAATATTACCTACAAAACTGTGCCTCCGAAAAATTCATTAACTAATTTATTAATACTAAAAATTGCATTATTTACACAAAATAGGCTTAAAGATATCAGTTTTCTCGCTATTTCTAATTTTCTGTTACTTACTAACTGATTGGAAAATTTCCCTAACAAACATTGTAGAGCAGCAAATTCTCTACATTTTATGTCTGAACATTTTTTTTGTTAAGCCAATTCTTTTTGTTGTACACCGCGCCAAATGTCAACAATCTCCAATGATCCTGCAGTCGCTCTGCACACGATTTAAAAATCGCTGGAGGACGAGGATTCGTTATGTTTCTTTAATCTTTACCTTTACCTTTTTTAATGGCGGTTTTTTGTCATTTCTTTACATAAGCCGCATTTTAAGCGTTAATGATGTGTGGAATGTAACCTGCAATCACAAATTTTCGAATCAGAGTAATAGAAAATTATAAATAGCGAAAAAACTGATATCATTATGCTTATTTTGTTAAAATAATGAAATTTTTAGCATGAATAAATGGGTTAATGAATTTCTCAGAGGCATGGTTTTGTAGGTATTGTTTTTCCCTACAAAATGCTTTTTTAATTTTTTTCTAGTACAAAAATAATAGAAGTTACAAGCGAAAGACCGATTTAACCCATTGACTCAAGATGGCGCCAAAGTTAAGCGGGTACGAACCGTGCAAATGCTTTCCTAGAAAAATTCCAATTTGCCTGGACTACACAGTGCATGCCGCATAGAGACGGCATTTTTTGCTACAGTTTTTATACAGAAAACAGAGAAATGTAAACAATAATGTTACATTTGTGGCGCTTACTTTACTCTGGTATTTTTACCAATATTGTTTTAACTGATTTAACTCGTTTTCCCCAGTTAAAACTAGTTTAAACTAATACTCAACATATTTAGTAGTAAAATTCTTGTTTTTTTATAGTTGTGACAAAAGTATTTATTAGTCAAATCTATTTTTTACTAGCAAAATATTTCAACTAGAATAGAATAGAGTTTGTAAAATGTAGTCACCTTACATTAAAAACAGAGGAAACTGACACAGTGTCACACAAAAGGTCTAATTTGAATTCTAATTCTAAATTAACATAATACTACTAAGTGCGGTAACTAAAGAAAAAATAATTTGTGTCAAAATTAAGCTTAGTGTTTTCTTCTCACCTGGATCCGGTTCGAAGGACCACTGTGATGTTCTAGAACTGATTTGATCAATTTCCAAACCATAAAGAGGGGAGCAAGAATACTAATATTGCTTTCCTGCACTCCACCATTGATTCTATATAAGAATTAAAGGGAGATCCATGCGAGGAATCAAACACTAATCTTTTAAACTAGATAAACTACTTTTAGATAAATAAATCTAGTAAAATATCTCATGCTCATACATTGGTATGTAAGAGGGGGGAGGGGCGTGCCCACCCCAGGATGTTGGGTTACCGATTCGAGATTCTAGGCTATAACTTCACACAAAAACTTTACTTTCAAAGTCACAAAAATAATTAAATCCGCGAATACCCAACGTACTAAGGTAGAGTACTTTTGAATTTCATCGAGATATTCATAAAAAAATTAATAAATACAGTCTTAAGTATGAAATTTGCATGAGCCAAGTTAAGAGTGATACTTTTCGATCTTTCTATTTTCCTACGAAACCATTTACCACCGTCTGTCTGTATGTCACACTCACTCTATCTAAAAAACTATCAAAGTCACAAAGCCGAAATTTGGTAAACATATAAATATTTATCTCGCGCAGGTATCATTGAATAGCTCCTGAAAAAACATTATTTTGTATGTTATTATTATTCTTTTAATTAGGGGTACCATTCAGGGTCTAGGTTAGGAAATATTGAGCTCTATAGCCAAAATTACAAATACTAAAAATCTGTAAAATAAATTAAAGCTTTTAAGTATATATTGAAGTTAAAAGGACAATTATCACGACGAAGTCGGCTTCATTGGTTCTCGAGTTATAGGCGACGAAAACTAATTAATACTTATGGTTTTCGGTGCTATGGTTGAATAATGTGAATAGTATTAGCTACGGAACCGTACACTGAACATAGCCTGACATGCTCGGTTTTTGTTTATACTTACTCTACTTTTAAGTAAATATTGAAATACATAATGCCAGATGTACTTAATGGGACTGGAGGAAGAAATATGTCATAATTAGGACAAACATGAGGCGAAAGCGGTAGGCTTATTAACTTCGATTTCAAAATCAGAGTTCATAGTTTGTTTACACGTGTTTCTCTCCGTATTATTAGTAATTCATGTATTGAGTAAATTCTTCCACAGTAAAAAAGCAACTCTCGGACAAGCTGACACCATGATAACAGGCATTATTTCTAGTTTCGAACCAAAGGGGAAAATTTTTGATGAACGTTGGAAGGAGATAGAGGAGTTTGCAGAAAAGCATGAAATTTCTCTGGGAACCCACAAGAGTGAGCAAAAGAAAACATAACCGAGTCGGTGGAAGTAGCGGGGACAGAGACTTTTATTGAATCTACAGTTGGTAACTATTTATAAATTATGATGCTAATCATGCTCACTGATTGTACATTGGGCGTCGACTTGGCTTCATCGGTCATCTCATCTCAGGGGCCAGGCCCCCCTGAAAAATAGCCCTATATACGCCAATGTCCTCATAGAGCCGTTAATCAAACATAATCTACAGTCTTAGCTATAAGTAACAGCACATTAAAACCTGGACGAACTATGGGCAAAATTTAGAGCGACCGTAATCCTCACCAGGGTGCAAATAACCACAATTTTAGTGTTACTTCAATCCTGTAATTTAAATTAAGAACAACCTTACGAATTAGTCCTACTGCTTAATTTACTGGAAAGTTTGTCGGGCGCTAGGATTGTGCATAATAAATATAATAATTAATTATTAAATAAATTTTATTGTGCATAATAAATATAATTAATTAAATACCATGCTTTTTGTTTTGTCAATGTGTATCTTAAGCTTTTTAAAGTATAGCCAGTTCACATATCTCTCTAGGTCACTATTGATCTTCTTACTAAGTTCGTCTGCACTATCTCCTATATAGGTTAGAGCCGTATCATCCGCGAATGTAAAGGAACGTGCTTTAAGACTTGTACATTTTAAATTAGGAACGTACAAGGAGTTCAACAGTGGCCCAGGAACGGATCCCTGGGGAACACCAAACTTATTTCATTTTGTATCACTACAGACACTATTTACTCTAATATACTGGTTCAAGATAACTTCTTATTAGATTGAGCATTATTCCGGTAAATCCCATATTTTCCAATTTACTCAACAAAATATCCAGTACTAAAATACGACGCAAATTCGTATCAAGTTTCTTCAATTATTCAATTATTTTAGAGTCCTTTTTAGGATGTATCTTTTTCTTTCTATTAAGGATGTTATTTACAATACTTCAGATGGTTTTAATTTTGTTATCCGACGAAGATATCCTGTTCTAGTAAAATATCTTTTTATTTACCTAGTTTAATTTGACTTTCATACTCTCTTTTTAGGTTTTTATATGTTAAACCCAGTTTTATACTTTTAGTATTTTTGGATAACCAGTACAGGCCATCTAACTCGTTCTTCATATATAACTGCTAGGTTGCCATTATGCCAATCACCTCGAGACTTATTTTTATTTAGTATCTGTTTTTTTCGAGGACAGCAATTCAACAATTTGAGTTTTAACTGCCACATCTAAGAATACGACTATCTATAAAATCTGTGGCGTGTCAAATTTTTCTGGGGCATCCCTACCTACCTTAAATTATTTTGTTTATTTGTTTTTAGAAAAAAAAAATAAAGAACGGACCCATCACCACAGTATCCTAAGCACAATATTAAAACATTTTTTTGTTGCTACGTCCTTTTCTCATGCGGGTTTATACCTTTATGAAGAGACCAACAAAGGTGACCATTGTGGCTACTGCATACGGTTCCTATACCAGTCAAGGAATTGAGGAGTGACTAACCTATGCCGTACAAACGGCAACACAGCACACAAACCCATCATGGGTTTATGAAAACGGACTTCGACCATTCCGAGAAACCTTTTGTCTTTTTCTGATTGTCCAAGTGTAACGCAGATAGATAGGTGAAATTAACTTCGACGGTCAGGTATAGCATAGTTAACTTAGTGTCGTTTTACCTGGCTGGTTTAAAAATGTTTACGTAGAGAGCATAAGCTAACCTAAAAAATTGTGTTTGGGTGGATGCGGTAGTAACGTGCGTTTTTTGTTTATAGGATTGTGTAGTGTAGGTTTATAGAATTATTATAGTTTTATCAATAAAAATGACGGGACCACCACCAAGTTACTCCAGGGCGGACTACTTAAGAAGTAAAATTTACGATCCTAGGACGAAAAAAGTACTTAACAGGTCGCCTGAGCACTGTGGTATGTGTATTTGTGTATTTCCGTTTCTAAGATATAAGATAATCAGGTATTTTTGAAATTTTTCGGGAGATGTTAACTGGCGGGAAAGAAGGAAACCCCCCTGTGTTCTGGTTTGCCCGTTTGGTGTTTTATAGAATAAACAGATTTGTTAGTTAATATAAACTTCACATACCTAAGTACTTTATACTTTTTCGACGGGTGTGGTTATATTTTTTAAATTGGGTTTTCTAATTTTAAACCGTCATAATGGAGGTTATATAATATATAGGTAGGTATAAGGTATATGTCCCCTCCCACCTGCACCCTATAAATGTAAAACAAATTTATAGAGGCGGTTAATAATATTCATTCATTCAATTCTGATGCTTTATTGAGTTTTTAATTCTTAAGCTGGATTTATAAACTCGGCGCCGGCGTCGGCGCTCGCGCTGGCGTGGGCGCTGAAAGTTAAACAAGTGAATCGTAATGGAGCGATTTATAAACTTCGCCGGCGCCGGCGCTGGCGCTGGCTGGCGTTCGACATAAACCATCTTTATCTTTTTGTCGCCGGCGCTCGTAGTAAATCCGTAGCAGTGACGTCCAGCCAATAATATTTGCTTATTCTTGTCACGTGATACTTGACAGTTGTTAAGTGTCAACTGTCAACGGCGAAGGGAACGGCCATTTTTAAATTTTTCTTAGGTGTTGCTTGGTGTATTTTGTGTCTTTGATTTTGTTTGTGAGTTTATTGTATTATAATATTGTCATTAAAAACTTTAAAACTGCGAAAATGAGTGAAATGGAAAGTGAGGCCCTTGGTGAGTACAAGCATACTTTGAAGGTGGTGTTATAATGTCTAATTTTGCCCTGTTTTTAGTTGAATCGGAAGTCATTGAGGGCAATGTACTTGACCTAGGGCTCCTAATCGATACGATTCAGAACTATGAGTTTTTGTACAATCTAACGCATAAAGACTACAAAGATAGTAAGAAGAAGCAACGTGCATGGGAAGAAATAGCCATGATTTTAAATAACACTGGTTAGTAGAAAACCATAGGGGAACAAAATATATATTTAACAGAGTTTATTACAATGTAAGTAACGTACTATGTTTACCAATTTATTAATTTCGTTTTTAGTGGAAATGTGCCAAAAACAATGGAAATCCCTTAGGGATAAATTCGTTAAGGAGAAGAGAGCAAAATCAGGGTCAGGCGCCCCAGAATCAGACTGGATCTATTTCCCAAATATGTTGTTTTACGCGAAGTTTACAAAACCCAGAAAGTAATGTAGCATTTGAAGGAAATTAGCCTATAATTTTTTTAATATACTTTTTATTTATTGTAGGACGTACTGTACAACTAAGCCTTCGGCTAAAAAACCGGAGTCCAGTGCCAGTGAAAGTAGACCCTCATCTGGGGCTTCAGTCTGGTCCACTGTGGAGGCGATTTTTTCACCTACCCCATCCGAGGAAGATGATCCTGAACTACTTGTTGTAACACCAAGCACTTCTAAAAGTACCAATGAACCTGAACTTGTTGCAACACCAAGCACTTCTAAAGGTACCATTTGCTTTAGTTTTATTTAAAAATTATTGTTGCCAATATTTTTGCTTTTCTTATTATTAGGATTTGCAGGAAAAGCAGCAGGTAAGAAAAGAAAGGCTGATTCCGAAATAGAAGGAATTATGGAGGTGGCAAAAAAACTCTGCTCAACAATATCAACAAGCAGTAATCTCGGAAATGCTAATAAAAAATTTACAGAGTATATCTATGCCAGACTTGAAGAAATGTCCCCAGAGGAGGCGGGGGAAAGAAGGAAAGAAATTTGGAACATTTTGGAAAAATAACTCTGATATAAAAAATTTTAATTCAAAGTTTACTTAAGATTATACAAAAAAATAAGTTTAAAAAATATATATACATTGCAAATACATATCTCCTTGTTTTGTTTTACTTTACCTATATTCATAGTACATAAAAGAAAAAAATAAAAATACATCCAAGTACCTATTTTACTGACAAATTGCAGTTTATGTTCAGATTTACTGTACCATATAACATTCAGTTCTAAATATGCCTAATATGCTCACAACTTTACTGGACAAAAATATCTTAAAAATAAACACAGATGATACACCGATTTATTATTAGGTCATAATAAGAAAAAAAATTTATTAGTTACTAACACTATTCACTTTTTTTATTGTAGCAATAAACCCCTATTAACTACTTGCTCCTGCCAGGGCACTTGTCCTTCCTCACTAATTAAGTAGTCTGCCAGTCTATCCCTTATTTGATACAATTCCCGTTTAGAGACATTAGCAGCCATTCTTCCCACTGACTTTAAGGGGTTTTCTTCTTCTCTCCAACCTCCATTCTTTTCTTCATCGTTGTCTACATAATTGGGGGGGCAATATTCATGCAACAGTTCTGTCTGGCAATAGTTGTGCAATACAACTACTGCCTTTATGATGCTATCAACTGTGTCAACATTAGCATTGATGGTAGTTTTAAGAATTCGCCAACGTGCAGACAGAATTCCAAATGTATTTTCAATAACCTGACGAGCCCTGGACAACCGGTAATTAAATATCCTTTGATTCCTTGTAAGATTTTTGCCTGGATAAGGCCTCATCATATATTTTTTTAGTGGAAACGCCTCGTCTGCTACAAAAAAAAAGGGCACTTTGATGTTGCTATTAGGCAAGTTGATCTCTTCAGGAACGTTCATATCGTCATTATCCATTCTCTGGCCAAAAATGGTATTTTTAAATATTCCACCATCGCTCTGAGATCCATATGCTCCTATGTCCAACAGTGTAAATTTATAATTACTATCACAGGCTGCTAGCAAAACAATACTAAAGTTCTTCTTATAATTAAAAAATAGAGATCCACTCTTGGCTGGTGCTTTAATATTTACATGTTTGCCATCAAGGGCGCCCAAACAATGAGGAAAATTCCATTTATTGTAAAAACCCTCACTAATATGCAGCCACTCTTCACTATTCGATGGACTAGTTAAGTAGATAGGCCTTAAAGTGTCCCATAATGCTTCACATGTCTCCTTTACAATTTTGTGGACAGTTGTTAGTCCCATATTAAAGTTCCATGCTAGAACTTGCATGCTACTTCCTTGGGATAAATATCTAAAATAAAAAAATTACATTAGGTTTACAAAGCCTTGTTGTCTTTCAAATATACATACTGCAATGTAATTATCAGCCTTTCCTCTGGCGATATACCATCTGACCTGGGACCCCGTTGAATTAATGGTGATATTTCCTTTGCCAGCTTCTCAAAAGTAAAGAGAGTCATTCTCGTGTATTTGAAAAACTGCTCTTGGTCCATTGCCTTTATTTTTTTGTAGTACTGAAAACCACCTGTAATTCGCCGTGCCCTATTAATAGGCCTCGTTTTAAACCGCCGAGTGCGCTTATTGCGCACTTTTACTATCGCATAAAGGCACAAAACCAGACCTAAGGCACCAAGCAATTTTGTTTGAGTCTCTAAATCCATTTTCCCTAGTCTTTATCGCAAATAATAAAAAAAAACACCAAGCTTTAAATAAACAGAAATTTTAGGTTATATAAACAATGCCAACGACCGCGACGCGAACGCCAAGTTTATAATTCAAGACTCTATTGTTCTACGACGAATGCTGGCGCGAGCGCCAGCGCCGACGCCGGCGCCGAGTTTATAAATCCAGCTTTAAAAGCCCTAATTTTTTATAAGTAATAAAATTTATAAGTACCTAATAAAATTTTCTTTTAATTAATTTCTTAGCCAGTATTAAGTAGATATATAGCCGATATAGGTAGGTTATTTACCCAGAAAACACCTATTTGATAATTTGGAAATACGCGGGAAACTACTACTAAAACTAACCGAATTTCTCTGTCTGTTTTCTTCTTTTTTCTACATTCGCTCCGAAAATAGCATAGTTCCTATACCAATTTTTGTCAGTATTCCGACAGCAGCTGTTTTTCGTTATTAGTCTCGAAAATACTTCTTTTTTACTTTTAGGCCAGACACGAATGGTACGATAGTCAGATCCACGTGGATAAAATCACCAGTTGTTTAATCAAATTTTTAAAAAAGCTTCTAAATGCATAAATTATCAAACAAAACGTACTTGCTGAACTGACTTTACATAAAATCGTTCAAGTCTTCGGTAGTATAATATAAAACTTTTATTTACATTTTTATATCACATACACGGAATGTGTATCTTAATAAAAATGAATAACTTTATCGTAATTACGTGGTCACTATCCCCGCCTTGTCACGCGGTAGACCCGGGTTCGATTCCCGGCCGGAGAGGAATTACTTTTTGCTTTTTTACTGAAATATCCTATAATAATTATTGTATAGTGCGGTTTGACAAAATAGTATGCATTGCATATTATGTGATAGGTACGAAAAATGTAGTATTATGGGCGTAAGGCGTAATGCGGGAGATTACCAGCCGAGGCCGGTAACCCGCATAGTACGAAATAGTATATTACAAGTACATATTATATTACAAGTTAGAAGTAATACAAGTTTAATAAAGTTAATTTTAGTGCACGCGTCCATATTAGAAAACGAGCCGCTTGCGGCGAGTTTTATAACGGACAATTGCGCTAATAGCTTTATAAAACGTGTGCTTTATACTATTTTTTCTGTTTTGGCATTTTTTTCAATAAACAAATCCATATTTAAAAAGAAAATAAAACATACAATTTTTCAAAATTTTTAGGCCTAAATTTTATGTTACAATCAAATTATTTATCACAGTAGCCTTGAAATCGACAAATAATTTTTTTCCACTACTAACCTATAACATCGCCATTATTGACCGATTATTAACGTTAGAAATTGTTTTCTTTATCTTATAAGTTATTATTGACCATGGTCAATAATAAGGCATTGAAATCCATTATTCACCGATCTTCGAGAATCTATTTGCACACAGGTAACTTGATTTTATGATTCTACAACATGAATTCATAAACATGAATACCCTGAAAGGTGATTTCTTGTGGTTAGGCAACCAGATAAATATTAATACATATTAGATTATTAGATATGCTTGATATTGTAAAATATCGATACAATCAATAACAAATCGCTCATTTTTTAAAAAAACGGTAATCTCGTGAAATCTGATGACATAAATGAACAAAAACTAACATTAACAAAGCCACCTGACAAAACAACAAAATATTTTGCCAATTGCAAAGCGCAGGTAACTTGACTAAAAAATATACTTATATCTACCTATAATTTTTTATAATTATTAATACTATAGAGATAAATGTCTTATAAAAGTTTGTAGTAGTGAAAAAAATATTATATTAACCACGGTTTAGACAGCTTATAGCCCTCGCGTCTTAAATCCCTCGTCGCTCCGCTCCTCGTGATTTAAACTTGCCGCTCGGGCGATAATGGTGGCTGTCTAAACCTTTGTTAATAATATACTATTATTTCCGTCTCAGCCATTATGTCATTTTTATCATCAAATTTGGTTTCATAAAATAGCTATTTATACAACAAGTTACGAAATAAGGGTCTTTTAGCGCATGCATTTGGAGAAATATCCAGAAAGGAGACAACCAAATAAAAGAACATTTAGTAAGTTAGTGACTAATCTCAAACAATACGGTTCATTTAAAAAACTAGTGCTATCTCGAAAGAAGCCCAGCAACATAGAAAAAGTCAACAACGTATTAGCTGTTGTTGAAAACCCCGGAATATCAACTCGGCAAATTGAAAAAAATTTAGTGTAGCGAAATCCACAGCGCAATTTATTTTACAGAAAGAAAGATTTTATCCATACAAATACAGAATTTGCCAAGGATTAAGGACACGTGATGCAGAAAGACGGCGAATATTTTGCACCAGAAAATGTCAGGAGACCCACAATTTTCCCTACAAGGTAGTAGTAGTAGTAGTAACAAGATTTATTTTGGCAATACTGCTACAATATTATAAATTATAGTTTTTTTAACAATAATAAAACATTTAAAATTACAATCAATTTTATGCACCAAAAATATTTTTAAATAAATTTTATCAGATATTTTGTTTTCTAAGTAATGATATTTTTAAGGATTTTTTAAATTTACTTAAGGAATTTTGTTTCTTAATTAAAGAATCTAAATTGTTATATTCATGAAGTCCTTTAAAAAAGATTGATTTATATGTCAAATTTTTTGTCACTTTCCCTAAACAAAAATTTTAATTGTTTCTGGTTTGATAGTTATGATTTTCAAATTTTTGCGTTATAATAGTATATTAAAGTACATGTTTTATAAAGCATCATCTTATAGCACGCGTCCATGTTAAAAAACGAGCCGCTTGCGGCGAGTTTTTTAACGGGACAAGTGCTCTAACTGCTTTATAAAACACGTACTTTATACTATTTTTTCTATTTTGTATTTTTTTCAATAAGAAAATACATATTTAAAAAGAAAATCAACCCTTCAAATTTTGTAAATTTGTGTGTCTAAATTCTATGTTGGTAATACTCTAAATTTCTTTTTATCATAGTAGCCTTGACAATAAATAATATTTTCTTTGTGTCATTGTCACGAAATTTGTGATTTAATATTTCATAGAGTTGTTCATAATTATAATTAAAAAAATATGGAGCATGATAATCTAAGTTTAACTCCCCCTGAGTTAAGGGATATTGCTAATAAAACGATAAATCAACTTTTACCAGAGAAATCCCGAAAACTTTCTTTTCTCATGGATAACAATAACAGGAAACGTCAGACGTCAACAGAATAAAACATTTAAATATAACCAATGCCAACTTTTAAAAAATAAAATTCGGAGTTCGAAATGGATATATTTCGAACTCGCTAGCGCGTTCGAAATATCTATTTTTCGAGACAAAATTAGAAAAAGTCTTTTAAATGAGATGGTAATAAATTATTTTGAATTTTATAAATAAAAATACAATCTAGGAAAAATATTAAATTTCTTATATTCAACCATTTAAGTTTATTTAACATATAATTTATCTTTGTGTATTTATCAACATTTAATATTATTCTCATCGCCTTATTTTGTAAAATTTGAAGTCTACTAAAAATTCCTTCATTTGCAGTATATAAAATTGTAGAGCAATACAAATAATGAGGTAAAATTATTGTTTTTCTTGAAAATAAACTTAAATTTTTACTTACTCTTTTGAAATAATTAATTTTTTTTATTTTAATTTTAGATATAGTGTTTCAAAATGAGCATCAAATTTTAATTTACGATCCATTATTATCCCTAAATATTTAAAAGACTGAACTATTTCTAATTTTTGGTCATCTATAAAAATATTTATATTTTCATAATTTATATTATTTCCTATTGCCATAAATTTCGTTTTAGAAATATTTAATTTTAATTTATTTACTTTTAGCCAGTTTGATACCAATTTTAATTCAGAATTTAGACTATCTATGCAACTTAAAATATTTTTACCTTTTACGTATATTAAAGTATCATCAGCAAACATTTGAATATTAGTATTTGACAAAATATTTGGCATATCATTTATATATAAAATAAATAATAAAGGACCTAAAATACTTCCTTGTGGTACACCGATATTATTAAATTCCCTTTTTGAAAATGTTTCATTTATTTTAGTTATTTGTTGTCGAAAATTTAAATAATTTTCAAACCATTTATATACAGTACCCCTTAAACCATACTGATATAATTTATTTAATAATTTGTTTCTGTCAATAGTCTCAAAAGCACGTTTAAAATCCAAAAATACTGCCAGAATGATTTCATTTTTGTCAACACTTCTCTTCCAATTTTCAATAATATATTGTGCTGCTGTTTCTGTTGAATATATTTTTCTAAAACCTGCTTGAATATTTACTAAAATGTTGTTTTCTTCTATAAAATTTAATATTTGTTCATAAACTGTCTTCTCTAAAAGTTTTTCAATATCCCATAATAAATTTATCGGCCTCATTTCAGTACATTTTTTTGTATTTTTTACTTTTGGTACTGGTGTTATACATGAACATTTTAAATCATCAGGTATTTCTCCATATTGCAAACTTGTATTAATTAATTTAAGTAATATATTTCCAATGCTGCCAAATGTCTCTTTCATTATTTTTTTTGTTAAAATTTCACCATAGTTATTATTTGATTTTATATTCCAAATTTTTATTTTTAGTTCTTTTATAGATAGTTCATGAAAATGTTCTATTACATTATTTGATTTACTGATTTTTTTACAAATATTTTCATTTCCATTTTCTATATCTGCAACTATTTCTTTAATACTATTTATCTACTTTCATTTAGTAATATGAATTTTACAGTTCTGTAAATCGTTTTGTAAGGGCATCTATTACAGCACTAGTGCTGTAATAGATGCCCTTACAAAACGATTTTTAATAGCAGGTGCATTTTTATTTTTAAAAATGCCTTTTGCCAAATATTTTTATTCATAGATGAAAGTAGATAAAATTTTGTACAATATTCTTGTTGTAAATTCATATAACTACACTCGATGTTTGATTAAACTCGGCTGACGCCTCGTTTAACAACTTTAACATCTCGTGTTGTAATATGAATCTTTACACCACTTATATCGTAAATAACTATTTTCTAATTTTGTCTCGAAATAGTTATTTTTGTATTAAGTGCGTGAAGTGAGTGTTTTTTTAATGGCATATGAGAGTGTCAATTTTTTGCCGAGACCGCAGGTCGAGGCGAAAAATTCTCTCGAATGTGCCATTAAAACACGAATTTCACAAACGAAATACAAACAACATTTTTTGTACAACTGAAAGTTTGAATTAATCGGTAAAATTGTATATTATAATAAAAATTTTACCATATAATTTCACATAATCAAGTTAACAGCCCTGTCGTTACTATAGAAATGGTTTGTTGGCACGTTGCTTGTTTTGTTGTCATACGTTGATAGCTGTTCATATGTATTGCAATTTTTTAAATAAATAGTATAAGTACTTAAAATGGATGTAGATTACGATAGTGATAGCGAGATTCCTTCAGATATAGCCGATATAGCAAATTCGGCTATAGCTAACATGTTACCGGCGAAATCAAAATTTATATACGAGAAAAATTATAACCAATTCCGTGAATGGTGCGGCAAGAAAAATATACAAAAAGTGTCTGAAAAGGTACTTATATGCTATTTTGAGGAGAAATCAAAAACTGTAAAACCTTCTACTTTATGGAGTGTCTACTCAATGTTGAAGAGTACATTGAATGTTAAAGAAAATATTGATATAA
The DNA here is from genome assembly GCA_963920685.1 of Polydrusus tereticollis. NCBI lineage: Eukaryota > Metazoa > Arthropoda > Insecta > Coleoptera > Curculionidae > Polydrusus > Polydrusus tereticollis. Next base: position 75,164,100 of record OY987327.1, read on the forward strand.
AGAAGTTTTCAAAATTGGTGCCTTTTATTAAGAACAAAAACGTCGGATACCGAGGGAAGAAATCTAAAGTTTTATCGAGAGACGATATTAATAAATTCATTCAAGAAGCTGATGATGAAACAAATTTACTTTATAAGGTACAGATGATCAAAATTTTGTATTATTTCAGTAATTTCAATATTTTTTTAATTGTAGGTTGCGTTAATTTTGGGAATCAGCGGTGCTTGTCGCCGTGAAGAATTATTGAAGGTAACTATTGATGACATTGAAGATACCGGGTCTATATTGATTGTTAAAATACCGGATACAAAGACCTATTGCCCTATTGCCCAAGAATGTTTACCGTTTCAAATTCTGATTATATTGAGATATATCGCAAGTATAGAGTACTAAGGCCGTCCCATACACACAAAAAGAGATTATTTTTAAAATATTCAAGAGGAAAATGTGTTGACCAACATGTGGGAATAAATAAAATAGGGGAAATTCCTAGCTTGATTGCAAAATGGCTGGGAAAAGAATTGCATAAGAGCTACACAGGTCACTGTTTTAGGAGGAGTTCTGCAACTCTCTTAGCCAATGCAGGGGGTAACATGACATCTATAAAACGCCACGGTGGTTGGAAATCTGCCGCCATAGCAGAAGGATATATAGAAGATAGTTTGAGTAATAAAATTGATATTTCTAATAAATTAAATTGTTCCTCTACTTCCAAACAAATCAATATAACTGATACAATTGTGGACTCAACTTTTCAAGGAATATCTAGCGTTTCTGATCAGCAGCAAGGTGGACTAGCTTCGGGAATTAATATTGGAAGCAATTGTTCGAACTTCACCATCAATTATTATTGTAACAAATGAGATTTTTTGGTAGTTGGTAATTAATTAGTAAATTTGTACAAAAAAATTCAATACATTTTTTAAAAAGTAATGTTTTATCGTTTTTTTTGTAAATCATTTTTCCAGTTAAAAAAAGTCTTTTTTTCACCGTGAAAAAAAGTCTTTTTTTCACTGTTAAAAAAGCAAAAGGTTTACGTATCGATAGCGATGAAAAAATGTCAACTTTTTTTGACAGTTGTACAAAAAGAAATTTAGAGTATTACCAACATAGAATTTAGACACACAAATTTACAAAATTTGAAGGGTTGATTTTCTTTTTAAATATGTATTTTCTTATTGAAAAAAATACAAAATAGAAAAAATAGTGGTGCACCTGCACATAATTCTAGAGCAGTTAGAGCTCGAGTTAGAGAGTACCTCTCTGTGCGCTTTCCTTCCACACAACTGATTGGCACGTATTCTGAAACACCATGGCCAGTACATTCGCCTGATATGACACCGTTAGATTTTCTCCTCTGGGAGTATGTCGAAAATTATGTTTATCAATACAACTTCGAAACAGAAGACGAACTTAGGAGGTTGGTGCTTGAAGCCTTTCAAAGTATTACATCAGAAATGTTATCAAATGTTTTAGAATCGACAGTTAGAAGATGTTATTTGTGCTTAGAAAATAACGGAAATCATTTTGAACACCTGATTATGTAGTTCCTAACTGTTCTCGTTGTTCGTTTTATTACTGTTTTGGTATGTGTTTTGTTCACTTATTGTTGCTTATTATTAAATTATTTGTTGTTTATTTTTAAATTATTTGTTTATTGTCAAATTATTTGTTATTTATTGAAGTAGTCCAACATAAGTAAAAATTTAGAGCTTACCTATGAGATATTATTTATAAAATTAGGAGAAATACAGGACCGTATCCCAAAATCTCCTGATGTTGTTCAAAAAGCCCTCGAAACGTCATTAAACCACAATGTGTCATACATCGTTGCATTCGAAAGAAAAAAAGCTCTCAAATTCCAATATCAGGAAAACAAGACCGTATTTAAAAAAAGAAAGTTGATAACGGCCACTCGAAGACGACTCGTCGTAGAGCGGAAAAAGTGGCAACGTAAAATTGTACAATTTACTTTAGAATTCGTTTTCAAAAATACCTAGAAAAAAAATAAAACAATTTTTCAAAATTTCGTTTTTTTCCAGATATCTCCGGAACTACTTGGAATTTTAAAACTTTCTAAACGGAATATTATTAGGCACGTAAATGCGCAACTTTACCTCCATTTAACCGACTTCGTATCTCTTACGGTTTCCGAGATCCCTGTACTAGCCCTCCTTATCTTGGACACGTTGTATGTTGCTAGAATGCAATTTAGTCCCCGTTTAGCGGGACTAAAGTACCTACTTTGGTCCCTGAAGTACAGAAAAATATAAATCAATAAATTAATAATCTAAATGAAAAAAATTTTCACATTTTTTTCTCAAAAACTACACAGACCACCAAATATAAAATAGAGCACATATAATATGTATGCAAAAAAAATCGAGATTATCAGTATTTGTCGCTAATGATTACCTAATATTTTTCTGGATTTTAAACTAGGTAGGTACCACATCAAAAATAAACCCTATTTTTTTCTTAAATCCTTTCGCAAAATTATTTTACTTATTTTTTATAATTCATCAGTTTAAAGGTAGGTATAAACTCGTTTACCAAAAATGGCATCGGAAAAGTTTTGGCTAGCAAACGGAATTGAAGTCAATATTGAAATAGCCTCATGTCATTATTTAAAAAACAGTGACGGAAATAAAATTTCGTACACTTATTTTTTCCTGATGTGATGTCGGCTTTTGTGTACCTAGATCACTTGGAAATGCACTTCACTTTTTGACAAATTGTTATCGGTGTCATCAGATTTGAAAATTATATTATTTCATTTTAACACATTTTGTAAACATGAATCAACTCGAGAAGGCGAGATTAATTGATTTATTCGATAACGGTGTTTCTCTACGAAGAATAACTTAAACTGAGCAATTTGGGAAACCAAGAAGCACTATACAAAGCCTCAGAACTAAATGGAAAAATACAGGATCATTGGAAAGAAGGGCTGGAAGTGGCAGAAGAAAAATTTCAAACGAAAATCAAGATAATGATCTAATAGATTTTTTGCGAAACAATCCACTTCAGACGGCTGTAGAAGTACACAACCAACAACACAAAAGGCAGTATTTACCGACAAGAAGACTTTTCAGTCTTATTATAACGGGCAGATTAGAGTGTATAGGTCACCAAATACACGGTACGAAGAAAGTTATACCCAACATGTTAAAATAAGTGGAAGATTTTCAGTTAATGTATGGGGGTATTATAGTATATGACTTCCAGAGAGCTAGGAATATGCCACCGAATTCGAGGAAGATTTAATACTCAAGCTTATATACACATCTTTCAAAATGTTATGTTGCCATCGGTAAACAATATATTTTAACAAGAAAATTTTATATACCAGCATGAGAACTGCCCCCGTCCATACAGCAAGGAGAGTTTCGGACTGGATACGGGAAAATAACATTTCATTGTTACCTTGGCCCTCAAGAAGCCCTGATATCAATCTAATCGAAAACGTTTGGGGATATATCGTAAAAGAAATTAACAAGAACAATGATTTCCATCCTCAAAACAGTAATGATTTGTGGAATAAAATTAAAGAAACCTGAAATACCTACAATTTTCATTACGCCCAAATGCTGGTGGCATCAATGCCCAGACGTTTAAATCTATTAGTGGAAAAAAATGGTGCCGCTTTAAAATATTAAACCAATGTTTTTTTTTTAAATATTTAAATAATCTATTTTATATTTAATTTTGAAGTCATGTATTGTATTTTTTTTGTTTGAAATTTTTCTTCTGCCACTTCCAGCCCTTCTATCCAATGATCTTGTATTTTCGCATTTAGTTCTGAGGCTTTGTATAGTGCTTCTTGGTTTCCCAACTTGCTCAACTATCTATAGGAATACTTTTTTAGAATAAATAATTTTATATATAGCCTTTTTTCTATCATTACTAAAATAAGAAACGCAAGGTATAGAGGTGAGATATTTGTAAAAATCCCAGTTTACCAAAATATTCAAAAGTGGCATAAAATGTTAACCTCAGTGTACGAAATTTTATTTTCGTCACTGCTCCTAATTGTATAAATCGAGGTATTTAGCAGTGGCGTATTTAGGGGGGGGGTGGTCTGGAACCCCCCCCCCCCACCTCCCCGTGGGCTCAATTTGTAATAAACAACATGACACATGTCAAATTTTTCAGATCGTTATACATACCTTCAAAAAAGCAATATTTAAAATTCAAATATTGGCGTTTAAGATATTTAAAAATTTCTTTATTTATACGTTTTTTTGGGTCGGGCTATCGAAACGTAAAACTTCTTAGTTTTGATAGTCCAGAAATGGGCGTGGCACCTAAAAAAGAAATTTTTACAGACCGACACTAATAGATTAATTTTGGGTTATGGCATTTGATCGCCAAAATTTTTAAATTGCTTTATTTAGAAAGCCATTTTAAACGGCTCCGATAAGTATATGTAGTTTTATAATTTTATGCTTAAGTTGCCACTAAATAATCATATTCCATAATTATGATGTTTAATACTTGAAAAAAATGTATAGGTCCTATGCATATCTGATAAACCCTGACTATTCCAAATAAATTTAAATTGTAGACCTAAAGTTTCCCTATAACTCCGATTTTAATATACAGTGTGGCAAAAAAGTCGCGCATAATGCCTGTAGCTTTCGAAAAAGTGACATTTCTGAAAGTTGTTCAGTAAATTATTCCCCACATTTCTCCTTGCATGAATTTTTTCTGTCATTTCTGGTTTGGTTGCCATAGAGACTAACTTTTTTTTTTTAATGGAATATGATTGCATATTTGGATTCGACTGGGAAAACTCTGAATTTTTTGTATTTCAAATTTTTATTTATTTAAAATTTTAACAAACTTTATAATAACAAAATAACATCGGAATAATAAACAAGTGAAACCTTTTCAGTCGATGAGGTGTCAAAATGACCTAAGCAGAGCGCCAGTCGAACCGTGAACCCGTCTACAACGTTTAAAAAGAAGTCCTCTGGAATGGCCCGAAAATCAGCACTAATTCTGACTTTTAAAGGTTCTAAGTAATTTGGACCGTAACGTAGACTTTGTTCTTTAAGTGCCCCCACAAAAAGAAGTCGAGCGGTGTTAAGTCCGAGGATCGCGCTGGCCAGTCAATAGCACCTCTTCTGCCTATCCAACGTCCTGGAAATTGTTCGCTTATGTATTGTCTAACAATTGCTCCATCTCGCTGGAACCATATCTGTTCGTTTATGCCATTCTTTACACCCGGTTAAACCATGCTGCAAGAAGGAATTATGTGATTTCTCACGAGGTCCAGATAATTGTCGCCATTCAAATTACCATCCATGAAAAAAGGTCCCACAATATATCTACCAACTATGCCCGCCCAAACATTAACTTTCTCGGGCCTCTGAGTATGACCTTACTGGAACCAGTGAGTATTCTCAGCAGACCAATAACGATAATTGTGTCTATTAACAATGCCATTTAAATGGAAAGTAGCTTCATCCGAGAAAATGATATTTGTTGCGAAGTTATTATCGCTATTGCATCTTTCCATCATCGGCTCACAAAATTCAGCTCTTGCCATTGGCCTGAATGATTGCATTGGATTTTCATGTATCGAGAGCATGATATCCAAAGCTTTGTTTCCCTCGGTTGCTGTTTTAGGTCGACCTGACCTAGCGGCTTCCCTAACACTGCCTGTTTCTCGAAATTTCTTTACCACGCGACACACCGTTGACTGATTTATTGGAGGCCTATTTGGATATAATTCATTGAGAACTTGACAAACCTGAACTTAGGATCTCTTCATATTTTCGTAACCGCTCATTATTAAAATTTCAACTCGTTGTTTCTCATTCAGATAAACCATAGTGTAAACAAATTAGAAATCAGACAACAGAAAATTAAACAGGAACTCAAAATTGACACCTCTTAGGTCGCTGTCATAAAAACACCTTGACTCAACTGGTGGGTATTAGGTAGGAATAATTAAGCTGGATTTATAAACTCGAAAAGTTGGTGAGGTTGAAGTTATGATCAAGTTTGTGAGGTTAGATATTCCGAACTCCGAGCATAAAAATTGGTTATCTCGAACTACCCGGGAAGTTTTTGAACCTTACATGAGCTTTACATAAACAACATGAACAAGTGTATAAATGGAACTGAGTGTTCCCTTTAGTTTAAATTGAACTCCTATTTCCAACACCAACTGAACCTCAACCTCGCCAACTTTTCGAGTTTATAAATCCAGCTTTATAATTAGGAAGTTTTTCACTTTTGAGCTGTCATGGGAAACGCTTGCAGATAGGTGAAAATTTGAAATACAAAAATATCAGAGTTTTCCCAGTAGAATCAAAATATGCAATCATATGCAGGGTCTTCCATTTAACAACAGTAAGTTGGTATCTATGGCAACCAAACCAGAAACGACAGAAAAAATTCATGCAGGAAATGTGGAGAATAATTTACTGAACAACTTTCACAAATGTCACTTTTTCGTATTCGAGGTAATTCAAAAGTTACAGGCATTATGCTCGACTTTCTTGCCACTCTGTATATGTAGCCAAATATAGGTTAAAATCTTGTCAAATTCATATTATGACATGATATGTCAAACTGATTCATGAATGTAAGTAAAGAAATTTATTTTTGTTGTTTACGAAATTAATTAATTTCGAAATAAAAAAGGTACTCTTGTGAAAATCCGCTAAAGTAAGCCGTTTTTGAGATATTTCGGTTTTTAGTGTTCGATGCCGCACCGGAACATTTAAATTATTCTGAATAAAAAATGTTTGCTGTTGTCTTTGAGGATGAAATGTAGTCAATTAGTAGTGGAAAGTGTTTTTTTTTTAGATACTTTTTTGGAGTGTCACGTCCAAAAATCCTCGGAATTCCTTTGATGAACGCCTTTAAACTTTTTTTTGCAACAGGCTATTTAAATGTAAACATTTTTCGTATTTCAAGAATTTTCGCTATCAGTCTTGTTGTTTACAGTATGTGTTTCAGTAAGAATTTGCCAATGCGAGAATAAATAAGGTGTTTAAAACGTGTTAGTTAAATTTTAAATTGACTGTAAAGATGGCTGAAGGATACAGTTCTGCAGACATGACGGATATGCTATTGGTTTTTGGGTATTGTGAAGGAAATGGCCGCGAAAGTGTTAGGGTATACAGAGAAATATATCCAAATCGGCGCATACCAAACCATCAAACATTTGCTGACAGGATTAATTTTGCTAAGCACTTTTTATTTACTGACGAAGCATGTTTTACAAGAAGTGGTGTAACCAACTTACATAACGAACATGTTTATGCTGATGAGAACCCGCAGGCCACGAAATTAACTTATTATCAACATGAGTTTGGAATTAATGTGTAGGCAGGAATCATTGGCAATTTTATTATTGGTCCTGTCATTTTACCGCCACGACTAAATGGTGTGGATTATTTAGAACATTTACAAAATACGCTGCTAGATTTATTAGAAGATTCGCCATTACAACTTCGATGAGATATGTGGTTTATGCATGACGGTGCTCCACCACATTTTAGTTTAAATGCCCGCAATTATTTACATCGACAGTATCCAAACAGATGGATCGGTAGAGGAAATGAAGCACCTGTAAAGTGGCCGCCACGCTCATCGAATATGACTCCGTTGGATTATTTTTTTATAGGGGTCTTTGAAAACGATGGTATACTCCAGACCGATTATTAATGAAGAGAAATTGTGGGGAAGAATTCAAAATGCAGTCAACATATTAAAGAACGATGCGGAATTGATGCAAATAGTAAATTTAAACTTTTTACGTCGTATTAATCTTTGTACTTATGTTAACGGAGGTCATTTTGAACAATTACTAAAAGTTTTTGCTAATTAAATTTACTTTTAAAATAAAATTGTTCCTCATTTAATTAAAAAAAAAATCCATACTCAATTCTTCCTGCAAAACTTGCTGTAACTAACCCAAGTGAAACATTTTTTCCTACCGAAAATTTACTAATAGCTGAATTTTTTATTCAAAATAATTTAAATATTCCGGGGCGGCATCGAACACTAAAAACCGAAATATCTCAAAAAAGGCTTACTTTAGCAGATTGTCACAAAAGTACCTTTTTTGTTTTAAAATGTTCAAAAAATTAGTTCCTTAACAAAAAAAGGAAAAAACTACACTGATAAAAAAGTTATGGCTATTCTAAACCATAAGAAGTGCATTGTGAAGCGCCCTCTAATGGCCACAGTGAAAAGGTGTCCGTATTCGGGTTTCGCATCCCAAAAAACCCCCGGGTACCAAGTTTTAAAGTAATACTTTAAAAAATGTATATTAATTTTAAAAAATTCGATTTTTATTTTTTACCTTTTCACCCTGTATCTCGGAAACGGAGCAATTTCGGACTAAGGTAAGTTGCTTTAAATCGCCTTATTTTGGCCTCAGGAATATGTGCTCAGATTTTGTACAGACCTTTTAGAGACACCCTGTATAAGTTAACAAATGTTTTCTCACTACGGGTTTCTTCTATTACGATAATTCACCTCACTTTTATTGAACCAATCAAAACGCTCATTTTCATAGCAACCACCTTGGTAACGGTCGTCTTACCCGATAAGACTACCGCTAGCTCGAAAAGACGCTTTCGAAAAGACGCTTGTAGCTTTTTTACTTAAATAAAAAATTAGTAACACCTCTAACTTGTATATTTACCTTTATCAGACGGCCTTCATTTTTATGTTCAGTAAATTATCCAATAAAATACACCTCTAGAGGCGGTTTCTTATCTTCATACCTTCGTTTTTCACTCGAAACTCGATTTTCCAAGAAAATTTTCACTCAATGTAATTTTTACTTATAATCAAAGATAAGACCCTCGAGCTAAAGCTCTCGGGATCATATCAGATTATAAGTAAAAATTACATTTCGTAAAAATTTGTCAGAAAATCGATTTCTTGTTAAAAACATCGGTATTACCGATAAGACGCCTCGTTGATAATTCGTCCATATTGTTGACGCGCCAAGTGAAGGATTGTCTGCTAAACGGGTTGGGATGGGTGGGGGTGGCGGTGAGGATTTTTGTACCTCTTTCGTGAAGGTATTGACCTAGGGGGGTGTGTTCGATATCTCGGTGTAGATCGACGTTACGGATGAACCATAGGATATCCATGGCTCTTCCGATGTAACGATTTTTGAGGGATTGGAGACGGTTAAGGCTAAATGGGGCTGTTTAACCCCAGACTGCCGATCCGTATGTGAGGGTGGGGCGGATGATTGATTTGATTAGGAGGAGTTTGTTATTGTGGCTGAGGGGCTGCGTCGATTGAATATGGGGGCGCCAATGGAGAGTTTTGTCGGGGGCGATGCCGAGGTATTTCACTGTGTCGCACCATGAAACATCTCGACCATCCAGGTTGATCTCGTAGAAAGGTCGAAACTGGATGGTTTGGGTTTTGTCGGGATTAAGACGAAGTTTCCAGTTTATGCAGTAACTGGAGTATTCGTTGGCTGCTTCTTGCAGCTTGCGTGTGACAATGTATGGACGCAGTGACCTTACGATGAAGGCGGTATCTTCGCCATAGAGGGCTACTTACCCGCATGGCGCTGGCCTATTTATATGCACGCTTGCGAAAAGATAGCGTCGCTTGGCGCGCGGTGTGTCCAACTTCTTGGAATTTGTCTTGGACGAGCCTTTTCCGCCCTTAAGATGGTCAAAGTTCTAATTTTCGACTGTTTTAACTTAAACATTTAAAATATTTATATTCTAGGCCTTATTACGCAATTTCTTTCCTTGCTAATTGACCCGGGGTAGGGACGTTGCACTCGATTAGTCCTTTTTTGCGGTTTCTATATTTCTATATTTTAATACATGAACATTTCAATTATTTTTCTTTATTCTAGCAAAAATCGGCCTTTTCTACCTCATATTCTATGGAATGCTTGCAGCCCTGGTATCTATCTGCATGTGGGTATTCTTCCAGACTTTAAATCCTAGAATTCCAAAATGGCAACTAGACCAATCACTTATCGGGACCAATCCAGGATTGGGTTTCAGGCCCATGTCCATAAACAACACTGAAAGTTCTCTGATTTGGTTTAGGGGATCAAACAAGACGAATTATCAACCGTGGGTGGATAATTTGTTACAGTTTTTAGATGGTAAGTCGTATATTCTGAAATATTATATAGTCAAATGATATTACGTATTAAACGCTTATTAGGTAAGTCTGACGGGTAGCAAAAATTTGAAAATATATGTATTGATGACGATAAGTAGTGCTAGAAATAATTTTGAGTACCTTACTATACCTACTCTATTTCTTAATGGTTAACAGCACAGGAATGGGTCATTAGTCGCAATATACCATAGGCGTGACCATATCAGGTACCTGATCTTAAATTACACAGGTGCCTGATTTCATAGTAAAATATGTCCTTACTTACTTTGTTTAGTTTTCAACGCGTTATCGAAAGCTTGTGGGTCTATTTAGAAAAAGGACAAATAATTATTACCCAGTGTTTTGTAAGGGTGTGCTTGACGTAAAAGCATAGGCAATAGCTTTAAATGTACATGACGCACTATATTAGCATGTGCCAATATGTCGAGAGTTAGCGAATCAACAAAATCGACAGGCTTCTTAGGGAAATAAAATCTGGAACGGTAGTCCCTCCTAAACAGTTGCCAGGAAAGACACCTGTACAAATTGATAACTGACGTCTTCGAGGACTATTTTGATGTTAACTCATTATTCCCGAAAATTCTGTCATAGTCTTAGGTGACGCTAGTTATCGTTCAAGGCTTCTGGAGAAACTGCCTGCGACTTCTTGGAAAAAAGGGATATTACAAATTGGGAATCTAGGAAAAAAATCCTCATGGAAGAAAAATCCCAGAAAAAAAAAACCGGAAGAAAAAACCCCGGAAATAACCCTGCGGAGAAAATCCCCCGGAAGAAAAACTCCTGCACAACAACAAAAATTTATCATTGTGATGATTATGAAAATTATTATTAAAAGATATACCAATATATCATCTAATATATTCATTAAAATTTATTATTGTGATGGTTATAAAAAAATTAGGTACGTACCCACTGTTACCTGATTTGTGTACGTTATTTATTTGAGGGTAGGTCATTAACACTTATGCATTCATATTATATAATTAACACAAAATAAAGGACTAATGGTAATAAAAAAAATGAGATACTTATAATAATTATCCATTACCTGGCTGATTTTAAATTAGGGTGTTAATTATAAAAGCATTCAGTTTTACTGGTAAGGTTTCCTAGATGAGTAATTTTAATATTGAAGATGGAATTTTTGAAAACATCTAGCGGTAATCCAAAAATGTGTTGGAACGGTTACACCTACGTCATCCATGAAAGTTGTGCTAATAATATACGATGGAGGTGCAGCAAATACAGCTCGTTTAAGGTAAAAAATTAATACAAAATATTAGTAAAACAGTTACTTATTTATTTTTATAACATTTTTTTTTTTTGAAATTACTAATCAGTTATTTTAATATTTTGGATTTTAAAGAGTAATTTTATTTTTCTTTAGTGCAGAGCTTTGGTTGTGACAGATGTAAATCATGGTTCAGGGGGAAAAAATTAGAACATAACCATCCGGCGGATCCACAACATGTTGAAGTGGTGAAGGCAGTGTATCATATGAAGGAACGTTGCAAGGATACGTTAGCAAAACCATGCCAAATTTATGCAGAGGGGGTAGCAGCACTACCGTAAGACGTAAGGGGGCTAACGAACAAAAAGGACCACCTGAAGAGAACCTTAAGGAACATCAATGGTGTCCCGTCAATTCATCGTACGACATTTCACCGCGCGACTTTTCATCGCCGACAATTGAGCGCGCGACAATTCATCGCTACGACACTTCATCGCGCGTCAATTCATCGCAAATTCTTCCATATTTTTCATGAGTACCATAATTACTTAATCCTCTTCCTTGAAATACCAAAATTATAATATTTAAATTAGATACATACCTGTTAATGATTTTACAGATATAATTTCTATATTTTTCATTTTGGGTCATGTTGAGTACTATAATTACTTAATACTATAATTACCTAATCCTCTTAAGGGGTTAGTTCAGGTTTCCTGAAGTAATATTCCCCGGTGAACTTGAAAAAGGCGAATTGGAACCAAAAAGGTGGATTAGATGCCGTGTTAGCGCTGTTTAACCAATATAAGTCTATATATCTTCTGTTTTAATTGTTACAATATATATATAACAATACGGCGATAAATTGTCGCACGATAAATTGTCGTAGCGATGAATTGTCTCTGCGATAAATTGTCGGCGGTGAATTGTCGTTCGATGTATTGTCGCGCGATATGTTGACTCTAAATCAACATCAAGGCAGGTCACAATCCGAAGGAAACAGTTACTTTAGCGGACCTCGTCATCGAAGGTAAATATTTCTTTTTTGGCTAAGCGATGCTTGTTGTAAGTGTAAGTAAGGGTACATAATATCAAAATAATTAACCAAAATATAAATGATATAAATATAAGTATGTAATAATTTATATTTTTAATTTTAGGAGAATGGAAAAGCACAGGAGAACCCGAAAATAAAAGGTTTCTGTTGAGCGACAATGGTCCAGATTCTGAAGAAAGGGTTAATATTTGCGCCGATGAGAACTCCTTAAGACATTTAGCATCCGCATCAACATGGTACCCCGATGGAAATTTTTCGTTCGCACCGCGCTTTTTCAAGCAGCTGTATGTTATTAGGGTTCCTGTAGGATCTTCCGGCTGCATCATAACAGCAGCATACTGTTTGCTAGACAAGAAGACTCAGCAAACGTACGAAGTGATGCTGAAAACATTATTTTTAATGAATGTGCCTCCAGAGATTTGTTCCCGATCCAACGGTCGTCTATATGGACTTTGAGAAGGCAGTCATGCAGGCAGCAACTAGTATTCTGGGAGACCATATTAGAATTAGAGGCTGCTTTTACCATCTTTGCCAAAGTACGTTCAGAGAAGTACAAGAATTGGGCCTACAGAAGACCTACATGGACAATCCAAACTTAAACGGTATTTGCGGAAAGCTCGATGGATTAGCCTTTCTTCCCGTTGGACATGTAAGAGACGGGATGAACCATTTAAAGGAAACTCCGGGGGCACAAGAATTTTTGGATGTCCTAAATTATTTCGACGCTACCTACGTTTCAGGAACATTCCGAAAAGTTGGCAATTACCCAAATACTTTAAGAGTCCGGAATGTTGCCCCACTATTTCCTCCGGAACTGTGGAATGTCCATGAGGCCACGTTATCGGATGAAGACCGAACAAATAACCAGACAGAGGGTTGGAACAACCGTTTTTCCAACCTTGTTGGACAGGACCATCCCTCTGTTTGGGCGTTAATAAAAAAAATGAGAATGGAATTGGCAGTCGATTCAGTGAAGCTACAAAATGCCAATTTGGCCAGAAACCAAAAAAAAAACGAACCACCTATCAGGTACTGCAAGATAGGCTAAAGCTTTTGTGCCAGCAGTATAATAACCGGGAAAGAGATATGGCTAATTTTCTAAATGCCATATCTCATAACATAAGGTTTAGACCCATGATTAACTAACTGATTATTATTTATTATTGCTGTAGGTACATTATTATTAGATAATATTGTATGTATGAATAAATTATGTTTTTACATATTTAATTTTTTTCTTTAATTTGTTTTCGGGGGGTTTACTTTCCGGGGGATTTTTTTCCGTTTACCACAAATTGGATGTCTGAGAAAAACATACCCTTTCAGGACAACATGTTTAAAAAAGAGCCTTTAAAAATAGTGCAAGTTTAAAAAAATGTGTACCTAACTGACGAAATGGCTAAAAAGCGTTGTATTGTTTTACTTCGACTGCCGCCTAATATTGTGAATTAAATCAAATTGAGTTAATATGGGCACAAATGAAAGGCTATGTAGCTAAATATTCATTAACAATTATCACGAGAAAAAAATAGTAAGAAGCTATAAAATAAGTAATTAAAGAGGAACAAAATGTGGGGCTTGATGAAAGAAACGGCAGAACCACCTATTGTTTCAGTTGACTCCACAGACGAATCATTTTTAGACCTTCTTTAATTTGTAAATTCTTGTAATTGTCATCTGTACAGTTTTTATATTAGAAGAAGGAAGTTAATACAGTTCAATTATACCGGGTGTTGCATCGTCGAGCGGGACATAGGAAATCCCATGTAATTTTAAATGGGGTCAATTATTGGCTTTCCTAATTATTTTAGAGAAAAATTCTATTTAGGTTTATTAAAGAGCACTAAAACCCACATACAAAAGAATAACTTTAAATATTTTTGATGAGCCCGTTTACGGGTTATCGCCGATTTCTTTTTAACTATTTCTCCTTTTTGTGGCCCCGTATTTGCGGGCACCAGTCAAGGTAAAAGATGACTGTCAAATAAAGTTGTCATTTTGAGGAATATTTGAATATCTTCTTAAATCCTAAAGTTCTAACAATTTAATAGTACCTACCTATTAATTAGTAAAATATTGAAACATGTAAAATGTCATAATTAACCTTGTAATTGGATACTTTATTTTAGTTTTATTCAGATTAATTTGTACTCATAAATACACCTTTAATATTTTCGATGTACGAGTTTTTATAACAAAAGCACACATTTTAAAATGACAACTTTATTTGACAGTCATCTTTTACCTTGACTGGTGCCCGCAAATACGGGGCCATAAAAAGGAGAAATAGTTAAAAAGAAATCGGCGATAACCCGTAAACGGGCTCATCAAAAATATCTAAAGTTATTCTTTTGAATGTGGGTTTTCGTGCTCTTTAATAAACCTCAATAGAATTTTTCTCTAAAATAATTAGGGAAGCCAATAATTGACCCCATTTAAAATTACATGGGATTTCCTATGTCCCGCTCGACGATGCAACACCCGGTATAGCTTTTTTCTACACCATAAAAATTGCATACATACTAATAGAAAAATTAAAAGAAGTTATAATTTTCCGACCCTATTGTAAATTTAGTATTTATAATAAGTGTTACTTGCTGTCAGATAATAGGAAACAACACAGTAACCAATTAACTTGTTTGCTTCCCACTATTCCGTAAAAATTTTCATTTTTCATAAGGGTTAGGGATTCAAGCAGGAAGCCGTTGTTCGGATAGATAGGTACCTACCTACTTTCTAAAAGATTCCCGAGATTATAGTCAAATCCAAAAATTTAATAAGCATTTAGCTCTACATTTAACGTAGAGCTAAATGCTTATTTAACAGCAGTCTAAAATTACCTTACAGAAGATGTTATACAGGCTGGCGCATCAACAGAGTCATTTACTGGCAGCTCAGTTCTTTTTTGGAAAAACCCTCAGACCCGTCGATTTTGTTTTCAAGAGGGACACAAAATTGGCAAAAAAATCACGTTAACACGTGCAGCCCCCTGGGCGGGGGTGGCACCACCCCTAAAATCTTAAATGTAAATGGGGGTCAAGTGATACCTTCTTTTAAAGGTCTTTCAATTCCCGTTATAATGATGTAAAATTCATGTACTTCAGTTCAGTAGTTTTGGAGATTTATTGATTTAAAACTTAAAGTAGACTTTAATAGGTACATCAGATTAGTTTGTACTACTTTCAGAAGAAATTTGAGTAAAAGCATTTACTAAATAAGTAAATGCTTTTCTTCACTACGCCCATGGTTTGTTTATCATTTTGGTGTTGAAAATAGCGACTGGATCGTTGTTCGTGGCAAAAAAGTTGTTTCTTGAAGGAAGATAAGAAGGGAATGTCTCGTACTTATTTTAAATGGGAATTTAGGACATAGTTTGCGATTGATTCGACCAAACTTTATTGTTAAAATACATTTAACGCTTTATACATAAATTAACCATGGTATATTCCACGGCAGAAAGGGTTGAAATTATCGAAATATTTTTCGGAAATAACGTGCATCGAAAATATGTTCTAAAACTTGTAGCTAAATTTTGGGAAACTGGATCAGTCGCCAATAAAAAACGCAACATTAAAAATCCCATAAGGAACGAAGCAATGGAAGTGGGGGTTTTAGGGCAAGTTTATGTAGATCCTACGTTAAGTACCCGCAAATTGGATACTGTGTGTGGTGCTAGTCGACGTAGTATCCAACGGAATCTAAAGGTCCATAGTTTTCATCCGTATAAAATTCACCTTGTACAAGAACTTAATGAAGACGATTTTGATCGGCGATTACAATTTTGTGAAGATATGAGTGAACGAATTATAAACGATGAACATTTTCTATTCAACACTTGCTTTTCCGACGAATGTTCATTTTTTTTAAATGGCGTAGTAAATCGTCATAACTGCCGATATTGGTCCGGTTCTAATTCCAGAATTTATCGTGAGGTACACACACAGCAGCCACAAAAATTAAA
Organism: Polydrusus tereticollis; assembly: GCA_963920685.1. Lineage (NCBI taxonomy): Eukaryota > Metazoa > Arthropoda > Insecta > Coleoptera > Curculionidae > Polydrusus > Polydrusus tereticollis. The sequence continues at coordinate 75,180,486 of OY987327.1, forward strand.
TGTTTGGGCTGGTATTTTTGGCGATCATTTAGTTGGTCCTTTTTTCTTACCTGGAAATTTGACCGGTGAAATGTATTTGGAATTACTGCAAGACGCCATAGATCCTGCATTAACAGCCATAATTGAAAATCAGAATGATCGGCGGTACATTGCAAATAGGTTGATGTTCCAACAGGATGGTGACCCACCACATTACGCATTACGTGTTCGACAATATTTAGATCAGACGTTTCCAGGTCGATGGATTGGTAGAAGAGGTGCCATTGAATGACCCCCAAGATGGCCCGATTTATCACCTTTGGATTTCTTTCTGTGGGGTCACTTAAAAAGCAAAATCTATGCTACTCAGCCAACATCGTTAGAAGATTTGCGACAAATAATTGTGAATGAGTGCCTTCAAATTACTCCTCAAATATTGCAAAATGTGAGGCAACGTTTTGAGCAAAATCTTTATTACTGCATGAAGAGTCATGGTGGTCATTTCCAACATTTAGTTTGCTGACGGGTCAGTTCATTTTTCATTTTTACACTACTTTGCTACCAAATGTATTGATCTCCACTAATGATGATGTATTATTTAAGCTTTAAATCAATAAATCTCCAAAACTACTGAACTGATGTACATGAATTTTACATCTTTATAAAAGGAATTGCAAGACCTTTAAAATAAGGTATCACTCGACCCCCCTTTCCATTTAAGATTTTAGGGTTGGTGCCACCCCCGCCCTGGGGGCTGCACGTGTCAACGTGATTTCTTGCCAATTTTGTGTCCCCCTCGAAAACAAAATCGACAGGTCTGAGCGTCTTTCCAAAAAAGAACTGAGCTGCCAGTAAATGACTCTGTTTCGTTTTCGATGCGCAACCCTGTATATCAACAACAAACAAACAAAATCAGTGATTTAAAAAAAAATTAAAGTAAAACATGGGACATAATAAATAAACTTTGTGGTAGAAACAATAACAAAATATGAAGAAGTAGTCCATGCAGTGGAGTGTAGGTAATAAATTAAAACAACACTTCTGTCTTCCTCCACAAATAATATATATTTTTGAAAATTTAACGATTGTCCCTACATGTTTCGACTATATATACAGTCATCTTCAGGGGAACTAAAAGGAATGTGTGAGAATACAAAGACAATAACAGGCACCATAAGAGACTTACCTATATCGAGTGTAAAATTGGATCCAATAGTTGTCTCAAATTAATGAGTACAACATTTAATATCATAGCAAGTGAAATTTGTGTAGTTGAAGACTAACTTAAGGTAACTCAGAGTTGTGGATATGTAAGTCAGCACATTTTAGTTATTTAAAAAATTTTTATGTTAATAAAAGTGAGAAAATTTAGTTATATTTAATGAGCATGGTGTGAAAATAAATTTTAATGATTAATATATTTATATTATAACATGGTTTATGTGGAGAAACCAAAAAAGAAAAGAAAGAAATTTTTTTTTTAAGTTGATTTGTAAAAATATGAAATTTCTTGTTTCTAGTGTATTGTTATAAATAAATAAAGTAGAATGGGGGCTAAGCCCCTATGGGGTTAAATAGCATAAACAAAATACTATTAATTAATCTAACTGTAAAATCCTTAGATATAATTTAACCTGTAGACGTTGCTAATTGTTTAAATATTAATTTTTGTTCAGTCGCTAAAAATCTTGCTAGTAATATAAAAAGAAAAATCTCCTCTAACAACTGTCTTAAACTTAATAAAATAGATAACTCGACAAGTTTTTATCTTGTTCCAACGAACTCTTCTGAAATATCTGACATAATAAAAAATCTGGAGAATAACTCAACTTGTGGTATAGAGGGCAATACTGTCAAAGTTATTAATGAACTGCCTGATATTTGCTTTGATGTTATTTTTCATAGGACTTAAAAACCTCAGTAATTAGTCCAGTCCCGAAAGGTGGCGATCAAAAAATTCCCACTAACTTCCGACCTATTTCATTATTGCCTATATTTTATCTAAAATAATTGATGAGGTACTCAAGTCAAGAATGATTTCGTTTAAAGAACAAAACAAACTAATTTCAAAGGAACAATTTGATTTCCAAGCTAATAAGTCGACAAGAGATGCGGTGTATTTTTTTTTTGGAAAATGTTTATAGTCACATAGCTAAAATATTTACTCTGGCAATGTTTTGTGACCTGGCAAAGGCCTTTAACTGTGTCAATCATAAGTCGCTGTTGGAGAAACTAAAATTCTGCGGGTTTTAAGGGGCAATTAGGGAACGCTTTCAGACATTTTTGGCGGGTCGCAAGCAAATAACTAATGTGTATGATTCTTCCTACAATACTATTTACTGCGAAACTGCTCTAATAACAAGCGGTGTGCGTCAGGGATCAGTCCTTTGTTGTTACTTCTCTTCGTTGAGGATGTGACATGCCTTCCACTAAAGGTTATTTTACGTTCTTTGCAGACGACACCACTATATGTTGGTCTAATAACAACGCAGACATATTACAGCAGGAATTAAATAAAGATTTATTGCTGCTTAAGAATTGGTTTGATTCTAATAGTCTGGTTCTAAATTTAGACGAAACAAAATATATGATTTTTAAAAATAAATGTAGTTTAAACGTGGAAATTCAGAGCACTAGACTAAGAATGGTATCGGAGATGAAGTTTTTGGGAATAACAATCGATAATGGTTTAAAGTGGGATGCTCTTATAATTATTGTTCCAAAAAAATTAGCATTAGGACTGTTTGCAATAAAAACGACTGGAAATACTTTAAATCGAGAAACTGCGATACAGATTTATTATGCCCTATTCGAGTTCCATTTTCGATACTGTCTGCCACTTTGGGGTTTTGCTGCATCATCAAAATACAACTTAATGTTTCTCTTACAAAAAAGAGCAATCAAACTAATATAATGACATCATGTAGGCCGCTGTTTAGAAAACTTAATATACTAACTTTTTTTGATGTTTTAATTTTTGATACTCTGAGTCTCGTACATTATTACAATTATTTAGAATGGTATTTTCAAAAAAAAAAAGTTAAGTACATAACCATACCCCTAGATTTGATCAAAATATTACAGTACCACAGTCTAGAAGTTCACTAACATCACATTCTCTCTTCCACCAAGTAAAGAACCTGTATAACAGAATACTCACACATATGAAGAATTTACCTATCAATACATTTCAAAACATACTAAGAACGCATCTGGTAAATTCTACAAACTATTCATGAATTCTTAAATAGGCTAGTTCTCTTGGTGTAATAATTAGTATCTTGCTGCAGTTTAAGTTTAGTTTTAGCCTAGTTTAAATTTTGTATTTAAATTGTATATTAATATTGTTGCAGGTTTAAGTTAATATTGTACAGTATTGTAATGCTTACCAATAAAGTTTGATTGATTGATTGATTGTAATAATGATAAAATAAAACACGAATTGTCCATGAAAAATTAGCAATAAGAACTCAAATTTTTTTTTTTTCACTAATGATTAAGTTTTTTTTTCAGGATATTATTTTCCCAGCAAAATCGCCAAGGGTAGCGGACAAATAAAGACTTGTTCTCATTCAGATTTTCCAACAGGAGATGAAGTTTGTGAGGTAGATGTTCGAGAATGGGGACAATGTAACAAAGATGAATTCTTTGACTATCACAGGTTAGTTGTATCTTATTTTTATTTGCTTAATAGATTTGACTACTCACCTTTAATTACAAAAACTTATCAAATATCTGTTTTATAGTGCAAATATACAGGGTGTTTGGTAAATGCGGTGATCTTTTCCTTTTAATAATCAAGTCTCCTTCTGTGTCAGAATTAAAAAAAAAAAACTCCTTAAAAGAATACTACAAAATCCATAGATAATTAACATAAATCATAACAAAAATTCTTGCTATTGATGTTTAATTTTAGTTAATCAGCCATGTTTCATAATGTTGAAAAAAATCAATTAATCTCAATGGATAGGAAATAGAGGTATTGTAGAGTGGCCGGCCAAATTTCCGCATCTGTCACTACTCAATTTATATTTGTGGAAATAAATTATATGGAAGATTAATTTTATTAAAAAAATTCGACAATCTTTTCACAGAATAAAACGCAGATTTACTCCAAGAAAAATTTATAACGTTAGGAAAAAATTTGGAAATATATCGCTGTTCAGAGAAATATTTTCGAACATCAATCTAAATAGGTTTAAAGAAGTTTGTCCACTTTTTTTCCGTCACACTCACTGCAAAAAATGAAAGGTTCGTTTGGTTTTCTAAAAGTAAACAAACGACTTGACAGATTGCGAATGCTGTGAACTTAGCTGCGAGTAATACTTGTAAAATGGCTGCCTTGAAGATGCGCATAAAAAATTAAAACAGGCGGGAACGCTCACTTTCGATTTTTATTAGTTAGGTTACTCTTTGCTTCTACACGAAGAATGATTAATTTTAGAAAAATATTTATTAAAAGAAATAAATATGGACTATTATATATTTTTGTAAAGCTCTTAAAAACAGGTTAGTGCTATCAAAAAAGTAATACGGGTGTCATGTGCTCTTCTTGGGTAAAACTTAAAATGGTCAAATCAAAACTTGAAAATTGTTGCTCGCTTAAGAGATACGGGGGAAAATCAAAAAATTGACAATTTCAAAATTGGATGTGTTTCGCCGTATTACGCCTCTTCGGCAAGGCTATAGAGTCCAACGAAAAGAAAAGTGACCTCACAGTGTATTTCAACACGAAATATAACAGTACGTGTGCGAGATGTTGCAGGTGGCGAAATCTCGCGGCAATCGAGCAATCCACGCAGAAACCGATAAATTGACTTTCTGCACCACTTGACTTAGATATCTGCTTTTGCGGGTTCCATTCCAGTGTTTGGTCTTCTCTAGGTCCTCGTTGCCGCGATTTTGATAATTATTGGACAAGCACACGACAGTAATTGGACGGACCTTGTACGTAAATATAATATAAATATAAATCAGAAAACAACGTTAAATAAAATATGTAATTTTAATTGCTCAAATGGAACATAAACCATTATACATATTAAATAGTTCATCAATTTCTGAATCCGACGAATCATCACTCTCGGCTTCTTTGTAACAAATATGACAAAGAAATAATTTGTCTGAACTAAAGGCTGGTGTTTTCCTGGAATGCATAGCTTATGAAATGAATTTTTACAGTCATCACACTCTATCTCATCTCTACTGTCCATCTGTCTGTAACATACAAAACACGTTTTACTGTCATTTTTTTTTGTATATTTGCTATCTTTTTGGATTTATAACTTTCTTCTTTTTTAAACTTTTCCTCGCGTTTCTCTCTTTCTTTTTCCGTTTTCTATTTTTTTCCGCTTCTTTTTAAACATTTCGTGATGCTTATTTGATGTTATTCCGAAAGGATCTCTTTCTGTATTGCGGTTTTCCTTTCTTTTAGGATTTTCCGGGATGGTTAGATACAATCCAAATAATTGTGATTGCGCCTCACGCTTGGTATAATATTCAGGGTGTTTCCTAACCTCTCTGAAAAAATTAAGGAGGTGAATCCTCACCTTATTTTAAGACGAAAATGTGGTATAAAAGTTTTTCGCATGTCGCTTCTTTCTCGAAATACAGGGTGTTAAAAAAAATTAGCAAAGCAATAATATTCAATAGTAATATGTTAAGTGCATGTAAAATTGCTGAAAATCATGCATGAAGGTTTGTTGCCCTAGAAACAGCTTGAATGCATTTTTATTGTTATTTACCAAAAAGTGCCCGACCGAAGGGAGGGCACTTTTTAAGGTAAATAACAATAAGAATGCATGAAAGCTGTTTCTTTAGGGCAACAAATCTGAGTGCATGATTATCAAGCCATTTTACATGCACGAAATATATTTTTTAGACTATTTCCTGAATGAAAAACTAGTAGGTGCAGAAATATAAGACAACATTTTTATTTCGAGCAATACAAAGTATTACAATTGAAAACACAATTATTATAATAGATGGTATATTCCATACGGTTTTTACTGTGCTTTCTTTGTAGTCCTGGCCATCCATTTTCCGCATGTTGTACGCCCAATCTTTCAGAATATTTGCTAGATATATATCTGTAGTTTCACCATCGAATTGGTAGTTTCTTTCACTGCAGAAGGCAGTAAATTGTCCCCAGATGTAAGCTTTTGATCTTTTTGTGTTGTCTGACACGCTTTTTCCGATATTTTCAGATATGTCGTTCAAGGAAAATGCTCCGAAACGAATCATTTTGTTAAATTGACGCGAAATTGTCAAAGCAGAAATTTCAACTTGTTGTGACAGTGACGGTTATTCTCGTAGGTAACCAACAATGAAAACCCAGAAGAGTGCAATTTTCAGCTCAATCGCGACCGAGGGCTGATTTTCACCGAAAATCAAGTGAAAAGCGCATTGTAGTTACAGTATATGAGGGAAATAGTCATTTTAATAATTGATTTAAAAACTTTTAATAATGAACTCACATGAACAAAAATCAAATAAATTGCTGAAAATGTCCTCCATGAGCCAGTAAACACCCATGTACACAACGTGCCAAATTGTCTCTTACGTGTTGGAAAATTTCGGGACTGTCGCGAATCGTATTAAAACCATCAATAATACGCAGAGCTAGTTAACCTGTGCTCGCCATTGTGAGCTTGTTTGTGTCCTCAATGTAAAGTTTGTGTTTATATTATACAGCTCTTGAAAATGGTTTAAGAAACCGAAACGCGTAGAGCGAAATATTAAATATTTGTAAAGAATTTTGGATTTTTCTTTCCTGTTTAATAACGCAGTCGAAGGTCTTCTTTAGTTTCAATAGGAGTAGTATAAACGAGTTGTTTAAGGTGACCCCAGAAATAAAAATCCAATGGATTCAGATCCGGCGAACGGGGTGGCCATGGGTGAGGTACTCCTATACCTATCCAATGAGCAGGATATTGTTGATCTAAATAGTTTCTAACACGTATTGTAAAGTGAGGGGGAGCGCCATCATGCATGAACCACATTAAGGTTCTCGTTCTTAATGGCACTGCTTCCATCAATTCTGGCAATTCATCTCTAAGGAAGTTGTAATAGACATCACCACTAAATCGATTTGGAAAAAAATACGGTCCAACTAAGCTATCTCCAATAATCCCTGCCCAAATACTAAAAGAAAATGTATACTGGTGATGTCCTTCGATGATAGCATGAAGCTTGTCTTCCGCCCAAATATGGTTGTTGTGAAAACTTATGATGTCTGGAAAAATTCGCTTCATCTGTAAATAGTATTTTTGCCGAAAAATGTGGGACCCTTAAAGAATTTAATTTTTCCTATAACCTAGAAAATAACTCGAGCTGGAAAGTCTATAGGCAACAAAGCTTGCACTCTTTGTACGTGATAAGGATAAAGTAAATAGTCCTTTAAGATACTCCATACTGTTTTGTAACTCACATTGAACTCGTTCCCGATCTTCCTCATACTAGTGCCTGGAGATTCTCCCACCATGTTTAAGACCTCTTCCTTTAGTTGTCCGGTTCTAACTGTAAGTGGTCGGCCGCCTATTTTGCTTTTTGCAAAGCTACCTGTTTCCTCTAACCTGAGGTGCAATCTTGTAAATGTTTCCGAACACGGTACTTACTCGTCTATTAGGAAAACGTTCTGCATATAAACGTCTCGCCTCTAGCGCATTTCCATTTGCCAAACCGTACATAAAATGAATTTGAGCCATTTCTTAATTGGTAAACTCAGCCATTATGAAAGGTATGTAATGTAGTACAAATAAATTCAAAAACAATTCAAAAGGATATTATTTGAAAGATGTTAAACAGGAGACAAATGTTACGGAGAAAACAAATGTGATTGCCATAGAACGAAGCAAAGCCTACTCGTATCATTTGATGCAACATAATGATAAAAATACGAAAAATAACTAAAAAATTAAGGTACTGTTTTACCCAGATTCCCGCCAATGAACTAATTGTAAAATTTAAAATTGACCCAAAGTAAAGTGCTCTAATCCCTTATGTTTAACAAATATCCTTAGAATATCGTTTGGCATTAATTAATAAAATTTAAAAAAAACACAATTTTTTTTTAACACCCTGTATTTCGAAAACGAAGCGACATGCAAAAAACTTTTATACCTCATTTTCGTCTTAAAATAAGGTGAGGATTCACCTCCTTCATTTGAGGTTAGGAAACACCCTGTATATTCTGACTATTCTGAGAATTTTGGACAGAAACATGAACTAAAGCTTCAACTGTTACTTTATTTAAAGGTTGTAATATTGGTGGGGTCAAGTAGTAACTTTTTCTAAATTAAATATTATTGATATTATTTCGGTACTTAAGTTACTACTCGACTGCGTGTTATCCTTATAATGTTTATAAATTTTAAAGAGGCCCATGAATTCTGCATTGTAAACATGTAAATACCGGGAAATTCTTGATTTAGATTTTCGAACTCATTGATTCGTTCTTGACCTACAATTTTGATACAATAATTATTATAGGACATTACAGAATCTTGTAATGAGGGGCTGGTCGCTGGTCCATAAGGTCATTTGGTCAATGGCCCACCTACTAACTTCTGATTTAATTAATTTTTTTAAACCAAAAAATATTAATTAAAAAAAAAGTGGATTTTCATACGAAAGCTTTCCCCAATAAAGAATCGAGTTAAGTGAAGTATCAACAATTATTCCTCTGGGCTTGGCCGTATCTTAAACCAACCTCATAGGTTTATATGACAGTAAAAAACTATACATATAAATGCATTGAAATCAAGACAGGAACAAACATACGCGCTTTAAGGAAAATAAAAAGAGACAAATATTAGTACGAAATCGTCGACGGCCTGCAAATTAAAATCTCTCGGCGCTCGCGTGTTCCGTCCGTCGCCGGTTGTCGGCCCTATGGAAGTACATTCGAACCGCTAAAAAAAATTAAACGTACAGTTATTGGACACCTGTCCAATATTCGAATATGTGCTCTTTCGAATACAGTTATTGGACACCAAAGTTTTAGGTTATAATTTTACAATAATTGAAAAACTTGGTAATAAACTATATTTTTAAATAAAGTATATAGACGTATTAATAAATATGTATTTAAAAAACAACTAAAATCTAAGATTAATATTTTTTTTTGAATGCTTATCCTGAACCAAAAAACTAGAAATTACGTACCTGTCGACACATACACGTTTAAGGTCACCACAGAACTGTCAGTTTAAAAATAGTGGGCATGCGCTTTACGGCAATTTAAGTTTAAAGAACACTCTTTCCATCTAGCAAATGGTAGTTTAGTTAGATAAATAAGAAAGCTTATTTTTAAAATTTACAATGAAAATGTCCAATTATGGCATGTCCAATGACTATAGGGTTTACCCTAGGATGTTTTCAGATATTTAGGAAAAATGAAAACTTTTTAAAATTCTTCCTCAACGAAACAATTTCGGATATAACTTGGTTGGCATCTTATTGCGTTGGTACTTTTTAGGAGTTCGCCCTGTATATTTCTCAAACTAAACAGGATTTATGGTTGGACGCCGGATTACTACATCTACGACCACGAACTTCCACCAGAAATGCCAAAGCAACTTAAAGATCATATTAGGAGCATAAACAATACCAAAGACGTAAGTAAACTATTCTGACATAGTTTTTTAGAATTTTGAAAGTGCCACTTTCAAAATACTACTAAATAAATATTTTTCTACTAATTTCAGAGGAAAAATATCTGGGTGTCATGCGAAGGAGAAACTCCCGCTGACAAAGAATATATTGGAAGTACGACGTATTATCCCAAAGCATTTCAAGGATTTCCTGGCTATTATTTCCCATATTTAAACAGAGAAGGGTATTTAAGCCCATTGGTGGCTGTACGGTTCGAACGACCAATCCGTAAGTATACAATATATAATAAAAATGATGATGCTTTGATAATTCTTTCTAAGAAGTATCTTACAAAAAAAATGCTTACATCATAATAATAATAAGTTTATTTTAAATAATTACAATATAATAAACATGTTAATATGATATTCTTGAATAAACTTATTCATAAATTCCCCAGAAGACGTGCTTGTTAGGGGCAAATCTTATTTATTTAAAAGTATTTAAAATGATAAATATTTAAGAATATTTCTATAAACAGTTGCAAGTATTCAATAAACGTTACTTTCTTGATGACAGATTATTGAATTTCTGAAAAAGATTAATTATATAATTGATTCACAATAATATTAAATAGCATTATTTAGTTATAGCATTTAAATGTTTGATAAAGTGGGGGTAATGGGAATGGGTTTGTTTCGTCGTTGGGTTTATTAAAGTATATTCAGTTTTCTCGTAAAAAAGTAATATAATTATGTCATCGCCATTTTGTCACGATTCTTCGACGGTAATTTTTTTACTTTGATTCGGTCGGTGCTTACAATGTTTTTCTTTTATTTTTTAACTCGGGTCATACGATTTTGCTTAATAAATTTTTCAACAGGATCATAGAATTTTCGAACCGATGTTTACGAGCTAATGTACCACTACCGATACAGGGTTTTTCAGGAGTACGATACGTAATTTAAGAGGGTGATTCCTTATGATATTCTAAGAGGAAAAGTTTATATGAACATGTGTCCGGAGTTGCCTTGTTTTAGATATACAGGGTGTTAAAGTTTTTTAAAACTAATCGGTTTTTTAAAATTTTTTTTTAATGTCCTTTTCCCCATTTTATTGAAATTTGGTACCATTATTTATAATAATAAGGGGCTTAATTGGCTCTAATTAGATTAAATTTATTAATTCCAGTGGCGTCTCGGGAAGCACCTTAACGAATATTATTGACAAGAAAATGTACGCCACTGAGTTTTTTCTAATTTTGATATTTTTTTTTCGGATCTACCAACTAATTGTTCAACTTTTTTGTTCCCGGAATTGTTTAATGTGTTTTAGAATATTATTACATTAAGCGGTTGAGATAAAACTCCAATAATATCAAAAAGATATCGTTTGTAGTTAGAACTCCGTAATTCTACTAATTCGCTTAATATGCAAAAGATGTTATTGGGATTACTACGGGACAGAGATATTAAAAGATACAACCATGATATTTTAAAATCTTGATTTCCTTCAAAAGCGCAGATAGAAGCTTGTTGTTTGCAGGGCTAGTTTAAGTACCGACCTCAATAAAAAAAGTATAAAAATTGAAAAGTATCGAAAATTAATCCTGGCACCAAAACGACCGGCGCCAATATTTCCGGCGCCAAAAGTCCTGGTGTCAGAATTTCGCATGCCGCTCTCTACGGGTATTGCGTTTCCTGAATTTATTTTCACAAAACTAAATTCTAAGGAATTAATCATTAGGCAACAGTTCTTGAACATGCAGCAGTCCTTACTATAAAAGATTTGTGTTTCTATTTTTAATTGAAGTAATTTGGTCTATATCCTTGCATTTTTTGTTATTTTTAGCTGGAATTATTATCAACGTAGAGTGTCGAGCGTGGGCCAAGAACATCCAATACAGTAGAGCGGATCGAACTGGATCAGTGCATTTTGAACTGTTAATAGACTAGGATCAGAATCTCGTAGATCAAAAATTTTTAGTGGATTTTAGATCTGATAATATCCAAATTCAAGCATTCCAGACTGCCTAGGAATATACCTACAATGATATTTTTTACTTGCACAAGGAATTTCATACCGAAATTAGGTACTTTTTAATTTATTTTTGCCGTACAAAAATTCTATACTTAGTATACTCTTCTTTGTAAAGTCAATGTAAATGCTATTTGCATATGACAAAAGTAGGTGTCATCAAGCCCTATCGACCTGGTCGATACATATATCAATCTCTACCTACACAGTATACGGAAAACATTTAAAATATTCCAAAGAAAAATATTATGAATAATGTATTTCTCTAGAAAAGTTTTTTAATAAAGGGTTACTGTCCCTTATATGTACCTTATCAATATACCTATAATCAAGTGCCTTACTTGTTTTTTTATAAATGTAATACAATAAATTCATTTAAAAATTTTTTTTATATTTTTAAAATATTGAAAGATACTTACTTATCTCATTATACAGCAACTAAATTTTGTTTTTATTGTAAATAAATCTAGTTATAATTTCTGTTTGAGTTTTTTCAAACAATAATAGTATCTTTAATATTTGTTCAGTAGTTTCTAATTAATTTAATAAATAATAAAATTATATTTCGATAAAATATAATTTGTTTTATTATTATGTTAAGTGGGATAATCAAATATGAAAAGAAATAAAAACAAATTAATTAGTTTTTATGAAGGATTCATTACAGGTTAATACAGTCCATGAAAGTTCAACATGTTATGTATTTGCATATGTCTACTTCTGTTCCATTCTAAAAGGGTCAGCCTTAAACCCCTCCACTAAAGGGTCTTGATGGCAAAATCATAAAAATGTGTCGGGTCCGACTTGGCGATATAAAATGTTGCGTTATTATACAGTGTGGTCATTTAAGTGTGATGGGAATTTTTTTTATTACCAACTTCTCAGAAAATCTTATTCTTGATAAAAGTTAATGCATGTTCGATCATCATATTAGGTGCATTTGGAATGGTTGCAAGTCAAACGGCGTACAGGGTAGGTCAAAATATATAAAACTTGTACAGGGACATTTTTTTAAGTGTTTCACCCGATTGGCGATTTTCCTGCTGACTATAATAAAAACAAATCGCATATTTCTCAATGATTTTTGATAAGGAAGCCGAATTTAATGTCAAAAAATATATAGATTTACAAATTTGAAAGATGAGACGCCATTTTGAATTTTCTTAAATTGCAAGACCACACGAGTAAATTGCATTTGGCGATCCGATTCTAAAACTATATAGTTGTTGATATTTATTTTCAGCCGTTACGAAAATATGAGGGATTTGGTCTTTTAAATGTCTCACCCCTTTAATAAATAGACCTTCTAAGCTGAACACCTTAATTTTTTTCACAGTGCCATAATTTCCCGTGAGCAAGCGATCTACGCTATAGTCAAATCCGACAGATGTCAAAAAGTGACAGATACGACGCCATTTTGAATTTTTTTTAGATGGCAACCCTCATAAATAACTAGACGAGTGAATTGCATTTGGTGATTCGATTCTAAAACTATATAGTTGTTGATATTTATTTTCACCCGTTACGAAAATATGAGGGATTTGGTCTTTTAAATGTCTCACCCCTTTAATAAATAGACCTTCTAAGCTGAACACCTTAATTTTTATTACAGTAACTGATAATTGTAATTGTCTTTCTTTAAAGAAATTCAATAAATGGTGTCGTATCTGTCACTTTTTGACATCTGTCCAATCTGTCAGATTTGACTATAGCGTAGATCGCTTGCTCACGGGAAATTATGTCACTGTGAGAAAAATTAAGGTGTTCCGCTTAGAAGGTCTATTTATTAGAGGGGTGAGACACTTAAAAGACGAAATCGATGAAGGCAAATTAGGAACCCCCGTATTTCCGAAACGGCTGAAAATAAATATCAACAACTATATAGTTTTAGAATCGGATGGCCATATGCAATTCAATCGTCTAGTTATTTATGGGGGTTGCCATTTAAGAAAATTCAAAATGGCGTCTCATCTGTCAAATTTGTAAATCTATGTATTTTTTGACATTAAATTCGGCTTCCTTACCGAAAGTAATTGAGAAATATGTGATTTGTTCTTTATTATAGTCAGCAGGAAACTCGCCAATCGGGTGAGACACTTAAAAAAATGTCCCTGTACAAGAATAAAGTACCCCTATTTCAGAAAATTCAGCAAAATGTTAATAAGAAAAGTTGTTTAGAATTTAAAGTTATGCATAGGTTCGAAATCGTGACCTAAAATAAAAAAAAAATATTTTTTTTTGAAAACTAATAATTTCCCAAAAAATTTTTTTTTATTCACCCTAAAGACCTTCATAAATTAAAAAATCAAATCAATTTCACATGTCTTTGTTCAAATTCAAGCATATTTGTAAAATTAACTTGAATTTTTAATTTATTGAGGAATCACAAACTTCATGGTTGTTGCAACGACATTAAACACAACTTTAAAATATACTAAAAATTCTTTTTAACAAGATGAAACATTAGTAATGATAATATGCAAATTAAAAAACTCTCATTTAAAGTGCAAAATTTTTATTTTATATGTTTATTAAAAAACTGTTCAAATTAATCGACAAACATGAAATCCTACTAAAACATTATGACAGTTTGGTGGCATTATTAACAAAACAATGTATGCATTATGTATGCGTTTAGTGCAAGCTCAAGAAATACAATGTTTTTAAACTTATTTGAATATGGTGCCAATGGTTTTGCCAATTTTTATCGTTTTTTTTTTATTATAACTTAACAATAAGCAAATAAAAAATAAATAAAACAGAAAATATTTGAAATTAAATGCAGAAAAAAATAAAATTATGTATGTGTAAAAAATTATTGACGCGTCCCTGTATGTCCACCTACTCGTTTAATGCATTTAATTGTCCGATCATAAAATTCACTAAAGAGTGGATCGCGATACACTTGCTGGAATATTTCTGCAATGAAGTCCTTGTAAACTTTTTGCTTTAAATATCCCCATAAAAAAATCTAATGGGGTAAGATCTGGTAAACAGGGGGGCCACCGTGAATCGGTATTTTGTCCTAACCATTTATCACCAAATTCCACATTTAACCATTCAGAAACAATTTTAGCAGAATGAGCGGGACAACCATCATGTACAAACCATAATTTATGTCGTTCTTGTATAGGTACTCATATTATTCGAAAAATCCGTCACTTCGTTTTCCAAAAAATGTAAATAGGTATCACCAGTTAGGTTTTGGCGAAAAAAAACGGTCCTATTAATTTGTCGTTAATAATACCGCACCAAACGTTTGATTTTTGGTAATACTGGTTTTTACTGTCGATGACAAAATTTGGATTTTCGTCCGACCACCACCTACAATTTTGAGAAGAAACGACGCCATTTGTTATGAACGTGGATTCATCCCCAAAAAGTATGTATGGAAATCACGTTGATCTTCTATTTGTCCTTGAATCAACATGCAGAAATCATACCGCAAGTCATAGTCTCGTCTTTGAAACGTGCAAATAAACATTGGCTTATAGGTATGGCATTTTTGTTTTTTAAGAATCTCCTTAACAGAGCTTTTTTCTATACCCGTATAGGCATAAATTTCTTGAGTGGATCTTTTAGGGTTTTCAACAACTGCTTGAAGTACTTCTAATTGATTTTCTTCAATACATACAGTTTTGGTACGTTCATTTTTATATTTATAGTATAAGACCCTGTCTGTTTAAAATTATTTAAATTTCTGCTTACAGTTGAATAGTGAACTTGTTTATCTGGATGTCGTTCATTGAATATCTCCTGCTTCACGCACTGTTTTATAGTTTTCTCCACATATTAACACTAATTCTGCCTTCTCGGCTAACGAACTGTACCTATTAAAGGAGGCATTTGAAATCAAATAACAACAATAATTTTTTTAAAATTAATAATGCCACCAAACTGTCATATTGTTTACTTTTAACCCTTATTTGTTTTTTGCCATAGGTGTCTACGATTATTTTAGTAGGATTTCATGTTTGTCCATTAATTTGAACAGTTTTTTAATAAACAACGTTTGATTTTTGGTAATACTGGTTTTTACTGTCGATGACAAAATTTGGATTTTCGTCCGACCACCACCTACAATTTTGAGAAGAAACGACGCCATTTGTTATGAACGTGGATTCATCCCCAAAAAGTATGTATGGAAATCACGTTGATCTTCTATTTGTCCTTGAATCAACATGCAGAAATCATACCGCAAGTCATAGTCTCGTCTTTGAAACGTGCAAATAAACATTGGCTTATAGGTATGGCCTTTTTGTTTTTTAAGAATCTCCTTAACAGAGCTTTTTTCTATACCCGTATAGGCATAAATTTCTTGAGTGGATCTTTTAGGGTTTTCAACAACTGCTTGAAGTACTTCTAATTGATTTTCTTCAATACATACAGTTTTGGTACGTTCATTTTTATATTTATAGTATAAGACCCTGTCTGTTTAAAATTATTTAAATTTCTGCTTACAGTTGAATAGTGAACTTGTTTATCTGGATGTCGTTCATTGAATATCTCCTG
Source organism: Polydrusus tereticollis (assembly GCA_963920685.1). Lineage (NCBI taxonomy): Eukaryota > Metazoa > Arthropoda > Insecta > Coleoptera > Curculionidae > Polydrusus > Polydrusus tereticollis. The sequence goes on from OY987327.1 coordinate 75,196,608, forward strand.
CTTCACGCACTGTTTTATAGTTTTCTCCACATATTAACACTAATTCTGCCTTCTCGGCTAACGAACTGTACCTATTAAAGGAGGCATTTGAAATCAAATAACAACAATAATTTTTTTAAAATTAATAATGCCACCAAACTGTCATATTGTTTACTTTTAACCCTTATTTGTTTTTTGCCATAGGTGTCTACGATTATTTTAGTAGGATTTCATGTTTGTCCATTAATTTGAACAGTTTTTTAATAAACAATTAAAATAAAAATTTCGCACTTTAAATGACAGTTTTTTCATTTGCATATTATCATTCATTACTAACGTTTCATCTTGTTAAAAATAATTTTTAGGATATTTTAAAGTTGTGTTTAATATCGTTGCAACAACCATGAAGTTTGTGATTAATCATATCATATCAATAATATTTTGCTGATTTTTCCGAAATAGGGGTACGTTATTCTTGTACAAGTTTTATATTTTTTGACCTATCCTGTACGCCGTTTGACTTGCAACCATTCCAAGTGCACCTAAAATGATTATCGAACATGCACCAACTTTTATCAAGAATAAAATTTTCTGAGAAATTCCCATACGTTGCACACTTAAATGACCACACTGTATAAGAGATAGAGATGAGAAATATTTAGGCAATTATGTAAGTAGATGACTAAGATATTTTAAAAAATCTAAAATATTGTATATTCGAAAATTTGCTACAACTTTCTTATTTTTGAATTTTTCAACATTTCAATATACACTTTCCGTAAATCGCCATTCTTTAGTCAGATTTTAGTTACGACGTTTTGATTCCTTGGACCCATCATCAAATTTGTCGTTTCTTATAGCGTTAATCTTGGTTTCATCGAAAATGCGATTCCATCTTAAATTACCTGGACGATGATAAATGATTAATTTTCGCAAAATGTGAAGCTTGGCATTCTAAATAACAATTTTTTCCTTTTTACCAAAATGAATATTTTTGTAAAAATACAAATAATAACATTTCTTCGTAAATATTAGCAAATTTCCATGTGAAAATGTTTGGCCATTTATCCTAATACATTTCTGACAAGACTTTATAACGTTCGTAGACCGCAATTTTGAAATAACTTCATGAATGAAAGTCTAGGGGCAAGGGGGCTAAGGTCAGGTGACCGTACTGGTCAAAAAATTGATCCATTAGACGAAGTTGAGCTTTAACCAAAATTGTTTATCAAGAACGTTTATGCTGCTGCAGTGGTGTGGCGGGCAACCATCTTGTTAAAACCATACTTACCCTTTAAAAACCTTTAGTTCACAAACATTCGGAATTATTTGATTGTTGAAGAAATTAAGGTACCTTCCCTGTTTAGGATATAGTCAAAGATGAATGGACTAACCAGATATTGGCTTTCTAAAAGAAAATACCTATGCATTTTACCTGTCGTTAAAAATACATGATATACATTTTATTTCACTAATTATTAATAAATTAAATTAGGTAAAACCCCCTCTTTCTGCGTATTTGTGTTTTAACGTTTAGTGACGAAGGAAAAAATTTGATATTTATCATTGACAATGTTGCCAATTTTATTTTAAACAACTGACTTGAAATTTCGTTAGAAATAGTGGTACATTATCATTGAAAAGGTAATTTAAGAGGGATCGTAAATACCATAACGAAATCCAAGTTTGCTGCCATAAGAAAATACAAATTTATCGACGGTTCCAGGAAACCGAAACGTCGCAGAAGCTTGAAATACTTTACCGAACTAAGAATCTCTATATACACCCCCAACAACTTTTAATGCCTAAATTCGACCATCGACCATCGCTGGAGTACTGTTCGCATATTTGGGGCTCTGCTCCTAAACATACCCTAAGATTGCTGGATTTCACTCAAGGAAGAGCCACTCTTGCTTGATCGGTGACCATGATCTGACGAACATGTACCAACACTATAATAGGTACCTGAATTTAAGTTTTAAGTTTTTGTATGCTCCTCCAAGTGTGAAATATTGGTGGGGTTTGGTTTAGTCAGTCGGTACCGGGTCGCCGGCGCCGGGCATAGAATAAAGTAAAGTATGTGAATTATTTTGGTGTGTTTTATTTAACTCAGATTGTAGCAATTGATGGCATGGAATTCATGGAAATTATATGGCTGTTATCACTAACAGAACATTCATAATTTTAGCCTAAAACTAATAGTTAGAACAACGGGACTTCTTTAAAATTCCAAAGCCAGTCCTGTGTCCGTCGACGCATTGCGTTAACTTGGGGTGCTCGCGAAATACTCGTCGATCCCGTCGTTTTTCTCCCCTTGTTATACCGGGATCGGTGTATAAACCTATACAACATGACAGAAATGGCCGAAGAAAACAACGGCTATCAACATTTTCCTCAACAATCGCCAAGGCTACCCCCATGGGAAGCATTTCGGGTTTTTCTGTGGAACTCTGAGAAGAACGAGTTTCTAGGACGTACTGGATCAAGTTGGGGTAAGTCAAAATTGGAGTTGGTTTGAGTGTTAGTTTGGTTTACTTTACTCTGCATTATAATAATCACTAAATATTTGAGGTATGTAACTTATCTCTGACAAATTTTAATCAATTATTTATTTTATATATAAACTTTTATCTAACTCATAAATATATTTTTACAATACAAATATTTTTAAGCTGCATCCAAAAATGTTTTTTTTTAATTGTTAAAATTATAAAACTGTGTATTCCATTGTTCTTTAATCTAATAGCTTTTATCTTAACAAAGTAAATTCCGGTGTTTACAGTGTGAAATTGTAGCTTAAATTAGTGTCAGACATAACTTATTAATATATGATATACCGATTTTTCCAATAACTATTTTAATATTTTATAAGTATTACTGTATAGGAGTATATTACATAACAAAAAGTGGACTTTATTTTTGAGGTTGGATTTACTTTGAAAAATTAATAACACCGTATACAAAACAAAATTCACACAATGGAAACTATTGATTATTCAGACCTGCCCACAATAAGCTAAATGCAAGAGAGTAGTGGAACGGGGACACAAAATAGGAGCATGCAAGTGGTAATAATTTTTAACCGCTGATTTTTACAATAGCGTACTGAAAGAGGATCAGCATAATCTTGAAATTCGGAATTTAACTAGCGCGACGTGGGGGAAGTCGGTGAATGGTACGGACCTAAAAAAAAAATATTGTAAATTCTAAAGAAATGATAATTCAGATATGAAATGTGCCACAGTTCTTGCCCAAAGCATTGTCTATTACCTACAGGGTGGCCGTTTAGTGTAGAATAGCTCCGTTTGTATTTATAATACACAAAAAATGTTGCCAAGTTATTTAAAAATATTCTTATTTGGAAGGGAAAACTTGGCACCTTAAAATTGGAAATATAATTGAATTAACTCAAGACATTCGAAACAATCTCAAGGGTATCAAAGATAAAGACTAATTCAAGACTTCAGATCCTCAGAACATTCCATATTTTGTACAGGGTGTGCTCTACAAGCGTGTCAACTTTTCATATTTTGTAATTAATTTACTCTTTTTCTTCAAATGGAACATGATGTATTTTAATGTTTTATCTTGTAGAGTTTTTTGCCCTTTACAACTTTTGTTAAAAGGTTCATTAGTTATTTTTGCTCATTTTGTCGTAATATTTTTTTTTAAGACTGAGAAAAAGGTTTTTTTTTAATTTTACTTATTTAAGGTGCTTTAATCAGTTTATCTAACTGCTTACATCATTATTACAGTATTAGTACTATATGGCGCCTTGCCCATTTAACCAATGTAAACGTAGTGAAGCCGAGGTTCCTTGTTCCGTCAATTCGCACAGTGCGCATGCGCGAGAGAAAATAAATACACGTTTGTTTTAACAGAAAAAAAAATGAGGTTATCACATTTGACTTTGACAACTGAAAATTTGTAAACAAACATTAAAGTTCTTGATTTGTTTAAGATTTTGTATATTATTTCGATTGAAAAAAAAAAAAAAGAACGCAGGTAAATATATTAATAATTTTATTAGATATTTTACAATTATTTTTAAAGTAAAATAATAGGTTTTTGTAGGATTATTTGAAGTACATGCAATTTTCGGTAAAAATAGGTAGGTAGGTACCTAATTATATCAACAACAGCAAGGGAAATCATAATCTTTAGGAAATGGACTACGTAGTTATTGTTCCTTTACGAAATTAACGTAAGTAAGTTTAAAAGAAAGAAACATCCGGTCTGGGTACATACCAGTAGGACGATAAATCGTTGTTCAAGTTTTTACGCCTGTTTAAAATAATGTAAAATATTCTGTTTTGCCTCGGCATCGTCACAAAATGATCACACGTCACACACACAATCAAAATTTGCAGAAAAGTAAAGATAAACAGTACACACAAGCCGTTAATGATAACAAATCAACTTGATGAAACGAACTGTCAACCAAATTAACATTTGCTAAAGATTTCGAGGTTATGTCCAGCAAAAATGAGACGTTGTCACGTTGTCACCCTCCAGTTATATGAAATTGTTATTTAACGCGTTTTAGTTTAGAAATGGAAACAAATAATTTAAAAACACTTGGAAGTACGGACTTAATGCTAATTTTGCAATTTTTTAGCAAGATTTTTGGAAATGTTATCATTGCTCTAATTTTCTAAGGCTCGCTCTTCTGCCCTGTTCTAAAGAAATAAAAGTAAATTTGGCAATACCCTTACGGCGCATGCCCACAAGTCGAAATGACCGTGGATCTTCTATCTCTGTTGTTGTTTCAAGATATTCAGGGTAATAGCCATATAGTACTAATACATATATGGCTTACATAAACTATCTAATCAAATGTTCGAAGTGTCCTCCATTAGCCTCTATACACTTCTGGACACGATCTTGAAATTCTTCGCTTAAATTGCGACATATTTCTGGAGTAATCGCTTGGAAACAATTTCTTATGCGAATTTTCACGTCTTCTTTAGTAGTTGTCGGAGACATTTTGTACACCTGATCTTTAGCAAATTCCCATATAGAAAAATCCGATTTTGTCACATCCGGCGATCTAGCTGGCCATGATACAGGTCCTCCTCTTTCAATCCATTGCTGACCATAAGTTTCGTCTAAGAATTCCCTAATGAGCCTTGTGGAGTGCACCGGGCTCCATCATGAAGAAACCACATGTGTTCTTGAACTATGTTCGGTATATGGGCAATAAGCTGTGGTAAATCATTTTGGAAAAAGTCCAAATAGATCTGTCCCGTTAGAGTTCTCTCGAAAAAATGTGGACCAACTACGTAGCCTCCTACAAGTCCTCCCCAAACGTTTAGGGACTATGTGTTTTGTGAGGGAAATCCAACAAATGAGGATTTGTAGTGGCATAATAATGAAAATTATGTCTATTGACGTTGCCACTTTTATGAAACGTAGCTTCGTCGCAAGAAAAAAACTAAATGCGCAAAATTATGCTGCTGCCTTATTTTATTTTGCGCCCACGCACAAAATTCAAGTCGCCGACCATAGTCCTCATCATTATGCTCTTGCAGCAACTGGACGTGGTAAGGATGTAATTTGTTTGAGTTGATTTTTTTTTGAACCGCCGTTTGTCCAATATCCACTTATTGTGCAAGAGGACGCTGACCAATAAGAGGATTCTCAGTAATACTTAACAGAACGTTGAATTCATTTTCTTCGGTGCATACCCGTTTTCTTCGGTCATTTTTTTTTATAAGCCACACTTTCTGTAGTTTCAAATCTCTCCGTTAGCTTTTCGAATGTCTTTTTATCAGGGTGTCTTCGCTCTGGGTATCGTTCTTCATAAATTCTTGTAGCTAATAAAGCATTTTTATCACTAGCACCCAAAACATAAATCATATCGATCATTTCGACATTTGAATAATTAATTTTTGTCACAATATAAATTTAACTTGATAAAAAGTAAGAAATAAAATGACAATGACATCCTAATAAAATTTTACTATTACTTTTGCTATTATTTGCTTTTGTCTGTTATAGCTAACTATAATATAAAATTTAAAAAAAAAAACATTTTTCTCAGTCTTTTTATTAAAAAAAAAATATTACGTTAAACTGAGCAAAAATAGCTAATGAACCTTTAACAAAAGTTGTAGAGGGTAGGAAACTCTACAAGATAAAATATTAAAACACAGGGTGTTATTTGAAAAAAAAGAGTAAATTAATTTTAAAATGTAAAAAGTTGACACGTTTGTAGAGCACACTCTGTATAATATATGGCATGCTCTGAGGGTCTTAAGTCTTGAAGTAGTCTCTATCTTTGAATCTTTGATATCCTCGAGAATGTTTCGAATGTCTTCAGTTAATTTAATTATATTTCAAATTTTAAGGTGCCAAGTTTTTTTTTCTAAATAAGAATATTTTGCAAAATAATTAAAAACTATGTTCGCCACGATACGCGGAATATCGAGGGGAATTTAAAAGTGCAAAATAATACAGGGTGTTCTATTTAAAAAAATAATAAAGTTTCTTGTTCCTCTTGATTCAGCCATCCTATTGAGTCAAAAATAATTTTACGTTGTAACTTGCTTACTGTCCTTCAACTTTTATACTAACATTTTTTGCGTATTATAAATACAAACGGAGCTATTCTACTTTGCCACACTAAACGGCCATCCTGTATAAAGGGTGTTACTTAATGATAGGTCGTAATTCCAAGGACGCATTCCTGAACCTAATTCAAGTAGAAAAGTTCATATAAACATGTGTCCTAAAAAGTTTGGTTTTTGAAGATACAGGGTGTCAAAGTTAAAAAATAGATCAACTTTTATTAATATCTCAAAGATCCTTTTGCCGATTTTGGTGAAATTTGGCAGCATTGTTCGTTGTTATAAGACGCTAAGTCTTAGTAGTAAAGGCATACGAAAAAATATCGAGAATTTACTGTCATTAGGTCCAGAATTGAATTTACCGTACAGTAAAAATTAGTTGCGCATAGAAAGTCCTATTATCAACACGGAATATATCCTGGAACAAATACCTAACGACAATACTAAATTTCAAAATCGCAACAGAGTTGTAAATGAAATTACTAGTTTTCTACATAAAAATAATAATGACAAGAGCTCAAATAAAATACTAAAAGATGAAATTTATTATAAACAATTTTTAAAGCAAATTTCAGACATAATGATTTTGAAAGCAGGCAAAGATAAGGTAATCGTATACTCAGATAAAACTGATTATTTATTATCAGATGCCAACCCTTATGAACCAATAAATAAAGATCCAACGTAAATTATATAATTGTAGATTCCTAAGGATGACCTAATATAGGTCGAAACGTCAGAAATAATAAAGAATTTGATCAGCTGAGCTGTTTCACTGGCCAACATCCAACCAACGCTCTAACATTCAATTTAAGTTATTCATCGCTAACTTTAATATAGCGGCAGAGTCCCAAACGTCAAAAAAGTCAAAATAACAAATCAGACATCAGTCGGTTTAGCGAATTGTCAGCTGCTACGAGTAATCAAACGGGCTAAATATTGCGACCATTGCAAAAGCTGAAAGTGCTTCCTTTCTGACTTTTGAACTTGTACACAAAAGTTCCTGTTAGATTGGGCCGATTGATGCACTTAAACACCAGTTAATATTTTATTGGTTGAACTCCAAAAACTGTAGTATTATGAAATTGAAAAAGTAGGCCGTACTTGCAGTGGAGTAGAGTTGATGTAATGCAAATTCCACACATAGTTTATTAAATGGTTATGTTATGTCCTTTAGGGATACTAGAAGGAATCACATATTGGTAGAATAAACGACCATAGAAATAAAATAAAATTGACTTACCCAAAATCAAGTTAAATAAGATGTTTCTGAAGCGTAGCCCCATGCCTTCTTTTTTTCCTTAGGCCCGTCCTTAACCGGAGCACTGCGGCTATAAGTAGGCCTATTGTGCAAACCACCTTCGTTTTATTGTATTCACTCGGTTATCTTGATTCCGTGAATTAGTTTATACACGTCAACTGCTGATTAATTGGTTATTTCATTCAGTTCCAGTTTTACCCTCCCAAATATGGCATAGCACCTGCGATCCAGGGATTCGCGTTGACAGACAACATGATAGACAGTTTTCCTATCCTTACCGCAGAGCCTACAACTAGGATCTCCATTTCATATCTTCATTTTATTCAGGTGATCCTTGACAGCCATATATCCTGTTAGGATTCCCGTTGTTATTCTTAGTTAATTCCTGCTAAGGCTAAGCAACTGTTTTGATAATTTAGGACCAATACTCCCTATAACTCTCTTGCTATAATTGAGTCCCTGTCTACTGTTCCAGTAGACTTTGTTTTCATATTTGGTCCATCGCTTAATAACTTCTCGTGCTGTGCATTTAGGCACTCCTAGGTCTGGTTTAGGACCTGGTGCAGCTGACGCTTGCCTCGCAAGCTCGTCTGTTTTTTCGTTGCCAAAAATGCCTCTGTGATCCAGTTGATAGTTTCACAGTATTGCTGTCCGCCAGGGTTCTCAGTTCACTCTGGCATTCCCAGACTAGCCTTCATGTTACCCTGTAGCTCATGAGAGCCTTGAGGATCGTTTGACTATCTGAGCATATGTAGATTCGTCTATTTTGGTAGGCTGTTCTATTGTTTTCCCTGCACATTGTAGTATGACATAGGTTTCTGCCTGGAATACTGTTAAAAGTTTTCCAAATGGAAAGAACAAGTCTTTTCTTGGTCTTAATCCGTGTATTCCAGCCCCTGTACCCCCTTCAGTCTTGCATCCTTCGGTGAACCACACCAGAGCTCCAGACAGAAAATCTGGTCCATTGTCTGTTCACACGGTTCTATCCTAAATGCTCATCTCAAAGAGTGTGTCGTAAACAAATTTTGATGTCATGAGGTCTGATCTTATCTTCATCTCCGGCACACGTGCTTTGTCTTCCATAAGCTCGTGACGCACCTTCTGTTTTCTGGAAGTCGGCAGCATCATCTGAAGGCGGCACGGGCCAATTCTTGCCTCTCCCTGTATCGTCAAGTAAAGAGGAGGTCAAGAAGGCGCTCCATCGCTGCAGAAGGGGTCAATTTCATTGTCCCTGTTATACCTAAGCAGGCCAGTCTCTGAAGACTTCCTAGCTTCAGTATGGAGGTCTTCTGCAGAACTTTGGACCACCAGATCACAGATCACGAATGCGTAAGTTAGCCCCATGCCTTATTTTTGAATAAGCCAATAAAAAAGAAACATAATTTTCACATATTTCTATTCTTTCACTGTTCTTTTCATTTTTTAATGTAATATGACAAAAACCTTTTCTCTCTTCAAAACGTTACCTTTTAAGTAAGTTAGTAAGTTTACTTAGTTTTCAGTTTTGTAATTCCTCACTTTCTGTTAGTGACGCTCATTAATTTGACGTAACTTCAAAATCTTTTATTCAACTCGAATTTGGATAAGTCAATTTTATTTTATTTCTATCTGGTCGCTTATTCTACCAATATGTGATTCCTTCTAGTAACCCCTGAAGATAGACGTTTATACGTCCGAAACATGTGGGGATCATAACCTTTTAATAAACCATGTGAAGGATGAAGGAAGACGTAATCGTTTCAATTGCATAATTTAATGTGTTTTGGGTCTTTTGTTTCTGGCTCTAAACTTTATCATTTAAGATTACGTAAATAAATTTAAGGAATCTAATAATAGTTGTCTATGTTCTATTAACTAATCTGAATAAATCGCTATTATACAGAGGGCATTAATTAAGTTTTACAGAGAAATACATATTTAATTGATTTTAGGACAAAAAGTTAATATAAGCATGGGTCCGCAACCAGATACAGAGTGTTCAAATTTCAAATAAATTAAACATTTTTTATGATCTTCTGAACAGTAGGAGCCAATTAATTAAAATTTGGCACGCACTAATACATATTTAAAAAGTATATTTTGCATGTATTAAATTATTTTCAATTCAACCATGGGTGTAGATGCATGTTAGTACCCTTTTCAGTAGGCTTTTCAAGAAAAAAATGGCACGCCTTCGATTTTTTTAGGATGTGAAAGCTTTATCGGCACGGGAAACTTACAATACACAAAAAATGGTTCGTGATGATTTTTAATACGTTGAACCGTTATCGAGATAATTGCCTAATTCGCCTCTCGACAAATTTAAATGATAGTTAAAATTGCCAAGAACTCAACAAGAGAGTATTACGAGGAGAATACATTTTAAAAATTATGAACGTGTGCAAGAAAGCGTTATACAGATACAGAACAACGATAACGGCATTTTTAAATATCATCTACTTATTTGGCTTTACTATAAAAAAATGTTCAATCCATTTGAAATTTTAATAATTGATTGAAGCGTATTTTTGAGACGGGGTTAGAGTAAATGGTGAGTGGCAGTACAATCAGCGTTTGTGCACGGACGATTTTCGCGAAGATTTTCTCAACGTCGCTTTTACTGCTGGGGATTCTTACCATTGCCTGAGAAGAACCCTGGCTCTGTTTAGAAAAACAGGTTCTATCCAACATAAAAAAAAGGAGCTGAAAGACCATCTGTATGAACAGAAGAACTTGCTGCAAACATTCGTGAAATAATGCAAAATACGCCAACAAAATATGTAAGACGCCTGTCTCAAGAAGTGGGAAGATCATATGGAACATGCAGGACTATTCTTAAAAAACAGTTAAATTTGTTTCCTCAGAAAGTGCGAGTATACCAAGAAATAAGAGCTGCAGATTTGAAAGACGCAGGATACACTGTCAGTGGTTTATCCAAAACTTATTGGAAATAAATGATTCATTAGACCTAACATATTTTGTTTCACCTCACCGGTTATCTGAATTCTCAAATTACAGGCATGTGGAGTAGTGAAATATTCAATATTTGAATATCATCTATGAGTATTTAAGTATTCGGTTTTGAATATTGGAATATTCGATTTATAATATTCAAATATTCAATTTCTCATATTCAAATATTCAATTTCTAATATTAAAATATTTGATTTCTAATATTCAAATATTGAAATATTTGAATACTCGTAGTGATATTCCAACATTAAATAAGTTTATTATTTGACTTTTAATACCTTCAATTCAAAATTTAGCTTTAGCTTCCACGTATTTAAAAAAACGAAAACTTTTAGGTATAGGCACTATACAGGGTCTTTCAGAAGTACGGTACGTAACTTAAGCGGGTGATTCCTTATGATATTCGAAGAGAAAAAGTTCATTTCAACATGTGTCCGGAGTTGCCTAGTTTTTGATATATAGGGTGTTAAAGTTTTTAAAACAAGATCGGTTGTAATCGTGCGTTTTATCAGAAGGTGATCATTTCCAACATTTGCTTTTATTAACTGTTGCATTTTTTTTGGATCATTATTTAAAAAAAAGTATTTTATTTTTAATTTAAATGTTTTGATTCCTATTTTTGCAATTCATAGGTATTTTTTTTGTATAAAGTGGTTTTTATTTTTTCTCCCGAAACCGAAGCAAGATACGAAAACAATTCAGGAAGCAAAAAAGCTGTACTATTAGTTGGTAAATCCGAAACAAAATATCAGAATGAGAAAAAAGTCAGTGGGGTACATTTTTTTGTCAATAATATTCGTTAAGGTGCTCCCTGAGATGCCACTGGAAATAAAATTAATCTAGTTAGGGCTAACTAAGCCCCTTATTATTATGAATAACGGTACCAATTTCAGTAAAATTAGGAAGAGGATGTGTAAAGAAATTATAAACACTCTGTATATGAAAACCGGGACAACTCCGGACACATGATCATATGAACTTTTTCTCATAGAATATCATAAGGAATCGGGTTAAGCAGCTAAAAATACAACTTTTTTGTCGCTTGACATTCTTTTGTTTCTTATTTCATTTTCGAGAAAAATAATAAAAGCCTTTTCATTGCATGTTGTATGGTTTTTTATTGTGTCTCAAAGATCATTTGGCCGATTTTGGTGAAACATGGCAGTGTTAGTCGTTGTGATAAGATGCTAAGTTGGCACTAACTAGATTATGATTATGAAATCCAGTTAACTTGGTTTTATTTTATCAATTTTTCGACATGCAATGGCTTTTTATTTTTTTTTGTCGAAAACGAAATAAGATACGAAAAAGTGTCAAGCGACAAAAAAGTTGTATTTTTAACTGCTTAACCAGAAAACACACCGAGAAAATTAAACTGTTAAGTTCAATACAAGCAATGTTTTTTAAGAGTTTAATGAACCATTTAAAAATGTTACATTTTGTTGTTTAAATTAACAGTTAAAAGCTGTCTATTAAAAAAATCCGAAATAGTTACAAGAAACTAAAATCCTGTTCAATTCAAAATGTTTTAAATGTTGATTGACATACAAGATTTATTGGCTTAACATTTATTAACTGTTCACTTAAATATTTTAGTTAATTCAATTAACATTTTCAAAATATTGTAATAGAAACTAGGCTTTCGATTTAACACTCCGAGATCGTTGATTAAAAGTGTTTGGTTGTTTTATTTGAAGTTCTTTAAATGTTGAATTAACAGTTCCAAAATATTGCCCCAAAAACTTTTATTTTGTTGGTTTAACATCCGTGAAGTATTGAATCGAAAATTTAGTAATTGATTTAAATTAAATAAATATTTTGAAATAGTATTCTTTTAAAAAAAATCTACTATAAGCAATTTTATTGTACATTAAAAATGCTATTATTAGATACCTACCTGTTTCCATATCCGTTTAAATGTTAATAGATCCTTTATAGTTCATTTTTTTTAAGCGCAGCAAGACTATAGTCAAATTTAGTTTAAACCAATAAGTACATTTTCGTGTCAATACTTTACAAATGATGAACTTTATTTAATTCTTACAGCTCAGAAAATGGTATTATAAAAACACTTAAGTACAAATAACAAATTATTAGTAATATAAATATTGTATTATAAACAGTTTTACATAAACTTACATTATTTTCAGTTGTAAATATTGCTTGAGACTTTATTATTGTTGAATAATTTAGTAATTTATTAGTTAATTTTGTTCTTTGGAATCAGACCTTTGAGGATTTTGTGGTCGGAAATCTGCAATAAGGCTTTTTCATCTGTCAAGCTCTACTTTAAAAAAATATTAACTTAGCACGCCATTGGCAATTTCATCAATTAACATAGGTACATACATTACGCACAATAGATAACCGACAAAAGACAAATGCGAAACAAGATGCGCGGCATTAGTCCAGTAGTGCCAGCGGTAGAAGTAACAGTCTGAACTGTTGAATTAAACAATTAACATTTTGAGATAATGTTATTATTATTTCACTCAACATATTCGCTAGCATCAACTCAACAAGTTATATGATATTTACTTTAATGGAAAAGTAATCATTAAATCAAAAACTTAATTCTTGTTCCAACAGTTAAAGTGTAACAAATTAAAAATGTTGCTTTAACCGCGTAAAAATAATTACCCCAATGGTTTTTTAATTTAAACAAACATCTCATCGTTGACAGTCACGTGACTGTTGAATCAACCAATTTAGTTTTCTCAGTGCAATATAAAATTTTTAAACAAGTCAGTGGCGTACATATCTTTTGTCAATATTATTAGTCTTGGGACGCCACTGAAACTCATAATTATCATTTAATTAGTGCTACCTTAGCGTCTTATCACAACGAATAACACTGTCAAATTTCACTCAAATCGGCAAAAGGATCTTTGAGATATTAATAAAAAACCGATTTTGTTTTTAACATTGACACCCTTATCTTGAAGTTTTAAGGCACATGTTTATATCACCTTTTCTACTTGAATTTGGTTCAGAAATGCACCCTTGGAATTACTACCTACCATTAAGTAACACCCTGTATAGTATATTACATAATAAAAATTTTTAAAGGCCGGTGCACGTAACATTAAATAATTTTAAAGTAAAAATATTTGATAAATGAATACTCGAATATTGAAACATTTAAACATGCAATTAATCGAATCTTCGAATATTTGAATACTCGAATAATCGAACACATGAATAATTTTAAAGAAAAATATTCGGTATTTGAGTATTTGAATATTCAAATAATCGAATTATTCAAGTTTGATTCCTAGCACTAATCTAAACCAAGCCCTACGTTTTTCAGTCCTAGCCCTATTGGAAGAAAATAATTTTTGTTCGCGCGGTAGTACTCTAATGATATCGTTATAGTACTCAGTTTGAAAAATATGTCATTTTGAAACTGAAAATAATGTTAATCATAACATCATTTTGACACGCCATAAAATAACTTTTTTTATTTCTAGCAAAACTTACAGTCTTCTACGTAATTTTTTATGCAGCACTGGCAGCTCTATGTGCAGTTTTCTTTTCCTTGTTCTTTCTAACTATCAACTACAGTAGTCCAAAATGGCAGCTGGATCGCTCGCTTATAGGAACAAATCCAGGATTGGGATTTAGGCCGATACTACCAATAAATACCAAAAACGCCGACAGTGCCCTAATATGGTATAAAGAATCGAATCGGTCTAGTTATCAGCCATGGGTAAATAATTTATTGGAATTTCTAGACGGTAAGTTCTTAAATAGACAGAATAAATTCTCAAAAAGGGCTGGTTCAGTGGAATCAAGCTAGTACATTTTTATGCATTTCTTAAAAGTATCTGGTCCCATAAAAAAGTCACAAAAATAACGCTAACTTTATTCAATCCAGTAATGTAATTTGCATTTGAGCATCCCATGAAACGCGCGCAATCTGGTTGCGACGTCACTATGTCCGAAATCCCGAAAAGTTGTTCATAATAGAAAGTGATTAAATTTTCGTAAAAAAAAAGTATAGAGTGTGTCTAGAATAATTAGGTATTTCAGTCTCTATTTGAGGATTCCGCTTATTATAAGATCTATCAGGCGGTAAAATGGGCAACATTTCAGGCAATTTTCTTAATAGTTTATTTGCGCTTTTGGAGCGGTTCTGGTTCTTTGGCCCTTTGAGATATTTTGAAAAAACTAAAACTACCATAACTTTCGTTCTTATTAATGAAATCCATGAACTCTTTTTCATAACCACTTTTACGATCACTCAGTTAGATTGTGGCTACAACGTTTCAGTTTGCTGGGTCCATTATCAGATTTTTCTTTTCTTATGTCTTAATAAACCTGCTTAATGATGTACACTGCGCATCATATAAAACTGGTACAACTGTTGTAGGCTAAAAATTAGCTTTTTTAAGCTTTGTAAATTGGTCGTTTATGACGTTTGTATAACAATGAATTTTGTTGGTTATGGCTTTAAGAAACAGTACTGTCAGCTATTCGAAAATTCCTTTAACCTTCTGAGTAAATAAATAAACTTCACTATAGAAAAGATAATTAAATCGGTTTAATTTTAAAAAAATTCATCTGCTAAGTAAAATTATACATTATTTTAAGTTAATAACTAGTCATAGCTCCATTATTATCTAACACTTTTTGTAACCTTATTGGCACAGAATTTATTAAACTTAATGCTAAATTTGGATCTTCGGACAGGTTTTTCCAAACATCCTCAATAAGAGTCCACAGCTGTTGCCTATTTTGCGGAACGATATTTAATTTTCGAATTTTTTTTTACCATAATTCCCCAAATATTTTCTATAGGATTAAGATCCGGACTCTTTGATTGCCAAGGAAGAACTTGAATATTGTGTTCATCAAAATAATTCCTCACACAGTTAGCAGTGTAAACTGAACAATTATCTTGTTGAAAAATAAAATTGTTGTTCGGAAAAACCTCCCTGACTGAAGGCAACATTACATTATCTAAAATATCTATATAGGTATTTCCTCGCATTCAATCTTCCGTCAATGTCCCAACATACTCCTAATCCCCCTCTGTACATCCAAGCCCAAACGTTTACTGAAAATCTTCCCGATTTATCGCTTGGAGAAATATACTTTTCTTCGTATCTGGACCGAGGCGGTCTATATACTCGAATATGACCATCATGATACGATTGAAACACTTTCTCGTCAGAGAATATAACTCTCCCCCAAAAATTTACTACATCATTTAACAGGTAATTAAGAGCAAAAATAAGGTACCACTCCAGTTTATCGGCTTATGCGAAAAATGGCGTAAAATGAAAAACGTTTCTTGCAATATGTAGCACGTACTTTCTAAACGACAAATCCGCGAGCAGAAAACCATTTTTTTAATTGGAAATATAAAAAAATGTGAAAAAACGGTACCCGCTTATGACAAAAATGAAAAAAAATCAAAAACTCTTGTTGATTTATGTAGCATACACCGAATTGGAACCAAAAAGGTGGATTAGATGCCGTGTTAGCGCCTGTTTAACCAATATAAGTCTATAATTATTACAAATATTTTTGTCGAGTGACTAACAGCTAGAGAAACATAACCTCACTTGTCACTCTCACTGTGCTTTTCGGTCGACTATTTTCGCATTTTTTTTATATTTGCAATTAAAAAAATGGTTTTCCGCTCGCGGATTTGTCGTTTAGGAAGTACGTGCTACATATTGCAAGAAACGTTTTTTATTTTACGCCATTTTTCGCATAAGCCGATAAACTGGAGAATTACCAAAAATAATTCTACCTTGTTTTTTTTCTTGGGAAAGTTTATATTTTTTTGCCGCTGCACAATTTTTTAATTCCGTTTTTCGAATCCTTCTTAACGCAGTTGTGACAGAAGCGGGGAAATTTGTTTCAACTTTAGCTTTTCTTGCACAATCAAAAGGCTGGTCTCTTACAAAATTAACTAAATTTGCATCTTGCTGTTCGTTAGTTATACACGATCTTCCTGTCCCTCTTCTTCTTTCAACAGTTTGTTCATTATCCCATCTTTCTTTTAAATTCTGGATAGTAGTTTTGCTTCTATTATATTCTTCGGCCAGTATTCTTACAGACCAACCATCCTCTATTTTGGAAATTATATGCAACTTTTCGAAATTACTCAACTGCCTTCGCATCGCTATAACGTAAAATGGAAATTTTTGACATAATATCCTATTATTTGTCATAGTGACAGGTGTATTAGGTGTCATTCTTATGCAAAGCATGATTGATAGCGAATATTATAAAACCCGATTTACATTGATAAAATCAAAGTGTACCAGTTTTATATGACGCGCAGTGTACCACTGGGTAACAAAATTTAAAGTAATTTGCGTAACAATACACTTTTTCGTAAAATGTGGATATTGACAGTGTCCAATAATAAATAAATAATAACATTTTTTTTCTTCGTTTTAGGAAGTTTAAATGTAAAAATACAAATAAGAAACGACATTTTTACTTACGTTTAATAATTTTTGTTAGTGCATTAATTTCTATACAATAATATTTAAACAACGTGAAAAAATGGTTGTTCCAATTTACCTATCTTTGACTATAACCTAAGCGGAAACGAAGGGTATTTTATTGAAGGTCTTTAAAGAGTAGGTATGAATTCAAGAAGAGGGTGACCGGATACACAACACATAATTTCCTTTAAGGAGCCAATCCCTTGGCCCGAAAGGTCGAAGAAGAATTTGTAACGTAGATAAATAGTAAAATAGTAAGTGCCTTCCCTATTCGTATTTTTACAAAAAATTTCATTTGAACAGGTTTAATTAAAACTTTTAATAACGAAATATTGACAGCGTTACCAAAATTCATATTTTTTGAGAAAAATCTTTTTTAAACAAATGACGTAAAATTTTGCTAGCAAGTGGTACATCATTGAAAAGGTAAGGAGTAGATACAGCTATGTACGTTCTGGCTTAAAATCCCATAAGAAATTACATGGAGCGAAATTCTGCATTTTTAGTGCCATTTTAGGGCGTGGCACGTTTCCCAGACAGACAGACTGTAATTTTTGTGTTGATGTTCTTGTTGCCGTTGTGTTTGTATATTTAAAACAGACTTGTTCTAAACAGACCCGTTCTAAACAGCCCTGTTTAAAATGACCCTGTTTAAAACAGATATACAAACACAATGGCAACAGAACAGCAACACAACAATAATAGCAGTCTGTCTGTCTGGGAATGTGCCACGCCCTAAAATTGCACTAATAATGAAAAATTTCGACCCATGTTATTTCTTATGGAGTTTTGAGTCAAAAAGCACATAGCTCTACCTTCTGTAAGGTAATTTAAGAAGGAAATGAAGCTTATACATATTAATAAGGGTAAATCTCAAGGGGAAGTATAAAAAGAGAAAAGGGGGGGTGTGGAGATGATTTTTTTACATTGTTTAACATTCATTGTTGAAACAGTCTAAAGTAGTGCATTCTTTCTAGAAATATGAATATGTAGAAACTTCACTAGCTCCCATTCAGATTGTCCACCATTGCTTAATTCCTGAACAAAAACTTTTTACGATTGCTGAAGATGACCTTCACTAAGGTCGAAACATATATGTAGTGTATTTATTTCCATCATTTAAGTTTTAAAAAATAAGCGAGATGTTAATGGGGTTATGGGAGCCACACTGAAGGTTGGCGCTCTAATCAACCCCCCTTCCCGCCCCCCCCCCCCCGGTAACAGATCATCTATAAAAGGTGTTTAGAAAAAAAGGACGACATATTTAACCGCAATCATTTATAATAGCAAAACTTACCACAACTTTAATTTCCACTTGTCACTAGTACAAAATTATAGAAAATACTCACCTCGGATTCGACTGATCAAAACAAACCGACTTATGTGTACTTCAAGTCCAAAATTTCTGTCAGTGACTCATCACTCGCATATAGAGAGCTCCGGGTTGTGCGACGTCGGGGATTGAATTCCAGTTGCGTGTGCATTTCAAAAAATCTTGTCATACCTTCCCAACTATGTGTCTTTCATTGTGCCATGTTTCGTTGGTGTAATACAACTTTTCCCTTTTTCCCGAAACGTATTTTTTCCAAATATTTTCGCTGCCACACAATAACATCATTTGTTTCAATTAGTAGGCTTTTTCGATCTCCTTTAATATAACTAAATTCATTTGGTTTAAAGTTAAGTAAAGATGTGCCCTTAATTTCAGCCATCATTTTTTTTAATTGCGGATATTTCATTTAGCAAAAGATATCCATAGATTTTGCCACGAATGGCGTATTTTGTGGCATCATCCAGGATTACTTTTTTCCAGCCTCTCGTCTGAGCTCATCGAGTATTTTTTTTTGTCAATTTCTTGATAATGCCTTTCAAGACCCTGAACACAGTGTGCGAGGAAAGATTAGTTAAAGTGCCACTTATTTCTGCAGCATCCACTAAGTCAGTCTAATCTAGTCAATTTTTAACGGAAGTTTCACAAGATACAATGAAAGTAACGCGCACAAATCTCACAATACCCACGCCATCAATCATATAAATCCAACGTACTGCGCATGAGTAAAGCTTCCGCGAAAGGAATTTTCAAGGTGCATACCGGGGACGTTTTAAGACTGCTCGGCCATTAGCTTTGTTTTTCTACTGATGAGCGTAAAGTGGTTATCACTAAATATTTTAGTGAATAAAGCTTGGATTAAATTGCGGAATGTAGACAAATCCACAACAACATTTTTTTCGCATTTTTGTCTCAGATGATTTTAAGAGGGGCGCCTATGTTTGATGGTTACTAAGTGACTATAACAGGAACCGATCCTACACGAACTGGTAGACAATTGCTGGTACTTATTGAATAATCTAATAATATATGATTGCGTCATTTTTTTATACATAATATAGAAATATATGATATTCTTTTCCTCATTATAGGATATTACTCCCCAAGAAAACTGGCTAGAGGTACCGGTAAAATAAAATCCTGCTCGCACAACCATTATCCCGCTGATGACGAAGTATGTGAAGTAGATGTACGGGATTGGGGCCCATGCAGCAGAGATAAGCTTTTTAATTATAACAGGTAAAAAATATTTGCAGGTAGGTACTTGTCTTTAATAAATTAAAACTCGGCATTTGCCGTTTTGCTTATTTGTTGCTAAACCTACATTATTTTATAGGAGTTCGCCATGTGTATTCCTTAAATTGAACAAAATATATGGGTGGATGCCAGATTATTACACAAATGACCAAGAGCTACCAAACGAAATGCCTCAGCAGCTTAAAATTCACATCAGAAGCATGCCCAACGTCATTAATGTAAGTAATAATTGTAATTTATTGTGCATAATATAATATTATAAAATATGAATTAAGTAAGGTAAGATAATTTCGATCATATTTAAATTTATTTTGGACTATACTCGAATGTACACCGACTTTAAAGATAATAAATCACTAAAACTAATTTTAGAAAAAAAATGTTTGGGTCTCCTGTGATGGAGAATCGCCAGCGGACAAACAATACGTGGGTCCTATAAAATACTACCCCAATGATATTCAAGGATTTCCTGGGTACTATTTTCCATATTTAAATAAGGAAAGTTATCTGAGTCCACTTGTAGCAGTTAGATTTGAAGATCCAACGCGTAAGTATAATAAAAATAATTGAAATAGTTTCGGTTCTTATTGTTTGGGATAAGAACATTCAGGTCGTCCTTATTTTTCATACAAAATAAGTAAATATGTTTTCCTTTCTTCGATTTATCTACAGTGGAAAATTGCAGAAAAAATTACACTTTTCTGTTAAGTAGGGTGTCCAATTTTCGATGATATTATGGGGTATCTCCTTTATAATTAAAGATAGAAGAATACGGTTTTCACAGCACTGCTAGTTTTCGTGAAACAAAATCAGAATTTTTCCAGTCCTCCTTGTTTTTGATGAACGGGATGTTTTAAATGGTTTAACATTTTGGGACACCCCCCGTATTTAGGTTACCCTGTAGTTTGCCAAAAAGAAAACAAATGTTCTTTTTGTAGTTTTTTACGTAGAATCCAGTGAGGTACTCAGATTTTTTCTACGTTCAATAGTTCCCGAGAAAAGAACAAACTTGCTTTTTTCTTAAATGGGTCACCCTATATATTTTTTAATAATAGTATATATATATATAATTTAGTTTATAACAAGCTTCTCAGAAATATATAATACCTTATCTTTATTTTTAATATTAAGTTCGAAATTAACGTTTTATTAGAACATATACATTTTTTGTTAATAGGCCATGATGGGTATTTAAAAAAAGAAAAGAACACAGTCATTTATGTCATATAAAAAACTTCTTTAGTTTCTGAGTATTTAGGTTCTCTAAGTTGTTTTAAAATATCTAATTAATAGTAAAAAATCAGTTTGTCCTAATTATGGCAGAAAATGTAAACTTTAAAAATAATGAAAAATACGACATACTCGCCTGTTATATCCATTGTAATGAAAATGCAGATAAAGCTTTAAAAGTATATTTTAATAGGTAAATATACGCCTTTTTGTAGTATCTCTATGAAGATTTACTAAATTTCTTAAATTACTTGTAGAAGTTGTAGATATCCTAAAAAACGACAGCCGGATAAAAGAATTTTTCTAAGGATGAAATCAAATTTAATTAATACCGGTTCATTTTCTAAACCTCAGCCTAAAAGCTACAACAAGGAAAATCGCGAGACTGATGAAATAAATGTTTTAGCTTCAATTGAAACAAATCCTACTAGTTCTTGCAGAACGGTTGAAGGTTCGGTCGGAGTGGTCAAATCAAGAGGTTAAACAATCCTATAAAAAACATAATTTTAAGCCATATAAATTCCACCTAGTACAAAACCGTGCTGGTATATTTAATCGACACAATACGAGGTTTTGGTCTCAGGAAAATTAGCATGTAATATTTCCACTCGAACGGCAAGGCAGATTTGGCTTTAACGTTTCATGTTTTATACAAAATAATTTATATTATTATTTATATATTTGAAGGTAGCCTTAATGCAAAGAAATATTTGGAAATTCTGGAAAACGTTGTGCGTTAGCGGATCTCAGTAACTTGCATCTGCAACAAGATTGAGCACCCGCTCACAATGCGCTAATTATCAGTACCTACTTAAACAATAATTTCCCAGGCCACTGGATTGGAACTAATGGACCTGTAAGATGGCCACCAAGGTCACCCGACTTGTCGGTTTTGGATTTCTTCTAGTGGAGATACCTTGAAAATAAAACTTATTCTATTCAATACCAAACAATTGCAGATTTAAGAAATGCCACTGAAAAAACATTTAGTGAGTTACATACGCGGCCTTTTATTATTATAAATTCATTAAGGTGAATAATCTGTCAAAGGCATAATGCAGAACAATTTGAGCAATATTTTTGAGAAAGTTCTATACATTTTCAGCTTTTGTTTTACGCAGTAGAACATAACTCGATTTATGCATTGTTATTATTTTTACTGAAATGTAAGTGCTAATTAGATTAGGGAGTCCAAAATATATTTCTTCTGTAGTAATTATCATACCAATAATAGTTTTTTTCAATACCCGTCATGGCCTACTAACAAAAAGTGTATATTTTTTAATAAAACGTAAGTTTCGTTCTTAATAATAAAAATAAAAATAAAGTATTATATATTATAAAACCTTGTTATAAACTTAATTATATTAGGTATTAAAAAATATACAGGGCTGCCCAGAAGTCCGGAATAAAATTAATATAACCTTAACCTGTAACTTTTGGGGAAAATGCTCGGACATGTCAATTTAGTTTTATATATGCTCATTGCTCACATGTTGACGTTATTCATTTGTTCTTTTATAGACATTTGTCAAAGATATGATGACATCGATCTTTTTTTAAATGGAAACATACAGCTTGTGATACATCATTTGAAAGCTAATATCTCGTACAGTATGCTCATAAATTTTGGCGCGATTCTGTCAAGCTATTTCAAAATGGCGACTATTAAAATTTTTAAAAAAATCCCTATTTAAATAAGCGGAAATGATAAATCATTGATGTTTTTTTTTTACCTTTGAATGTAAGAAATCTTCATTGTTTCACGTTCTGACATTTTGTGGCATTGTGAAATTGTAAAATTAATTTAGGTATTTCCGAAGTATTATTTTACAATGTTCTAAACAAAAATGGTTTTGTCGAAAGGCAGCGTATCGAAGTCTTGATATAGGATGTGGAGATAAAATAAGAAGTAAAAGTGAAGTGTGCACTTTATTTAATGCTAAATATCCGGAAAATCAAATTTCACAGGGCACTGTTAGTAAAATATTCCACAAATTTGATGATGGCACAGTAAGGGACTTGCCTAGGCATGGACGGCCACGTGTTTTAGGCGACGATGAAAAATTCAATATTGGATTATCTCTGCAGGATAATCCGCATGTTTAAACAGTTTCATTGTCTCAAAATCATGATACATCTAGAGGTACTATTGGAAGAGTTTTGAAACTAGAAAAATACCACCCTTATAAAGTATGTCTTGTCCAAGAGCTTTTAGAATATGACTATGATAGGCGTTTGCAATTTTGCGAAGAAATGATGAGACGGTGTGACGAGAATAATAGGTTTCCACAGAACATATTATTTTCGGATGATGATAATTATCGTTTCTGGAGTCAAGGAAATCCACGATGGATATTTAAAGCTCATACTCAGCGGCCCCAGAAAGTAAATGTATGGGCAGGTATCATTAATAACCGAAATTTAGGGCCATTGTTTTTGGAAGGAAACCTCACAGCTGAACGGTACCTGGATTTCTTAACCTTCGAGTTAATTTTTCCCAACGAAGTAGATCCAGATATACCTAGTGAAACAATTTGGTTTCAGCAAGATGGTGCTCCCCCGCATTTTGGTGCCAATGTGAGAAGATATTTAGATCAGATATTTCCAGGTCGCTGGATTGGACGACGTGTTACAATTGAATGGCAACCGAGGTCCCCAGACTTAACGCCTCTAGACTATTTTCTTTGGGGATATTTAAAAGGAAAAGTTTACCAAAATAGGCCAAATAATATTGAAGATTTGAAAAACAAAAATAGATGGGAGACACATAACATACGGGCTGAAGCCATTCGAAATTCCGTCGACGGATTTTACCATCGTCTGGGAGCATGCCAAGTAGAGGGTGGAGGACATTTCCAGCATTTGCCACGTTAAACCACCTTTTTGTTGTGTTTTGTTTTGCTTCGTTACATTTTTATTTTTTTTTTGACAAAATAAATAACGAATAAACCATAACTATTGTTAAGTCAAAATGTCACAAAATGTAAGAACGTGAAACAATGAAGATTTCTTACCTTGAAAGGTTAAAAAAACATCAATGATTTATCATTTCCGCTTATTTAAATAGGGATTTTTTTAAAACTATTAACAGTCGCAATTTTAAAATAGCTTAACAGAATCGCGCCAAAATTTATGAGCATACTGTACGAGATATTAGCTTTTGAATGATGTATCACAAGCTGTATGGTTCCATTTAAAAAAAAAATCGATGTCGTCATATCTTTGACAAATGTCTATAAAAAAAAACAAACGAATAACGTCAAAATGTGAGCATATATAAAACTAAGTTGACGTGTCCGAGCATTTTCCCCAAAAGTTACAGGTTAAGGCTGTATTAATTTTATTCCGGACTTCTGGGCAGCCCTGTATAGGCTCCCATTAAAAAAAAAAGCAAGTTTGTAGTTTTTTCTCGGAAACTATTGAACGTAGAAAAAATCTCAGTATGTCACTGGATTCTACACAAAAAACTACAAAAAGCACATTTGTTTTCTCTTTGATAAGCTACAGGGTAACCTAAATATGGGGGGTGTCCCAAAATGTAAAATTTTCAAAAACAAGGAGGACTAGAATAATTCTGATTGCGGTATCTTTTGTTTTACGAAAAAGTAGTACAATGCGGCGAAAACCGTATCCTTCTATCTTTACTAATAACGGAGAAACCCCGTAAAACCATCGAAAACTGGACACCCTGTACACAATAACAACACAAAATACAACTATGTATTTTTTTTAATCCTTGTTATTTTTACAAAAATCAATATTCCTTAGTCTTTTTTTTGTTGATAATATAGGACTGGCTTTAAGGTAACGTTTTTTGCAATTAACAGTAATTATTTAATAATAATTAATTATTTTGTTATGTACAAAAAACAAAGAAGCGGCCGTTTTGCCAACTAGCAAAAAACTGTAATAATTGAAGTTGAGAAGTTATTAAAAGCAACTAAATATTCATATTTGTTGTATTTGTTTTTACCCAACCTATCGATATGTAACTTAAAGCAACATATATTTGCCCTACATTTAAAACAGAAAATTTAATTTTTTGAAACAATATAATTATTCTAGACATCGGATGAATTGACATATTATGTCTGGATTTTGAAACTAACCTTTGAAATAGGTGGATTTGATTTACATATATACGAGGTCTTCTTTGAAATCTTTACGTCAGGTAAATACCTTTGACATTTTTCTGGTCATTGTTTGCTTATTCAGCATTTTTGTTTAATTTTTTAATGTTCAATCGGCCGGAGCTTTGAATTGTCGTGTCTCGTGCTTGCGTGTTTTCTCTAATATTTTAAGCTGCTTGCCTTGGCGCCTGTTTTCCATCTCCTTGATGCTGTCGGATAGTGCTTCTCTACTGTCTCCAGTGCTTCTCTACTGTATATTAGGCTCACGCACAGGGAGCCAGTCTTTAGGTAGTTTGTATGTTGCGTTTGGTCTAGTTCTTGTATGTGAGTTTGTTATCAGTTCGTTTGTCGATACGTCCGTTCGTTTGTAGTAATCAGTTATAATTTTCAAAAAAAACTCGTTAATCGTCTGTATTTTAAAGTCGTTATGGAGCACCCTGTTCATCGTATACCTAGGGACATTTGCTATCGTCTTTAATGCTCTATTTTGAATTACCTGGAACTTATTCAACTCGGACTTACTTATGTTGCACCATGATGGCGCTCCATAGGTAAGTACCGGCCTGACCAGGACCTTGTAGAGGTTAACTTTCGTTCTATTACTAAGTCTACTCCGCCTGTGAAGCAGGGGGTAGATTGAGCTCATTTGACGCAACGCTAACTTGATTCTATTTATCGAATTTAACCTCTAGTTTAGTCTTTGGTCAAAGATAAGTCCAAGGTACTTCACTTCCTGGCACCAGTCAATCTGGACTCTATTGACACTAAGCCTTGTTTCAGGTCTTCTGACACGACATTTCGAAAAATAAATAGCCTTTGTTTTGGCGGGATTCAAACGAATCTTCCAATCCGAAAGCCATTTTTCTAGCTGGTTTATATGGCGTTGCATACGGGTGACGACGAGCCGTGGCTGTTTAGAAGTCGAAGTTATTGCAGTATCGTCGGCGAACAGATAGAGCTGATTTTGTCTATCTCGCGGAATGTCGTGAGTGTAAATGTTGTACAACATCGGAGACAGAGGTGAGCCTTGCGGCACTCCGGCCCCGATGCGTTTTATCGAAGAAATCGCTTCCTCCGACGAGACTGCAAAACTTCGGTTCTCTAAGAATGAGTCTACGATCTTTACTAGATAGTTTGGAGCACCGAGCCTTATCAACTTTAATAGTAGACCGTTGTGCCAGACCTTATCAAAAGCTTTAGAAACGTCAAAGAAAACCGCCCCCGTGTGCGCCCTTCTGTTAAATCCTTTCACTATGTTCGAAGTGAGTCTCGTCGTTTGCCTAACTGTGCAATGTTCGGCACGAAAGCCGAATTGTTCGTTAGGCAAAATATTGTTAGTAAAAACGAAATCGTTTATACGAGACAGGATTATTTTTTCGACTACCTTACCCAGGCCAGATAACAGGCTTATAGGTCGGTAGCTAACCGGTGCTGTAGGATCCTCCCCTTTCTTATGAATGAGGATAACTTTCGCGTGTTTTCAGACGCACGGGAAATGACCTTCTTTGATAATAGCCTGGGATAGGTCTGCAATGTTCCTCAAAGCTGCGTCTGGCAGGTTTCGCAACGCCGTATTCTTAATGCCGTCGAAACCCGGGGCTTTTCTAGCATTTAAAGCACTGACTAGTGATCTGACTTCCTCAAGAGTAACCGTCGGGAAATTTGGCAGAGGATAATTTATCGTTCTGTAAATGTTAATTGTTCTGGAGATCCTCTCATCTCTGGCCGGATCCGTGGTGGGATTTTCGCTGAATTGCTCGCAGAGTTTGTCTGCGAGCAATTCAGCTTTATCCTTTGCATCCGTCACTATCAGGCCTGTTTGTTGGTTTTTGAGGAACGACATCGGTTTCTTCGAATCTCTAATTAAAGTTCGAGTCATCTTGAACAAAGAGTTGTCTTCGATTGACAAACTCTGGACTCTGTCGCCCCACAACTCCGATTGTCGATCAATTAGTAACAGCCTGATAGCCTCGGCTGCACGATTTACCTCGGCTTTAATGTTAGGATCCCCAGTTCGATACGCTCTGTTTTTAAGTCGGTTTTTAGCTCTAATGCGCTGCTTGATATCGTCAGTTAAATCTCCGAATTTCAAATATTCAGACATCTTCGTGATAGAGGATTGGATAAAGGCCGTATTGATGTCATTTGTGATCTTATTCGCAGCATTTTCGATGTCATCTGGGTTGCGAAGCGGACCTAGCGGCTCGATGTTCCTCATGGCGGTGTTGTACTTCAGCCAGTTTGTGTTAACCCGAGTTACAAAACCTCGGCCCTTCTCGAGAGGATCACCCACTTCCACGACAACCGGTATATGATCCGAGCTAAGATCATAAATGACAAGTGGCTGTGAAATCTGAACAGAGTTTTTTATCACAAAAATGTCTAGAATAGTCGGAAGAGCTCTCCCGAACATGTGAGTGGGCTCTTCCGGCGGCAATATATGAAAATTCAGCACCTCGGAGAACTCATATAAAGTGCGACCTCTTAGATTTGAGTCTCTGCAACCCCAAACTGTGTTCTTGGCGTTAAGATCACCCCCTATAATTGTTCTGTTGTTATTGTCAAAAATTTTCCTCAGACAATTCCCCGTGAAACTAACTGACGGACTACAGTAGACCGATCCCAGGTGAACGCGCTGATTGTTCTTGAATTTAATTGAAATGAATGTCCCTTCAATGTGGGCGCAATTGTCAGGACCCGGCACAACTTGAGCTGAGATGTGCTTCTTGACCAGTATCATGGTGCCTCCCCCTCGTCTACCTAGGCGATCATTCCTAAATATGATGTAATTTGGGAATGAAAACCTTTGTCCTTTCAGCCATGTTTCCTGCAAAAGAAGCACATCTATCTCGTTTCTTTCTACAAAGTCGATAAGTTCGTTCCTCCGGTTCTTGATGCTGTTGACGTTAAATGTCGCCAATTTGAAATAAGCCGTCTCCGTCTGCACTACCATTAAACCGCGGTTTTTTCGAAAGTATTAACGATGTTCTTTAGCTGAGCCTCCATAATTTTAGAAAACTGGGCGAGAAAGCTCTGCATGGTTGATTGCAGCGCCACCTCTAGTGCATTTGGCACTGGTTGCGTACCCTGCGCAGCGTCCTTCTTCGCATTGCTATCATCTGCCAACTTTTTGTTGTTTTGTTGGCCCCAACGGAAGTTGGGATTCGATTTTGGTACATTTGAATTTCTGTCTGGATTTACGTTTTTACGCAAATTGTTGGGGTGGCGCGGACATTCCTGGTAATTTGCCGGGTGCTCACCCCCGCAATTTGAACATTTTGCAGCCTCTTCACGAGGTTTTGGACATTCATAAGAAAAGTGATCAGAAGCGCACTTCAAGCACTTTACGGGAGCATTGCATCGAAATTGAGAATGCCCGTAAAGCTGGCAGCGGTGGCATTGCGAGAAAGACGCGCGCGCTTTTTGCGCCTCTACTCTAATTGACATAGAGTCTAACGCTCGGAGTTCGTAAATCATTTTTTCGGAACGTGGCAGAAAAACCAGCACCAATGGCAGTGGGGCGCCGCTGCGATTATTCCAGCGAATCACTCTGGACGGATGGTAACCTAATTCGATGAGATCATCTTTTATTTTTGCTTCCGACCACGTTTCCAAAACGCCTCGGAGCACCACATGGAACTCCTTTTCGTCCTGGAAACGGAACGAGTAATGGTGGAGGTTATTGGAAATCAAGAATTTGATTATCTTGTTGTAATGAGCAGGAGTCGGGGGGTGAATTTTGACGCCATCCGCCACAGTGACTGCGCGGCCATAATCTATTTTTTCAGATTTTAAATGCCTAGTAATATCGTTATATTTAAGTTTATCGCGAATAATGATCGGGGGAACGCGGATTCTTGGCGTGCTGGACCCCTGATTATCATTTGAATCGATTTTAGTTTCAGTGACATTTTTAGTGGCTGTCGATTCCGTCTGGCTAGGCTTGGGCGCGCTGCCTTGCTTATCCTGAGCTACTTTTTGTACTAAATACGTATTTAGCGCCTTATTGTTCGTTTTCGGTAAGTTTGGCCATGCGGAATCGCTAGCCACCTTTTTAACATTGGTTTCTGTAATCTCAGGGTTCAGATTTTGTCTTTTTCTATTGCGTTTTTGCTTTTGCGTCGACCATTGCTGCTCATTGCCTGAATCGGACATGGATTCGTAATCCAT
Source organism: Polydrusus tereticollis (assembly GCA_963920685.1). NCBI lineage: Eukaryota > Metazoa > Arthropoda > Insecta > Coleoptera > Curculionidae > Polydrusus > Polydrusus tereticollis. Next base: position 75,225,956 of record OY987327.1, read on the forward strand.
TCCCGATCCAGAGTTATTATTGTCATTAACTTGTAAGCTATTTGAACGTCGAGCAATAGCGTTATCAGCGTTATCGATGATCGACACTGTTCTAGGTTTGTCAGAAAGAATAATATCTATATTTGAATTTAAATTTGATTTTGTTTTAATGTCAGTGTCATTGTTATTACGGTATCTACCTAACTCAGCCTGTAAATCCCTGTGTGCCTCCTGCAATTCTTGCAGGGCCTTTGCCTTGGCAAAATCAGCCTCCTTCACCTGCCGGAGCTTGTCCTTCCATTCATGCTCACGTTCGTCTAATAGTTTTTTCCACCTCGCCTCCATGCGGATTTCGACTGCTTCAATCCTTTGTTCCATTGTTAATTGAACTACGGACTGCATTGGTTCATCGTCGGATGGCGGCATTTCAACGTCCTCTGGCCGGGGGGCCTCCCCCCCGTCCTGTGCTTCCATGTAGAAGATAAATTAATAAAAATTAAAATATTTTTGACTTTGACAGTAATAATTAATTAAAATTTTAAAAATATTCAAAAGTTGACAGGAGCAAATTTAACGTCACTGTCACACGTCTGCTCGCTTCGAAGGTTGAAACGAGACTTGATTTACATTTTTGTGAATTCTTTAATCTAAAGTACCTTAAATTATAGTAGGTATCGCGAATACTTTCCTGTTAGCTTTGAATTTACCATCTATAGTTTCGTGGTTCTTCTGTATGCCCTCGCGCCGTGTCTTCTCAGTGGCGTACCCAGATCTGAACTTTGGGGGTGGGGGAGATATAAAAATATTGTTTTTCAAAAAACAATATTTATTGATATTGGTTATTATAAATTAAAGTATTACAAAACAACATCTATGCGCCTTGGCGTGAGAGCAAGGTCATCAATTAACTTCTTCTCTATGGACTGACATCGTGGCAAGTCCATTAAGCCTCACTTGGGCGGTAGTATTTCTTGGTGTCTTTTTATCACTATATAATAATCAGAAATAGAAATCGAAAGTAACAATTTTAATTTGTTTTGCGTTTACGCCAATAGACTCGGTGCATTTTGGATATTTATAATCTCGGGGGAAAAGCAGGTTAGTAGGGGTCTGAGAACGCTTACCCTGGGCCCGAAGATCCTAGCGCCAGCCCTGCATGTCAGTTACATGAATTGTCCCATTTGCAGAAAATTCGCGATACCTAATATAATTGTGTAATATTATTTTAATTGGTTTTAGATGGAATGCTAATTAATATTGAGTGCCGAGCATGGGCCAAGAACATTAGGTACAATAGAGCAGATCGACTGGGATCGGTGCATTTCGAACTTCTTGTAGACGACTAAAAATTAAAAGAAATTGAGAATTTATAGTTGATTAGAACTTAATTTGATCGTCAATCTGTAATTAACGTTTTAATTAACGATCACATTAATACAGTGAAAGATATTAGCAAATTAGATAGTTAATAAAATCGTATTCTAAATTCTCTAGTTGTAAGTAATATTTTTGTAAAAAGTATTTATTTTTCATTTAAGTACTTAAGTTTCCTACTTTGTTCCAACGGTGTTTTAGCAATAAGTAGATTTGGCCATATTGGCCAATTACACCTTCTAGAATTCAGATCAAGCAATTTTTAATTGTAAAATTATTTATGATGTAAGGTATACATTTTTAGAAGTAATGTCTGGCAATTTGGTGTAAACCAGAGCCATAAAACATAATTAAAAAAAAAAAAAAATTTGAAGCAAAAAAAAGCGAACAACAAAGATCAAAAAATAATAAATGGTTACAGTTAATTTTTTACTCTATAGGAATACAATTTAAATATTAATATTGATACATTGACAGTATCAAGCTTCCCCTTACAGTTATTTTAAAGGTAGTGATAGAATATTCATAAAATGTGAAGTAGCAAAATTAAAATAATATGTCACAGCAAAAAAACAATTGATAATTGTCGTATGCAATTAGATCAAATAAAAGTATTAAGTATTTTTAGTGAAAGGAGTGATTATGGTTCACTAACTTAGTTTTTAAGTAGACTTTTGTAGGTATTGTGGTGTGTAAGCAAATAGTATAGGTACCTAATTACTAATTTATTATAAAGCAAAACAGGAATTTGTTTATTTGTCATAAAGCGCAGGGATAATAATAATTTCTAAAATCAAAGATATGAAACGAATAACTCTTTGAAATATCAGAGTATTTTTTTTTAGTATTTAAGAAATCCTAGAAATAGGCCTTTAAAAAAGTTATAACATTTTACTTTGAAGAAAAAATATCCCTGTTTATATACAAAACATGAATTTTATTTAAAAATTATTGTTATCTCTCACTAAAAAGTTAGATCCTCCGTTTTATAGAAAATGTCTTGTAGGTTTGCGTTCTTATACTAATTAAACTGTATGTAATTAATAATGAATGAATGAATGAAAGTCGCCAACCGGTGAAATCTTGTTTCGTACACTCGCGTTTCGTACACTTCAAAAATTTACCTGAAATATTCTCGCTTGGTACACCGAATAAATTAATCCATTTTCGGCTTCTCATTTTGTACACCGACCATTGTGATGCCCATTAGGGTGTTGGTACCAGGTAACGTGGGTACCTTCATGGGTAGAGGCACTTTCATAATAATTATTTAATAATGTTAATAAAAGAATTTAAAAATATTAGATGTTCTTACTAACGTAAGTTTCGTTGCCATTAACAGATTATTGCTACAAAATATAATTATTATTTATTGAGGGTTACTGGAATTTACAGGTCCCAGGTACTAACTTTAGTGATTAGAGAACAAAAACTTCCTATAATAATTTCATCAAAGGATGCAATAATCCGTATGGTATATATATAAAGGGTGTTAAATTTGTTTCTGATATTATTGTAAAAGCTCTCATTTGATCATATCAAGTATTACTGCGACACCAATATTTTCCATCATGGATATTCAAGTTATTGAAACGAAAAGAGGGAAACCAGCCATTTTGCATTCAGGACATCGTTATACCACAGGATTGTAAACTATATACAATCCTGTGGTTATACAATAACACGTATATACAGGGTGTCCGGATAAGGATACGGAGCGGCCATATCTCGGAAACGATACGTCCCACAGATCTGAAAAAAAAGCTCTCATCATAAAAACTGTCAAGAGAAATTCATTCAAAATAATTTTAAGTTTCGGAAATTGCCGCAAGAGGGCGTAACGGCTTATTTATTTTTTAAAGTACATTTTACGGCAAAAAATGCCACTTAACCGTAGAAAAGCAAAAAAATAATTAAAATCAGTAGATTGTTTACTACAACTTTTGTTATTGTTATTTTTTTGAATCTCGCCTAATAAAGGAGTGGGGGAAGCTTTTAGGACATTTTTCAAAAACTGTCATTATGTCGTTATCCTTCAACGGATTTTCTATAACTTGGACTTGTTTGAAAGGGAATTCCTGGAAGTTTAAATAAATGATTCAGGAATTGTCACAAGTTTCCTGATACAATTTTAAGATGGCGATATGGATGGATATCACCAGGGGTTTAAAAGTTATTTTGATTTTTCTTTAAAAAATGATACAGTTTCCATTTACCGGTACCCGGTATACCCCTAATAAGCAAGATAACAACTAATTTCATGGCCTACTGTTTAATAAACTATAAAATTTATAATAAAAGTTTAACGAGTCAAAGAAACATCAATAACACTGAATAAAATATGAATATTATGATATGAGATTATGAAAAAGTGCACAAATCTTAAATCTAGAAACAATTAGCAATTTAGCAAGACAACAATAATTACAAATGTTTAAAATATTTTCCGTCACTTCCTAAGCTCTTAGTTATTCTTCTTTCAGTGAAAACACACTTGCCTCTTGCCTCAATTTCAGCCGTGGATAAGCTTCGAACGGCATTTCATATCCTTTCCATCATGTTTTCGCCTAAATTACAAGTTCCAAGTTGGCCATGGAAAAAACAAATTAATAATTTATTGTGACAAGCTGTTGATAAGTTTTAAACGTCAAGCATCTTATAATATTAAGCATTGTTTTTGACATTTATATTGCAATGCCGTTTACTAACGCAGAAGCGTATGATATGTTGAATATGTATTTTCAATCTCTTGAAAATGCTGTAATAGCGTCGCGAGAGTATGCAATGCGATTTCCACAAAGAAGACACTATTCTCGAGAAGTATTCTCAAGATTAGCTCGACGATTAAGAGAAACTGGTAATGTTGCAGCCCATTCAACGACCCTTACGCATTCGTAGGACACGTAATGAGGTAAATATTATCAACGTTTTGGCTTCCGTTCAATACGATCCCACTTTAAGCACCAGAAAAATTTCCCTTGACTTGGGGGTTCCAAAAACAAATGTCCACGAGATTTTACAAACTAATAGTATGCACCCTTACCACATCGTTTTACACCAGGCATTGAACGATACTGATTATGATCGTCGATTGGATTTCTGTCACTGGCTATTAAATATGATTAGGGAAAATCCAAATTTTCTTTCACGGATATTATGGACAGACGAAGCCACTTTCACTAACGCTGGGGGTGTGAATTTGCATAATATGCACTATTGGTCTGAGCAAAACCCTCATTGGATGAGGCAAGTAGATTTTCAAAACCGCTGGAGTTTAAATGTTTGGTGCGGGATCTTGGAAGGAAAAATTATCGGTCCCCATTTTTTTGACCAAACCCTTAATGGAGCAAGATTTTTAGATTTCTTGGCCACTTTCCTTCCACCTCTTTTGGAAGAAGTCTCCTTACAAACGAGAACAAACATGTGGATCCAACTTGATGGTTGTCCGGCGCATTACTATCGTAACGTACGCCAATACCTAGAAGAGCAATTTGCGCATCGTGTAATTGGAAGAGGAAGCTTGTTTCCCTGGCCGGCTCGTTCACCGGATCTTACTTGTCTTGATTTTTACCTATGGGGTAGGTTAAAAGATCTGGTTTTCCAAGAGAGACCAACAACAAGGGAAAACATGATGGTAAGGATAACAAATGCCGTTAGAAACTTATCCACGGCTCAAATTGAGGCAGCCGTATTATCAACTAACAGAAGAATAATTAAGTGCTTACAAAATGACGGAAAACATTTTGAACATTTGTAATTATTATTGTTGTCTCGCTAAATTGCTAATAAAATTGTTTCTAGTTCTAAGATTTGTGCACTTTTTCATAGTCTAAGTCTCATAATATGATATTATCATAATATTCATATTTTATTCAGTGTTATTGATGTTTCTTTGACTCGTTAAACTTTTATTATAAATTTTGTAGTTTTTTAAACAGTAGGCCATGAAATTAGTTGTTATCTTGCTTATTAGGGGTATACCGGGTACCGGTAAATGGAAACTGTATCATTTTTTAAAGAAAAATCAAAATAACTTTTAAACCCCTGGTGATATTGATTTGCGGTTTGGACTAATCGTTCCCTATGCAAATTGTCTCCTATTACTACCGAAAAAAATTATACCATCCAATTTGCAAATACCGAGAAAAATAAAAAAATAAGTTAGATTGAATAACAGCGCCATCTTAAAATTGTATCAGGAAACTTGTGACAATTCCTGAATCATTTATTTAAACTTCCAGGAATTCCCTTTCAAACAAGTCCAAGTTATAGAAAATCCGTTGAAGGATAACGACATAATGACAGTTTTTGAAAAATGTCCTAAAGGCTTCCCCCACTCCTTTATTAGGCGAGATTCAAAAAAATAACAATAACAAAAGTTGTAGTAAACAATCTACTGATTTTAATTATTTATTTGCTTTTCTACGGTTAAGTGGCATTTTTTGCCGTAAAATGTACTTTAAAAAATAAATAAGCCGTTACGCCCTCTTGCGGCAATTTCCGAAACTTAAAATTATTTTGAATGAATTTCTCTTGGCAGTTTTTATGATGAGAGCTTTTTTTTCAGATCTGTGGGACGTATCGTTTCCGAGATATGGCCGCTCCGTATCCTTATCCGGACACCCTGTATACCAACAACATACTGTGGATGTGCACCAAGAGACCATGCCCTGGGACGTTGACAACCTGCAAGGACTACAAGTACATCCAAACAAAGTCAAGCCACACATGTGTTCCTGACATAGCGAAAAATGAAGTTGACTTATGCTTGCAACAGGTCTAGAAACGTGCTCGAGAAGAACTGCTTCCAATACCACAGATCTACAGGCAAGAAATGATGGTTGCAAAAGACGCTAGGCTCGATTTTGTAGTTAATATTCCTGAATTTTCCTGCGTTAAAGATCGATTCTACAGAGAACGGCAGAGGGCTCTAGGCATAGATGTTCTGCCAAAAAAGCAAGAAGACGTTACCTTGACTGAAACAATAAAATCTTATTTATTAGTAGACGATGCCCAAGAAGACAGAATACTAATTTTTGCGAGCAATGGAGGACACTTGCTTACACACTCGTCAGAATTCTTCATGGACGGGAGATTTAAAAGTTGTTGCCCCCTTTCCGATCAACTCCACACCATACATGTAGACTTGGGAAGTACTCCAGATGCAACACGTATCATTCCTGCTGTTTACGCGTTATTGCCAAACCGAGAGAAACTACCCATAAGAGGCTTTTTAAGTTACTGCAAGATAAGGTACCTAATTTTATTCCACAAAAGGTACACATTAACTTTGAGCGTGCCGCAATAAGCGCATTAAAAGATGCTTTCCCCGAAGTTGTTATCATGCAATTGCCATTTTAACCAAGCCATCTGGAGAAAAGTACAAGAACTTGAACTGGTTCCACAATACAAGGAAAATAAAGAAGTTCGAGATTACATACGTATGTGTGCCGCGTTGGCATACCTACCAGAAGATCATATCAGCAACGCTTGGCTACACATAATGGAGAATGCACCAAACGAGGAAGCTATTATATTCAACGATTATTTTGTTGAACAATGGCTGGAAAACGAGTTGTTATAGATATGCTATAATGAGCGACACCGTACTACAAACTCCGTAGAAGGCTGGCATAATAGACTGAACAGGCGCATTGGCAAGTGTCACCCTAATATATTTGAACTGTTCAAAGTACTTACAGAAGAAATGCATTACTATGCCATTGTACAACAGCGATGCGACCTACACATATCTACACCGAAACATTCTAAGAAAAACAGTGTTTTGGACAGCCGCTTAAGCAAAATGTTGACCTTATATTTACTTAAAAAAATGGAAATTCGTGAGACATTAAATCGTTTAATATATATTGTAAAATTTAACTAGGTCAGCGCCGGATTAAAGGTTTCGTAGGCCCTAGGAACCAGTGGTGAATTTTAGATTTGAATTAGGGGTTGTGGAAAAAAATGCGCCGCAGGCGAAATTTTTTGGGTGCCACGCCCTAATTTTACCAAGAAATAACAAAATTTACAAATTAAGTGGTCTCCTAAACATTTCTATGCATTTGAAGAGCCCAATGGATGCCCATGATGAAGTCGCTGACGTCGCCGTTTTTACAGATAAAGTTAAATCATCATATTTAATATATGGCCAAAAGTTGTTAATTAAAAAAAAACTTAAAAAATAATTTAGAAATTTTAGCTTTTTATTGAACAAAACTAACTTTTTGCATCCCAAAGTTTTGTAGAAGTTTGTCATATGATAACGCTGCCAGTATGAGCGGATTGTATTCGCGTGTACAGGCTAGATTTAAAGAAATTAATAAATTAGCCGTGTGGATACCATGTGCAGCCCATAGCCTGAATCTAGTGGGCACTACAGCGACAGAAAGCTGTTTAGAAGCTGTAAATTTCTTTGGTATTTTGCAATCCATCTATACCTTTTTTGCAGCATCTCCTCAAAGATGGTCTAAGCTAACTTCTTTAGGAAATAAAATTACTGTTAAAACTATATCTGAGACAACATGGTCAGCACGTTATGAGTCTGTAAAGACATTACGTGTTCATTACGATAGTTTACGCAGTATTTTGATAACTATGACAAATTGTGAAGGGTAAAACCAGCAGTAGTAACATGGCACAAAACTTGATCCAAAAAATGAATACTTTTGAGATGGTATTAATGACAGTTATTTGGAAAGATTTATTAAAACACATCGATATTGTAAATAAAGCCCTTCAAGAACCTGGAATTGAGTTTAATACGATGGTGCGACTGTTAGACAATATTATTCAATATTTATTAAATTGCAGAAATGACGATAAGTATGACAGTTTCTTTTCCATGGCAAAAGAAGTGACCCCAGATTCTGAATTCAAGAATTCAGTTTCCAGAAGTTCTAAAAGAAAAAGGCAGTTTGATGAAAAACCAGACGAACATCTAGCACGCAGCGCCAAAGATTCTTTTAACATTGAGGTTTTCTTTTATGTTTTGGATGTGCTTTCCAGCGAAATGAAAAAGAGGCGTGCTGCATACACTGAAATTCATGACAAATTCAGTTTCCTAACCGGCAAGTCGCTTATACAGGACAATATTAAACTTAAAGCTGAAGCTCTAGTTAAACTGTATTCATCCGACTTGGAAGAATATTTCGTCGATGAATTTTTTTTTTATATATTTTATATCCCGAAATCACCTCTGTGACTGAACTGATAAACTTACAAATAAAGGATAAACTAGTCTCAAGGTTCCCAAATGTAAATGTTGCTTTTCGCATATACCTTTCAATGCTGGGGTGAAATGCAGAAGGTGAGAGGTCGTTTTCTAAACTGAACCTTATCAAAAATTTTATGCGTTCAACTATGGGCCAATAGAGAGAGTTTCTTCACTAGGTCTACGATGTACCTATTGAAAGTGATTTTGACTCGCGAGATGGACGTCGACGACATACTGCATGAATTCCTCGAATCGAAATCACGAAAAAAAAACTTATTGTAAAAATATGTGTAAAAAGGTTGTTAAAACTGTTATAAGGTTTTTTGTATCACATTGTAGTTTGCCTCTGTGTCTTTGAACTCTTTTTCTTATTGTAGAATACAGTATTGACCCTTTTTTTATTATATTTTATGATCGTAGGCCCTTCGCGTTTCGTAGGCCCTAGGCAAGTGCCTGATGTTCCTTATGGATAATCCGGGCCTGGACTAAGTAGCTTATATTATTGTATATATGCATAATAAAACATAAAAAGATACAAATACAAGCCTGTCCATATGATTAATTTAATATAGTAAAGTTATAGAAAACAAAGTAGCAAAGTGTATATATTTTGATATTACTTACCAGGTAACCACACCATCACAATGGTCGGTGTACGAAATGAAAAGACGAAAATGGGTTAATTTATTCAGTGTACTAAAACAAGAATATTTCAGGTCAATTTTTGATGTGTACGAAACGCGAGTGTACGAAAGAAGAATGAATCTCGCCAACCACTACGTGTTCACAAAATAACAAATTATTTCCTACTAAGTGTCAAATATTTCGAGTTTTATTAAATGCTCAAGGTAACCCCGACTGCCTCTCGTGCACAGTCCTCAAATAACCGCTTCCCCTACGTTGACGTCACAACGTAACTCCCGCAGTCGTCATTGATCTGCGCTTTTACTATGACGTCATTCTTGAGAACTAATGGGCACTACAGTGTAAAATTACTGTCGTACAAACAAGTTTTAAATTACCTAGATTTTTTCCTTCTCGCTCTTCTCAGTAGAAGTATATTAAAATAGATTACTTCAGTTTATAGTACAAAAGAAAGGTTGCCTTAAAACTAGTAGAATTATGCATGTGAACTTCAATTTTAGAGATTTTATTGAATAGTTAATAGTGCCGAACCAACCAATAATTTCTATATTGTATAAAAAGAGCTATGATAAGTTTTTACAACATAATTAGGTACTAGACTTTTAATAATATAAAATATTGCAAATACATATTTCTTTCCAAAATAAATGTGTTTATTTTTTTGTACCAAAACTCATCAAATCGAAGAAAAATAATTTATAGTCTATCTGGAAATGATGCGAAGTAATAAATCAATCAAAACCGTCTTCTCCATGAGCGTGCAAGATTCTTTGGCATGTATAGATTTAAGTAGGCCTGCATTTTTAAATTTTTGCAGAATTAGTACAAGTATCGGTATTAAATTCAAGTTTTGTCGTCAAGTATATATTTCAATATTAATTTTTGTAAGCTTAAAATTATGTATTATTATTATTATTCCGTTTGTGCTCTAATCATTTTATTCCCTTTTTTTGTACCTAATCATGGTTACCTGGTGCTAATTATGTGGTTATTATGCCTTGATGGGTGCCTCTACTGGAATAATACACCTATTTATACATACCTTACCTTAGGTGTTTGTCTCTCATTGAAACTAGTCAAAGTGTAAAGTGTCAGTGTTTTCGTAATTAAATATGGAAAATTTTTAGAGTCGGTCCATATGCTGTAAAGGAAAAAAAAATTAATTTTTAACTGTTTAACGATTCTACTAAAAGTAAGAATGAAGATTTGAGTGTCGACAATGCAGTGTAATTTACAGCAGATATACTTAACCTTGGGAAAACAACAATATATAAACTTTTAAAAGAAGAAAAAAGCGTTGGCGTCAAACCTCCAAAAACTTCTCCAGGACGACCAAAACTTCAGCTGGATGACGTTTTAATGCATAGAATAAGTCGAAAAGTTCATAGCTTCTCTTTAAAAAAAGAAATTTCCACGCTGGACCAAATTTTGTCCTCAATCCGAGAAGACCAGTACCACCCAATTATGTGTAGAAATACGCTGTGGAAATTAATAAAAAAATGGTTTTTCGGTGGAAAAAACATAATAGGCAATCGATTTTAATAGACAGAAGCGATATCGTCGGTTGGAAAAGAAATTACTTAAGCATCCGAAAAGTCAGAGAAGAAAACAAAAATATTTTACCTAGACAAAATATGGCTAAATGAATGCCAACACTGTGACTAAATTTTGGCAGGATGAAAATATTAAAAGTTCAAGGCAAGTTTTTCTGGAAGGATTGTCCACAGGATTAAGACCGCCATCTGGAAAAGGACATCGACTTATCATAACCCATATTGGAAGTTCTGAAGGCTTCGTTAAAGGTGGTCTACTGATGTTCTAATCTGAAAATACAGGAGCCTATTACCAAGATATGAATGCCGATGTCTTTGAAGAATGGTTCAAGCAAATGTTGGATCTTATACCAAAAGATGCAATAATTGTATCGGATAATGCACGTTATCACTCTAGGCTGACAGAAGAATTACCGACAAGTGCGTGGCGTAAAAGTGAAATAACCGAATGGCTAAGTTTAAGACAAATATAATTTCTATTAGATTCCTTAAAAAGAGAACCATTGGTACTAACCAATTTACATAAAAATGCATTCAAAGAATGTGTAGTCGATGAAATGGCAAAGTTAGGAGGAATATCTGTGCTCAGAGTCCCTCCTTGCCACTGCGAATTAAACCCGATCGAACTTATATGGGCTCAAATAAAGACAGATGTCGCCAGAAAAAACACGAGTTATAAAATTGTGGATTTAAAAAGACCGTTTAATGAAGCTATGGGTAAAATCAGTGCGGAAAAGTGCTAAAAGTGTATCGATCATGTGGTGGAAGAAGAAGCCAAAATGTGGCAGGTAGATATAATAATCGAAGAAATGGTTGAACCCCTTATTATAAACGATGTTAATAAAAGTTCATCTTCCGAATCGGACTATGATTAAGCCATAGCGACAAGGTATTATTCGATTTCTGAAAATTAATGCTTTGTTTGTAAGATGCTATATTATTATTATGTCTTGTTTTTGTAATTATATTATGTAAAATAGTACCACCCGTTGTTGTTTATTAGTTTAATACGATTTTTAAATGTTATCATATGATGAATTTGGTATCGTCTGCAAATAGGGTAAGTCTGCAGTTTTGTTCCATGTAGTAGCATAAATCATTTATATAAATAATAATAATTGCTACGAGATGTCGCCACGCTTAACATCTCGCATATGTATTTATATAAATGATAAATAAAATGGGTCCAAGAACGAACCCCTACAGAACTTCATATTTGACACGCCGTAAGTCAGATCTAACCCCTTCGAGCTCTACGAGCTGCCATCGGTGAGTCAAGTAATACTCAATAAGCTTCAAGTATTCTTTTCTTACACCGTAGTGTTCCAGTAGTCGAAAGCCTTAGTCAGATCACACCTAGTTATTGAACAGTATTTTCCAGACTCCATGCTCTCGACTATGTCACTCACAACCTCCAATATGGCATCCAGAATGGATCTCTTAGCTCTGAAACTACTAGAAAAAGTTATTATCGTCAAAATCGTTACAAAGCCTTCGCTTAAATAGGGCTTAAAAGAATTTGAAGAATATTACTACTGTAGCTATCAGTCGGTATTTCTCAACCAGCCTAGAGTAACCTTTTTTTAATATTGGCGTTATTTTGGCTACTTTAAGAACATCCGGAAATACATCAGCCAGAAAGCTTGTATTGATTAATGCAACAAATGGTTCAATCAGGTAATCCATTATTGTCTCCTTAAGCAGTCGGTCTTTTAGATTATAAGCATCCTTCACTGAAGAGCTTTTAAGATTTTTAATTGATAATTCTACTTCTTCCAAATCGACTGGGTGAAGAAAAAAGGTATTATTAACTGTTGGTGTATACTTTAAAAGATCATTTGCTTTTGTGGGAGCTGCTATTTGTATGTTCACTGCAATTAGTTCCTGCGGCATTCTTATTCCATTTTGTATTCCCTATATTCCAGGGTGAGTCAGTAGGTCAAACGGTCTAGCATATTCTGCTTTTCCTCTTATAATAGCTCCGAAAATACAAATTCACAAATTTACCAAACAAAAAAAGAGCCACAATTCGTGCAATGAGCCGTGTGCTGTTGATTTTGCCCTGTGTTAGTGTTATATATCCTCAATTTTTATCTGAAGGATGTTTCTGACAGTTTATTTTCTTTATTAAGTTATTTCGTCTTGTAACAGCCTATACCGAACTCTCCGTTCGTGTATAAGCCGTCCTCAGTCAAGAGTTTGTCTAATTTTTTGATATGAATGTCTGGCAATCGAATCCATAAACGCATAAGCTCAAGGATTGTTCTTGTGCGTAAATCCCTCCGTATTGTGTCATTTCTGACATACCAAGGGGCCCCAACGATCCTCCTCAGAATTTTGTTTTGTTTTTGCTGAATGCGATCTCTATTTGATTTTGAAGTTTGGCTGCAAGCGCTGGAACCATACAACAAACTCGGAATAAGAACTTGATTGTGAAGCAGCATTTTGTTTTTGAGAGAGAGCTTGCCTCTATTTGAAAACAAGGGGTACACAGTAAAAAATATCCACCTGGTAAAAATCATTTCAGGAGTGGTAAAAAAAAGTAGTGTTAATGTTAACACCCGGATCAACATAATTTATCACATCTTTACACTCATATGGGACCAAAGTTGTTGTATTAAATTTGCCTATGAATTTAACTCTCTAAAAAGTTAATTTTGTTAAATGGGTGTTATTTATTTCATTTTACACTCTATCAGGAAAATTAAATACAAATACAATTAATAACACCATATTAGCGTGTAAATAAACCCCGCTAGAAGGTTAGTTTAACACATTGAGTATAAAACTTATTCTTTAATCGTTTTTTTACACGGCCCCGGGTAAAAATAACTAAACCCGTGTTACCAAAAAGACAGGCGGCAACAAGTGGTGTGAAATTCTAGGAATTGACAGATGACGCCGACGCTACATGCAAATTCAACTTTCAAGTCAGTCTGATTGTTCTCTTTGAAAGTGATATAGAATAATGTTATATTTAAATTAAAATAAAGAAACAAAGCAAAGTTCTGTAAAGTGCCAAATGAGAGTGCCTCTTACGAGGACCTTGTTAAATTGGGTAAGCATATTAACGAAGTTTAATAGAAACCTTACTAATAAGTACGCCATTTTTGACAAACTAAGTAGGTATTTACATTGCTACAGTTTTCCCTTTAGCTTTTAAATTATTCTGATATAAGCTTATAATATAAATGTATTCCTTTTTTATATAAATACTTAGGTACCTACCTGCATATTTTACTTCATAGATCTTTAAATAAATATACGACTAATATAATACTCGTCATTTTCATTCTTCCAAAGCATACTTTTATTTAGTTGTTTAGTGTTCTAAGTATACATATATTTATTATGTTATTTGTTTTGTTAAGCTTAACAGTGAGGTACATTAAACGCAGATATATATATAAATATATAACAAATTGGAAGGGTAGTCTTTTTGACTGACTAGTTGGAAAACAAAGTTTATTAAAGTATTGGGGTATCAGTCATTGGAGGGCCATATAAGTAAAACCTCTTTTTTACTACGCCGAGCTTTCGAAAATCTTTATTTTCTTTTTCAAGGCTACAAAACAGGGAAGCAATAATTATTATAACATGAAAAGTGACAATTTTTTTATAAATAAATCTATTACCTTGGGTGCAAATTGGGTATTAATTGCAAAGTTAGGCATTATTACAACAGGAAAATATAGAAGAAATATATAAGTGATTTTCCGATGCTTTTCTATATTTTCCTGTTGTAATAATGCCTAACTTTGCAATTAATACCCAATTTGCACCCAAGGTAATAGATTTATTTATAAAAAAATTGTCACTTTTCATGTTATAATAATTATTGCTTCCCTGTTTTGTAGCCTTGAAAAAGAAAATAAAGATTTTCGAAAGCTCGGCGTAGTAAAAAAGAGGTTTTACTTATATGGCCCTCCAATGACTGATACCCCAATACTTTAAAAAACTTTATAAATATATATATATGTTTAATTTACTAAATTGTAAACTATATAATAGGTGTGCCATTTTGTTCAACTAGTTATAATAATAAGTGTAAAAAAAATCACATGGTTTTCCAGTTTTGTTGTAACAATAATTTTGTTTATAAATAAACGATAAATAATACCCAATATTTTCATTCATTTAACAAACATTTTCCAAGCGATCTGAAGATTTATATATATTTGGGGCTACTACTTTCGGCTTTAATTAAGTCATTTAATCATGTATCAAATTAAGCACAGGTTAATAATGTAAAACATTTTGAGTGTATAATTTTTTACATTTTAATTATAAACGTCCGGTTAGTTTGATACGGGATTAAATAACTTAAACAAAGTGGAAAGTATTTTAGCTCTGGGTAGATTATTTTATTACACTCATTATAGTAACGTCACACCCAAATAAAATAAAATTTACACTACAATAATATGATATTGACACTAATTAATCACAAATTACCATTAATAAATGGTTGACTTACACCTCTCATTATTTCTTTTACACCCTAGAAGGATATGTTTACAATCTGTGAGTTTAATTTACACTCGATAGGGGAAATGTACCTACCCATAAATAAAAAGAATTAACACTCACCAAAAAGTAAAAAAACCATTCAAAAATGTCTTTTTTACAAGATATACTGATTGGGTAATATACCCTATTGAGTGTGGTCCTATATATACCACCAGTGAGTGTTAAATTTAACACCACTTTTTTACTGTGTATAATCTACCCAATGCACTGCTGCATTCTCCTATCTTGTTTGTGATATGTTTCGTAAATGTTAGTTTGTTGTCGATGGTGATACCCAGATACTTTAGACTATCGTTCCAAGGTATTCTGGTGCCCTAGATTTCGAGTATAACACTAGGCCGTCTGATTCTCTTGACCATGACAACTCTAGAGCTTGTCATTGTTTGTCTTAATCTTCCATCTCCTGAACCAAGGCCTAAGTTCAGCCAGGTGATGGTTGATTCGTCTGGTCACAAGTGCTTGATTTTTACATGTCGTGAAAATTCCTGTATCGTCTGCATATGTTGCTAAATGAGTCCTTTCGTTTGTGGGTATGTCTGCAGTGTATAGGTAATATAACACCGGGGACATCGGAGATCCTTGAGGGACCCTCGATTCGATTTCATACGATTTATATATCGCCAAACCTGCTCTTGCTCTGAATGTTCTGTTCTCAAGGAAACTTGCAATGAACTGAACATGTGCTAAAGGCATAATCTTAATTTATGCACCAAACCCTCGTGCCAGACTAACCGAAGGGAGGGCACTTTTTAAGGTAAATAACAATAAAAATGCATGAAAGCTGTTTCTTTAGGGCAACAAATCTGAGTGCATGATTATCAAGCCATTTTACATGCACGAAATATATTTTTTAGACTATTTCCTGAATCATTTTGATAAATTGACGCGAAATTGTCAAAGCAGAAATTTCAACTTGTTGTGACAGTGACGGTTATTCTCGTAGGTAACCAACAATGAAAAACCAGAAGAGTGCAATTTTCAGCTCAATCGCGACCGAGGGCTGATTTTCACCGAAAATCAAGTGAAAAGCGCATTGTAGTTACAGTATATGAGGGAAATAGTCAATAGTAATATGTTAAGTGCATGTAAAATTGCTGAAAATCATGCATGAAGGTTTGTTGCCCTAGAAACAGCTTGAATGCATTTTTATTGTTATTTACCAAAAAGTGCCCGACCAAAGTCCGACCGAAAATGCATGAAAGCTGTTTCTTTAGGGCAACAAATCTGAGTGCATGATTATCAAGCCATTTTACATGCACGAAATATATTTTTTAGACTATTTCCTGAATCATTTTGATAAATTGACGCGAAATTGTCAAAGCAGAAATTTCAACTTGTTGTGACAGTGACGGTTATTCTCGTAGGTAACCAACAATGAAAAACCATAAGAGTGCAATTTTCAGCTCAATCGCGACCGAGGGCTGATTTTCACCGAAAATCAAGTGAAAAGCGCATTGTAGTTACAGTATATGAGGGAAATAGTCTTTAGAATTACCCTGGCTAATTGTAATTCTGTCGAGTGATTTTCTCTAAAATCGAACTAAACATCTGGCAACAAGATTTTCTCGCGAATAATTTCCCATAACCTTACCATGAACGTCTTTTCTAGGATCTTGGCTATAGAAGAAATAGGAGATATCGGACGTCAGTTTTGCGGAAATTTGTGATTCTGATTCGCTTTTGGAATCATAGCCACAAGCGCCGATTTCCATGACGATGAATAAAAACGAATGTTAAAACTGTGGTTTACTATGTCAGTCAAATTTTGAATGGTATTTTCTAGAAGATTCCTTAGAGCCAAATTTGGAATCCGGTCCAAACCTGGTGCTTTTTTGATGTTAGCCAGGCAGATAATGTTTTTGACTTTGTACACGTCTGTCTGTTGTATTATTGTATCTGCCAAAGTTGGAATTTCTCTTTTGATTTGTCTCGCTCTTATCTCGATAAATTCTTCGTGATTCATATCATTTTGTGGGAGCGAGCGGAATGTTTTTATTTATATTTTTAGGAACTGAGTTGAAGTAGTTATTAAAATCGTCTTTACTACTCTGATTACTCTTTTTCTATTGCATTACATTTGACATTATTAGATACTTTTTTTATAGGGCTAATTAAATTTCCATTTAAAAACTAACATCTTTATGTCATATCAAATATAGATTTGCGGTCCATTTGTGATCAATAGCCCTGTACATAAACGGAGCTTTATTGGTCTCATAATTCTATGACCTCGCTTGCAAGCTCGCTCTGTCATAACAAAAGACGCCTAATAGAGCTTCCTTTATGCACTTATATATATACATATATATCATTTAAATGGTTTAATTCATATTTATCTGAAAGATCTCAAGTAGTATTTTTAAATAATAAGAAATCAAAAAGTAATAAAATTGATTGTGGAGTACCTCAAGGTTCAGTTCTCGGTCCATTACTATTTTTAATATATATATAAATGACCTTGCGTTAATTTTTATAAATGGTAAATTTGCCATATTTGCTGATGATACAACAATACTTTGGCATAGTAAATATTGTAATGAATCAATTAAAATAATTAATGAAGATTTAATAAATGTTAAGAAGTGGTGTGACTCTAATTTACTCTCATCTAATATCACTAAAACAAATATATTAACTTTTAAATGTTCACTTAATAATATAATGTTTGACAATCTCATAATTAATATCCCCAAATTTATAAAATTTTTAGGAATGTATGTTACTTAAAATGTTTCTTTTAATGAACATATCAAAAAGTTATGTAGAAAATTAGCTTTAGGATATTATGCCCTGAGAGTACTTTCTCATGAAATGAATATGGCGGTTCTTCAAAATGTTTATTTTGCTTTAATAGAATCTCTTTTGAGATATGGAATTTGTTTCTGGGGAAATTCAAGCCAATATATTCTAAAAAAAAGAGCTATCAGATATTTGTGCAAAGCTAGATCTCGAGATTCTTTTAAAATTCTATTTATCTCACAAAAAAACACTAACTTTAATTTTTATATTGGAAACAGCTTGTTTGATTCATAAAAAGCATAGAAATAGTATTAATTCACATACTTATAATACAAGACAAACCTTTAATATATGTTTACCTATTCCTTCTTCAAGTCTTGCAAAAAAAAATCCATAATTATTTATGATTCTAAAAAAATTTTTAATTATCTTCCAGATTTTATTAGGAAAATATCAAATTTTAAAATGTTTAAAAAAAATGTTAAAAATTTATTATTGGAAGAAGCTTATTATACTCTAGATGAATATTTTGGTGAAAGGTACTCTGTCATAATTATTTGCATTTTTGTTTTTTTTTTTTTATTCCGATATTTTAAGTTTTACCATATTATTATACAGGGTGGCGCATCGAAAACGAAACAGAGTCATCTACTGGCAGCTCAGTTCTTTTTGGGAAAAACGCTCAGACCCGTCGATTTTGATTTCGAGGGGGACACAAAATTGGCAAAAAATCACGTTAACACGTGCAGCCCCCTGGGCGGGGGTGGCACCACCCCTAAAATTCTAAATGGAAAGGGGGGTCGAGTGATACCCTATTTTAAACGTCCTGCAACTCCCTTTATAATGATGTAAGATTCATGTACTTCAGTTCAGTAGTTTTGGAGATTTGTTGATTTAAAGCTTAAATAAAACTGAAACTAATACATCATCATTAGTGGAGATCAATACATTTGGCAGCAAAGTAATGTAAAAATGAAAAATGAACTGACCCGTCAGCCAAGTAAATGTTGGAAATGACCACCATGGCTCTCCATGCAGTAATAAAGATTTTGCTCAAAACGCTGCCGCACATTTTGCAATATTTGAGGAGTAAATTGAAGGCACTCATTCACAATTCTTTGTCGCAAATCTTCTAACGATGTTTTCTAAGTAGCATAGATTTTGCTTTTTAAGTAACCCCACAGAAATAAATCCAAAGGTGATAAATCTGGCGATCTTGGGAGCCATTCAATTGCACCTCTATCACCAATCTATCGACCAGGAAACGTCTGATCCAAATATTGTGGAACACGTTAAATACGTAATGTGGTGGGGCACCATCCTGTTGGAACATCAACCTATTCGCAATGTACCGCCGATCATTCTGATTTTCAATTATGCCTGTTAATGCAGTCTATGGCGTCTTGCAGTAATTCCAAATACATTTCACCGGTCAAATTTCCAGGTAAGAAGAAAGGGCCAACTAAATGATCGCCAAAAATACCAGCCCAAACATTTAATTTTTGTGGCTGCTGTGTGTGTACCTCACGATAAATTCTGGGATAAGAATCGGACCAATATCGGCAGTTATGACGATTTACTACGCCACTTAAGAAAAAGAAACATTCGTCGGAAAAACAAGTGTTGAATAGAAAATGTTCATCGTTTATAATTCGTTCACTCATATCTTCACAAAATTGTAATCGCCGATCAAAATCGTCTTCATTAAGTTCTTGTACAAGGTGAATTTTATACGGATGAAAACTATGGGCCTTTAGAATCCGTTGGATACTACGTCGACTAACACCACACACAGTATCCAATTTGCGGGTACTTAACGTTAGATCTACATAAACTTACCCTAAAACCCCCACTTCCCACTTCCACTGCTTCGTTCCTTATGGGATTTTCAATGTTGCGTTTTTTATTGGCGACTGATCCAGTTTCCCGAAATTTAGCTACAAACAAGTTCTAGAACATATTTTCGATGCACGTTACTGTTCTCATGTCGCTCATTAAATATTTGTGCTGTTCTATTAGCGCACTGATTATTTCCGAAAAATATTTCGATAATTTCAACCCTTTCTGCCGTGGAATATACCATAGTTAATTTATGTATAAAGCGTTAAAAGGTATTTTAAAAACAAAGTTTGGTTGAATCATTCGCAAACTATGTACTAAATTCCTATTTAAAATAAGTACGGGACATTCGCTTCTTATCTTTCTTCAAGAAACAACTTTTCTTGTCACAAAAAACGCTCCAATCGCTATTTTCAACACTAAAATGATAAACAAACCATGGGGGTAGTGAAGAAAAGCATTTACTTATTAAGTAAATACTTTTACTCAAATTTCTTCTGAAAGTAGTACAAACTAATCTGATGTACAGGGTCTTCCAACGAGGACTGAACAGGGGCTCATTTTTGAGCTTCCTTGTATTTAAAGAAAAATCCAAAATAGCCAATCGATGTACTTTTTCCTCCAGAATTCAAAAATAAAACCAAAAATTTATTTGAACCAGAAACAAAAGAGTTACGCTATGGATAAGGTGTTTTTTAAATGGAACATAGCTCTTTTTATACGATTTTTGGAACGAGTGATTTTTTTTTTTGTCCGTTCTGATTAAAATATGTAATATTGTGACAGCTATTTTTATTAAATTTTAATGTTTTATCCAGTATAATTTAACTTTAACCTGTTTGAAACATACACTAGGTAATAAAGGTATAATCACCTTTGAATCCTTCAAAGTCAAAAAATTTGACAAATTTACTATAATATTGCCGAAATGAAATATTCATTAGATGAGAGATTGCAGATTGTTATCTTGTTCTACAAATGCCAAGAAAATGCAAGAGAAGCAAGGAGAAGATTTATTGCAAAATTTTCACAGAAATATATCCGTCAATACTATTCTAAAGATAAAGAACCTATTTGAGGAAAATAAAACATTACATGACAGAAAAAGAAATCCAACTCTATACTTATTTAAAAAAAAAAAATTAATAATTTAATTTTTCAATGTGACCTCCGTTGTTCTCGAAACATGTGCGATAACCTCTTTGTAGCCTTTCCAAACTTGCTGTTATACTGTGATTTTCCTGGTTAAGGCGATTTATTTCATTCACAATTTTCTGCATGATCTCTTCAATATCGTGGTTTTGCTGCTTGTATACCACGTTCTTTAAATGGCCCCAAAGAAATGGGTCTAATATTGACAAATCGGGACTATTGGGTGGCCAAGCATAGGTTCCATTTCTACCAATCCATTCTTCATGGCGTCCGTTAAAATATTGGTTAACCTCACGCACGGCATGCGGAGGGGCTCCATCATGTTGCCAAATTAAATTTTGATATTCTTCCAATGGTAAATCTTCCAAAAAGTTCTCAATTTCGATATCTAAGAACTCGTAGTATCTCTGTCCATTTAAAGTCCCGTTAAAAAATATTGGTCCCAAAATTCTATTATTTTTGATGCCACACCAAACATGGATTGAAGTCCTTCCTTGAAATTTAATTGTCTGAAATTTTCTTGGATTTCCAACGGCCCAGTGATGATTATTATGTCTATTGAAAACCCCCGATGTTGTGAATGTGGCTTCGTCAGTCCATAAGATATTTCTGAATAAATTAGGGTCTTCGTTTTCTTTCCGAATCACAATTTGGGAAACAAATTGAAAGCGAAGTTCTTTTTGTGCCGGTGTTAGATGTTGAAGTGGAAGGATATGATAAGACTTAAATTTATGATTTCTTAAAGTCCTGTGAACAGTTCCTTGGGTAACTCTTCTGCGTCTTACACCGCCGCCGTATTGAACGTCCCGAACTGCGTCCGAAATTGATTTGGTTGGATTCAGTCGAAAATAATTCACAATGGCACGGTCTCGATTTCTATTCCTTTCTGGATTTCTTTTTCTGTCAAGTAATGTTTTATTTTCCTCAAATAGGTTCTTTATCCTTAGAATAGTATTGACGGTTATATTTCTGTGAAAATTTGCAATAAATCTTCTCCTTGCTTCTCTTGCATTTTCTTGGCATTTGTAGAACAAGATAACAATCTGCAATCTCTCATCTAATGAATATTTCATTTCGGCAATATTATAGTAAATTTGTCAAATTTTTTGACTTTGAAGGATTCAAAGGTGATTATACCTTTATTACCTAGTGTATGTTTCAAACAAGTAAAGCTGGATTTATAAACTTGACGTTCCGTTTGCGTCATGCGTCTGCGTCTGCCGTCTCAAATTAAAAGCACAATATTCCATAAGGTCATTTATAGATGCCGCCGGTCTCGCCGTCTGCGTCGCGCCTGCCGTTCCGTGCCGCCAGACATAAACCAATTTTATCTTTTCCGTCGCGGAGTCGTAGAAACGCTCGTAGCAGGTTTCAAGAGCCAATCAAAATCGTGTTTGTCTGTCACGTGATATTTAGTAAATAATATTATTCTAATTGACGCCATTTTGAACCATTCTTGTGTTGCTCGTTAAGTCCATTTTCAAAATACCAAAAACACCAAAGACATTCGAAATACACTGACATTTTAATAACAGAAAAAAAACAGGTTATGTTATTGTTAGTAGGTATTCCCTTACTTGAGACGGTATCTCCTAAAACACATGTATTTTCTTATGGAGAAATTTCCATTATTCAGCCATGCGCATTCCGTTATGATGGCATCCATTTCAACACAAACATTATAATGTACTTTTTTCCTTTTTGTGACATGCGTAATTGATATAGTAATTGTAGATATGCTTTAAAGTTCCTGTACAAACCTGTTTAGGACTCTGTTGACTGATGCAGTGTGGATTAAAAATATTATTATTTTAAAATTATTTATTAAATTTAAGGCACAAAACTTTGTTTATAAGTAATTGGTATAATTAATCGGTGTTATAATCATAAGCCTCTTGATTAAGAACGACCATTTTAATTTAATTGTATATTATGTTGTTAATGTTACATGGTATATTTTACGTAGAATAATAGTTTTAGATTTAGGATTAGACAATCTCCTTGTATTTACATTAAATCATTAAACAAGTTACATAAAAAGGGGGGGGGGGGGGGTTTTACGTTTTAATATTTAAGTTAAACATACGTGTATGTCAAGGATAAAGCTAGATCAAAAGGGTGGAACGAAATCGAGAAAAGTATTCAAGTAGTTGGGATAATTTTAGGGTTTTTCACAGGGAACCGACCTAGATGTCTAGGTAGATTAAATAGCAGTTGCTTGTACCTGATCGCAAAATGTGTTTACCAATCAAGTTGTAGTTAGTTAAAAAAAGGCATTGGTTTTATCTGGATTAAACCGTTCTGATTTAAAAATAATTATTATATCAATGAAATATTCTTATGAAATATATAGTGTAACATACATAAACCTTTATATTATATTCATCGAATTGAATGATTTTCACACTTACCTAGAGTGGACCTTCTATTGGATGGCCGAAGGCAACATAGATTTTTTTCTCTTCAATAAATAAAAAAAAAGAACCACATGCGGACGCTGAACTCTAATCAGCATATTTTACTAGTAAATGGACCTATTATTGTTGTGTACAATGATTCGATGATTTATCATAGTTTTGTATGCGATCTACGAGGGTTCCACCCATATGCTATTAACGACTCACTTTTTTCAAATATCACTCGATGTCAGTGTTGTAGTTCTGGTTGCGATAACACAGAGTAATTGGCTGTTGACAGTGTTTATAAAATAAAAATAGACTAACCTTTTCTGCAAACGTTCTTAGGGACCGTTGTCTTCTTTTTTTTTTTATAACGGATATTGACACAAAAACGGCAGTATAGTGGTCTTTTGTTAATTTCGGATTTATTTGATGTGTTGATTGACGAGGCAAATATCATTGATGATCAGTGGTGATGATTGATATTTACGTTTTACCTGTTAGCCTGACTTTGTAATCGTTTTCAAAATTTCTTCACATTACGACCCTGATGATGAGCTCGCAAACGCATAGACAAAAAGTTTTTTAAATATAAAAGGTTTAAGGAGAACGTTTGCCCTTAAACATTATACGCTTATTTAAGACAATATTAATTTAAACTACAAAAAAGTATATTGTTTTTATTAAAATTGTACTATTTATACTTTAAGTATGTATAGATATTTTTATTATTTTGTAACTATGGTGAGTTCTTTGTATTCCAAAAAAGTGGATTTTCTGAATTATTTTATTTTACTATTATTATACAGTATTAGTATTTGTCTATCATTAGTTTGCTATAGCGTTAAATAAGGCCACTGCATTTTATGCATTTTTAATTATGAATTCAAGACATATTTCAATTCAACTAACAATTTGCATGTTTAAACATGTGACTGTTTAAAATAACCACCTGAAAAGTAATAACATGTAAGAACTAGGTCCAGTAAAAAATACTACAAAAACTAAGATTAGGGTAAAAATCACCTTCTAACCAAGTATGGCTGATTCCAAGAAGATATCACTTCAATGACCCTACACTCCCAGTATAATTTACTTTTAGTTCATTACCTCATTAATTCAATCTCGCGAATTAATTATCCCCTCCCGCTTCATTTTTGAGTAACCCAATAAGTTCTTTTCCCCCACCCCTACAATTCACTACCCCCACTCCAATCTCGACAGATCCTACATTATAACTAGGCGTCTGCAGAAAGACCTTGTCATATCTACTTTAGACAGGCAACCGGACAGACACATCTTGTAGAAATTTACAGAAAGATGGAGAAGTTTATTATTGTTAAAGACGTTGTTAAAAAGTTACGAGAATTTAACCTTACAGGACGCACTCTAGAGTTTAAGTTAAAACCTGTTCCACAGGGAGTTGAACCAGTTGGTTGGGTGGAAAAAGGAATTAATCAAATTATTCAAAACGCTACAGTAGGCCTACAACCCTTAGATCGTGTGGGTTTTAGTTTTTGCTCTAAAGACTTCAACCGAGGAGAAGGTTGGATTCGCTTCAAAGCAGCTAAAGACATAACCTTTCAAGATGTTTGGAGTGTTATAAGTGGCATTTATCAGTCAAACTCAGCAGGTCTTAATACAGAATCATTTTGTCTTAGTGTGACAACTGTTAGATTACCTGTTGGTGGGGGCAGAGGAAAAAATTATAACAGCTTTCACGAGGAATGTGACAAGCGACGAGGTATTATAAGTATTAAAAATACCGATAACCTGTGTTTACCACGTGCTTTGGTAGTCGCCATTGCCCATAATAAAAGAGATCCCGAATTCAGTAAGGTTAGAAGAGATATTAGTAAAATTCAAACCGAAAGAACAAGATCATTGTTGGAGAGAGCTAAAATTAGCATTCCTGAGGCAGGAGGTGGAATTCCCGAGTTAATACAATTTCAAAATCATCTAAAAGAATATAAATTAGTTGTTTATAGCTATGGATCAAAAGGACGAAATATTATATTTGAAGGTTCAACTGAAAGCAATAAACGGCTGAACTTATTACATTACAAAAGCCATTTTAATGTAATTACATCGCTGACAGCAGCTTTTTGTTCTAACTATTTTTGTGAAAAGTGTTACGTCCCATATGATCACAAAAATGAGCACAGATGTGGTGGAACCTGTCAGGCATGTCAGCAAGCCCCTGCTTGTGAAATAGCAATAAAAATTAAATGCCAGGACTGTCTACGATTTTTTAGAAGTCAAAACTGTTACGAAAATCATAAAAAGGATTATTCGTCAGGCAAATTTACAGTATGCGAACAAATTAAACTATGTTCTATTTGTTTAAAAACCATTAAAGCCAAAAGAGCACATGTATGTGGTGAAATTTATTGTAAAATTTGTAATAAACATGCACCCGAGGATCATCTATGTTATATTCGGCCTGATAAGGGAAAACCTAAGATTAAAGATGTTCTTTTTGTATTCTACGATTTAGAGACGAGCCAAGACAAACTATTGGAAAATTCAACGTTTTTACATGAAGTCAATCTCTGTGTTTTCAAACAATACTGCGATGAGTGCATGGATTCTGAAGCAGATACTTGTAAAAAATGCGGTCTAAAGTTACAAAAAGTCAGAGGTATAGACCCAGCGGGGACATTTACTAACCATTTGTTACAAATGAGGAAAAACTTTAAAGAAATTATTGTAATAGCCCATAATGGTCAGGCTTTTGATCACCAGTTTATATTAAACTACATTATGACAAAGACAGATTTTACACCTGAGTTAATCATGAGAGGTACCAAAATAATTACGATGCAACTTGAAAATGTAAAATTTATCGACTCACTTAACTATTTCCCTATGCCTTTAGCCAAACTACCAAAGGCATTTGGACTTGATGATATTTTTAAAAAAGGCTACTTCCCGCACCTATTTAATACAAAGGCAAATGAAAACTATATAGGACCTCTACCATCAATTGAATATTACTCCCCAGATAGTATGAAAGAAGAAGACAGAGCCAAATTTCTTAAATGGTTTGTAGAGCATGAAAATGATGGTTTCGATATGCAAAGAGATCTGGTAGACTACTGCGTATCGGATGTCGAAATTCTTGCGCAATCATGTTTAAAGTTTAGAGAACAACTTATACAAACTACCAATGTATGTCCATTTACTGAAGCCACAACTATTGCTTCAGCATGCAATAAAATTTTTAGAAGAAATTTTTTGAAGCCTAATACTATAGGAATCATACCAAAAAATGGATACCGATGGAGAAACAGGCAGAGCAAAATTGCCATAGATTGGTTACTTTGGACCGAGAATCACAGAAAAATCAACATCTTACATGCTGCTAATGGTAAAGAAGCTGTTTTAAATGGTGTAAAAGTCGATGGTTACTGCTCCGAAACAAATGAGGTATTTGAATTTCAAGAATGTTATTTCCATGGATGTACTGTATGCTACAAGTTCGGCAGGAACGATCCTCTTTCCGAGGACCCCTCAGAAACGCTAAATTTAAGATATGAAACCACAAAGGCAAAAATTATGAGACTAAAAGATTTCGGTTTTTTAGTTAATGAAATGTGGGAGTGTGATTTTAGAAATTTATTAAAAAATAATCCAGAGATAAAATCCTATACTAATACCCATTACAATAAAATTTTGACAAAACTAAATCCAAGAGATGCTTTTTATGGAGGACGAACAGGAAATACATGCGAATACTATGAAATAAAAGATACGGAAAAAATTAAATACGCCGATGTTTGTTCCCTCTATCCGTACATCTGTAAGAGTTCTAAATTTCCACTATCACATCCAGAAGTGTATGTAGGAGATGCGTGTAACAAATTAAACCTAAATAATATAGATGGTTTAATTAAATGCACAATTCTCCCACCAGAAGAGTTGTACCATCCAGTACTCCCTCAAAAAATAAACAATAAATTGATGTTTATTCTTTGTCGAACATGTGGTCAAGACATGAATTACAACGAATGTAAGCATACCAGCGAAGAAAGGGTACTTGAAGGAACATGGGTTCTGGACGAGGTACTTAAAGCCATAGAAAAAGGATATAAAATACAAAAAATACATGAAATCTGGAAATATAACGTACGAAAGTTTAATAAAGAAAACGGTGAGGAAGGATTATTCACATCCATGATGAATAAATTCATTAAAATCAAACAGGAAGCATCAGGCTGGCCTAAAGATTGTGAAATAGAGGAAGACAAAGTTAAATACATTGATCAGTTCTTTGAAAAGGAAGATGTTAAACTAGAGTATACCAAAATTATTGAAAATCCAGGGCTAAGATCACTGGCGAAATTAATACTTAACTCGTTTTGGGGAAAATTCGGTCAAAGAGAGAATCAACCAAAGACGAAAATTGTAAATAAACCAGCAGATTTATTTGCAATGTTTATTAACCCTGCAATTTATATCAATGGGGTTATACCCGTCAACGATAAAACATTACTTGTCAATTATGAATATATAGAAGAAGCCAGCGATCCGTTGCCGACTGTTAATGTTGTTATAGCGGCTTACGTAACAGCGCAAGCGCGCCTTAAATTATACTCCTATCTTGAAGCTCTTGATAAAAGAGTCTTATACTATGATACAGATTCCGTGATTTATGTTTCAAAAAATAATGACCCCGATATATCAACGGGGCAATTTATTGGAGACATGACAGACGAGTTGGAGAGTTATGGCTCTAACTCATACATAACTAAGTTTGTTTCTGGAGGCCCCAAGAATTATGCATTTAAGGTTCACTCGACGAAAAGTAATTTAGAAGAAACGGTCTGTAAAGTTAAAGGTATAACTCTCAACTATGCCGCATCACAAGTAATAAATTTTGATGCAATCAAACACATGATTCTTCAAAAATCCGAACCGATCCCCATCATATCCAGAAGCATACGGCGTAGCAAGGAGCACATTGTGACAACTTGTACTGAAGTCAAACTCTATAGACCTATTTCAACAAAGAGAAAATTTCTATCGGATGGAAGCTCCGAACCATATGGATATAGAAAAAGAAAAACCCATTGAAAATAAAATATATTGTATATTTTGTATGTATTGTATATAAAATATATTATAAATATTGTATATCTAGAACCGCTATGGAGTTTAAAAATGTAAATTAAGTAATAAACAATTTAAAATATCCATTTTGGTTTTATTTTTTTCTTTAACAGTAAGAGTTTTCAAAAGTATTTAAATAAGTAATTATGTACATATTAAAAAAATATGTTTTTATTTTTACAAAGACACTTATAATTTAAATAGTTTGAAAATATTATCCAGTCATTTAAGTACTACACTTAAACTTAAAGAAAAGTTCTCCGAAGCCACAAAAAAACACTAAGGGAATTGGTTCTTTTCAGCTATTTTTCTGTTATTCTTATAGTAATCCATAATCGTTTCAAATTTGAACGACCCACATGATAGTCTTTTTTTTTTTTGTAATTTATGCATATTTAATTACAAGGTTTCATACAACTTTAACAAATAGAGTTGTTTTTTCTTTTATTTTTTTCTTTTCTTTTTTCTTTTTCGGTTCTTAAGAAATGCTAAAGAATCTGTACAAAACAAGTCACGAATTAACTAAATAGCCACCATTTCACTAAATACTTAACACTCAGTATACAATTTTCAGAAATGTCATGATTAAGAACGGTTCTAGTCATTTTATACAAGATTTCACATGATTTAACAAATTTAAAACATTTTTTTTAATTTTTACTAAATTCTAAACACTCAGTATACACTTTTAAGAAAATAGGACGATTTGCGACTGTTTTAGTCATTTTTTACAAAGTTTCACAGGGCTTAATAACGTTAAAACATTTTTTTTAATTTTTTACTAAATTCTAAACACTCAGTATACAATTTTCAGAAATGCCATGATTAAGAACGGTTCTAGTCATTTTATACAAGATTTCGCATGATTTAACAAATTTAAAACATTTTTTTTAATTTTTACTAAATTCTAAACACTCAGTATACACTTTTAAGAAAATAGGACGATTTGCGACTGTTTTAGTCATTTTTTACAAAGTTTCACAGGGCTTAATAACGTTAAAACATTTTTTTTTAATTTTTTACTAAATTCTAAACACTCAATATACAATTTTCAGAAATGACATGATTAAGAACGGTTCTAGTCATTTTATACAAGATTTCACATGATTTAACAAATTTAAAACATTTTTTTAATTTTTACTAAATTCTAAACACTCAGTATATCATTTTCAGAAAATAATACAATTCTGTACAGTTTTACAAATTTTCACAGGTCTTAATAACATTAAAACATTTTTTTAATTTTTTACTAAATTCTAATCACTCAGTATACAATTTTCAGAAATGACACGATTTAGAACAGTTTTTACAGATATTTACAAAGTCTTAATAACATTATATTAATAATTATCTAACATAATGTATACAATTTCAAGAAATAGTAGATTTTTAATCCATGTACAAAATTCAAGAATCTAAAATACAATTAAATGTAGGCTTTTTTAATTGGCATCTCAGGCAAATTATTTCCCCCAAAATTATCTAAAAAAGATATACCAAAAACATTCTAAAGCGGTTTTTTACCTCTATAAGTATGCAGGCCGATCCGACCCTTGTCGGTTTTATTACCCGCATAAATTAACACAGTAGAGAGATATAGACAGAGCGAGGCCAGGTGGTGCTGGTGGTGCTGGTGGTGCGTTTTATGACCTAACCCGGGTGGTTCGGTGGTGCGTTTTATGACCTAACCCGGGTGGTTCGGTGGTGCGTTTTATGATCTAACCCGGGTGCTTTCATGAGGCGGCTTCTTATCTAACCCTAACTTGATCCTTAATATTTATGAACTGACCCGAGATAAAAACCCGACTTTTTACGACCTAACCCGGATGCTTTCGCGAGGCGGCTTCTCATCTAACCCTAATTTGAACCTGAATATTTATGATCTGACCCGAGATAAAACCCGACCTTTTATGATTTAACCTTAGTGCAAACGCCGCTGTTAAAGCGATATAGTAAAAAAAACTCGATTAAAATTTTATCTTGTTCGCTAGACCAATTAATTTCCAAATATTATAATTAAAACATACAATCACTACACTGGCGCACCGTCAAAAATCGTGCTTGCACTATCCCAACGTACAGAGCGTCCGCTTCAGAAAATACGGTGCCGTATTTTTTGCGCCGAACGCTCTGGAGGAACACACTCCGATTTGCAAGTACATACACGCTTTGTCGCGGCAAAGCTCGCCGTCAAATTACGGCCACTCTTTTGCGGTACCGCTTTGTAGGAAACCAAAGCTTTAGTGAAACGCCGCTGCCCCAGAACTCTGTCCATATTCCTCTACTGTGTTAATTTATGCGGGTAATAAAACCGACAAGGGTCGGATCGGCCTGCATACTTATAGAGGTAAAAAACCGCTTTAGAATGTTTTTGGTATATCTTTTTTAGATAATTTTGGGGGAAATAATTTGCCTGAGATGCCAATTAAAAAAGCCTACATTTAATTGTATTTTAGATTCTTGAATTTTGTACATGGATTAAAAATCTACTATTTCTTGAAATTGTATACATTATGTTAGATAATTATTAATATAATGTTATTAAGACTTTGTAAATATCTGTAAAAACTGTTCTAAATCGTGTCATTTCTGAAAATTGTATACTGAGTGATTAGAATTTAGTAAAAAATTAAAAAAATGTTTTAATGTTATTAAGACCTGTGAAAATTTGTAAAACTGTACAGAATTGTATTATTTTCTGAAAATGATATACTGAGTGTTTAGAATTTAGTAAAAATTAAAAAAATGTTTTAAATTTGTTAAATCATGTGAAATCTTGTATAAAATGACTAGAACCGTTCTTAATCATGTCATTTCTGAAAATTGTATACTGAGTGTTTAGAATTTAGTAAAAAATTTAAAAAAAATGTTTTAACGTTATTAAGCCCTGTGAAACTTTGTAAAAAATGACTAAAACAGTCGCAAATCGTCCTATTTTCTTAAAAGTGTATACTGAGTGTTTAGAATTTAGTAAAAATTAAAAAAAATGTTTTAAATTTGTTAAATCATGCGAAATCTTGTATAAAATGACTAGAACCGTTCTTAATCATGGCATTTCTGAAAATTGTATACTGAGTGTTTAGAATTTAGTAAAAAATTAAAAAAAATGTTTTAACGTTATTAAGCCCTGTGAAACTTTGTAAAAAATGACTAAAACAGTCGCAAATCGTCCTATTTTCTTAAAAGTGTATACTGAGTGTTTAGAATTTAGTAAAAATTAAAAAAAATGTTTTAAATTTGTTAAATCATGTGAAATCTTGTATAAAATGACTAGAACCGTTCTTAATCATGACATTTCTGAAAATTGTATACTGAGTGTTAAGTATTTAGTGAAATGGTGGCTATTTAGTTAATTCGTGACTTGTTTTGTACAGATTCTTTAGCATTTCTTAAGAACCGAAAAAGAAAAAAGAAAAGAAAAAAATAAAAGAAAAAACAACTCTATTTGTTAAAGTTGTATGAAACCTTGTAATTAAATATGCATAAATTACAAAAAAAAAAAAGACTATCATGTGGGTCGTTCAAATTTGAAACGATTATGGATTACTATAAGAATAACAGAAAAATAGCTGAAAAGAACCAATTCCCTTAGTGTTTTTTTGTGGCTTCGGAGAACTTTTCTTTAAGTTTAAGTGTAGTACTTAAATGACTGGATAATATTTTCAAACTATTTAAATTATAAGTGTCTTTGTAAAAATAAAAACATATTTTTTTAATATGTACATAATTACTTATTTAAATACTTTTGAAAACTCTTACTGTTAAAGAAAAAAATAAAACCAAAATGGATATTTTAAATTGTTTATTACTTAATTTACATTTTTAAACTCCATAGCGGTTCTAGATATACAATATTTATAATATATTTTATATACAATACATACAAAATATACAATATATTTTATTTTCAATGGGTTTTTCTTTTTCTATATCCATATGGTTCGGAGCTTCCATCCGATAGAAATTTTCTCTTTGTTGAAATAGGTCTATAGAGTTTGACTTCAGTACAAGTTGTCACAATGTGCTCCTTGCTACGCCGTATGCTTCTGGATATGATGGGGATCGGTTCGGATTTTTGAAGAATCATGTGTTTGATTGCATCAAAATTTATTACTTGTGATGCGGCATAGTTGAGAGTTATACCTTTAACTTTACAGACCGTTTCTTCTAAATTACTTTTCGTCGAGTGAACCTTAAATGCATAATTCTTGGGGCCTCCAGAAACAAACTTAGTTATGTATGAGTTAGAGCCATAACTCTCCAACTCGTCTGTCATGTCTCCAATAAATTGCCCCGTTGATATATCGGGGTCATTATTTTTTGAAACATAAATCACGGAATCTGTATCATAGTATAAGACTCTTTTATCAAGAGCTTCAAGATAGGAGTATAATTTAAGGCGCGCTTGCGCTGTTACGTAAGCCGCTATAACAACATTAACAGTCGGCAACGGATCGCTGGCTTCTTCTATATATTCATAATTGACAAGTAATGTTTTATCGTTGACGGGTATAACCCCATTGATATAAATTGCAGGGTTAATAAACATTGCAAATAAATCTGCTGGTTTATTTACAATTTTCGTCTTTGGTTGATTCTCTCTTTGACCGAATTTTCCCCAAAACGAGTTAAGTATTAATTTCGCCAGTGATCTTAGCCCTGGATTTTCAATAATTTTGGTATACTCTAGTTTAACATCTTCCTTTTCAAAGAACTGATCAATGTATTTAACTTTGTCTTCCTCTATTTCACAATCTTTAGGCCAGCCTGATGCTTCCTGTTTGATTTTAATGAATTTATTCATCATGGATGTGAATAATCCTTCCTCACCGTTTTCTTTATTAAACTTTCGTACGTTATATTTCCAGATTTCATGTATTTTTTGTATTTTATATCCTTTTTCTATGGCTTTAAGTACCTCGTCCAGAACCCATGTTCCTTCAAGTACCCTTTCTTCGCTGGTATGCTTACATTCGTTGTAATTCATGTCTTGACCACATGTTCGACAAAGAATAAACATCAATTTATTGTTTATTTTTTGAGGGAGTACTGGATGGTACAACTCTTCTGGTGGGAGAATTGTGCATTTAATTAAACCATCTATATTATTTAGGTTTAATTTGTTACACGCATCTCCTACATACACTTCTGGATGTGATAGTGGAAATTTAGAACTCTTACAGATGTACGGATAGAGGGAACAAACATCGGCGTATTTAATTTTTTCCGTATCTTTTATTTCATAGTATTCGCATGTATTTCCTGTTCGTCCTCCATAAAAAGCATCTCTTGGATTTAGTTTTGTCAAAATTTTATTGTAATGGGTATTAGTATAGGATTTTACCTCTGGATTATTTTTTAATAAATTTCTAAAATCACACTCCCACATTTCATTAACTAAAAAACCGAAATCTTTTAGTCTCATAATTTTTGCCTTTGTGGTTTCATATCTTAAATTTAGCGTTTCTGAGGGGTCCTCGGAAAGAGGATCGTTCCTGCCGAACTTGTAGCATACAGTACATCCATGGAAATAACATTCTTGAAATTCAAATACCTCATTTGTTTCGGAGCAGTAACCATCGACTTTTACACCATTTAAAACAGCTTCTTTACCATTAGCAGCATGTAAGATGTTGATTTTTCTGTGATTCTCGGTCCAAAGTAACCAATCTATGGCAATTTTGCTCTGCCTGTTTCTCCATCGGTATCCATTTTTTGGTATGATTCCTATAGTATTAGGCTTCAAAAAATTTCTTCTAAAAATTTTATTGCATGCTGAAGCAATAGTTGTGGCTTCAGTAAATGGACATACATTGGTAGTTTGTATAAGTTGTTCTCTAAACTTTAAACATGATTGCGCAAGAATTTCGACATCCGATACGCAGTAGTCTACCAGATCTCTTTGCATATCGAAACCATCATTTTCATGCTCTACAAACCATTTAAGAAATTTGGCTCTGTCTTCTTCTTTCATACTATCTGGGGAGTAATATTCAATTGATGGTAGAGGTCCTATATAGTTTTCATTTGCCTTTGTATTAAATAGGTGCGGGAAGTAGCCTTTTTTAAAAATATCATCAAGTCCAAATGCCTTTGGTAGTTTGGCTAAAGGCATAGGGAAATAGTTAAGTGAGTCGATAAATTTTACATTTTCAAGTTGCATCGTAATTATTTTGGTACCTCTCATGATTAACTCAGGTGTAAAATCTGTCTTTGTCATAATGTAGTTTAATATAAACTGGTGATCAAAAGCCTGACCATTATGGGCTATTACAATAATTTCTTTAAAGTTTTTCCTCATTTGTAACAAATGGTTAGTAAATGTCCCCGCTGGGTCTATACCTCTGACTTTTTGTAACTTTAGACCGCATTTTTTACAAGTATCTGCTTCAGAATCCATGCACTCATCGCAGTATTGTTTGAAAACACAGAGATTGACTTCATGTAAAAACGTTGAATTTTCCAATAGTTTGTCTTGGCTCGTCTCTAAATCGTAGAATACAAAAAGAACATCTTTAATCTTAGGTTTTCCCTTATCAGGCCGAATATAACATAGATGATCCTCGGGTGCATGTTTATTACAAATTTTACAATAAATTTCACCACATACATGTGCTCTTTTGGCTTTAATGGTTTTTAAACAAATAGAACATAGTTTAATTTGTTCGCATACTGTAAATTTGCCTGACGAATAATCCTTTTTATGATTTTCGTAACAGTTTTGACTTCTAAAAAATCGTAGACAGTCCTGGCATTTAATTTTTATTGCTATTTCACAAGCAGGGGCTTGCTGACATGCCTGACAGGTTCCACCACATCTGTGCTCATTTTTGTGATCATATGGGACGTAACACTTTTCACAAAAATAGTTAGAACAAAAAGCTGCTGTCAGCGATGTAATTACATTAAAATGGCTTTTGTAATGTAATAAGTTCAGCCGTTTATTGCTTTCAGTTGAACCTTCAAATATAATATTTCGTCCTTTTGATCCATAGCTATAAACAACTAATTTATATTCTTTTAGATGATTTTGAAATTGTATTAACTCGGGAATTCCACCTCCTGCCTCAGGAATGCTAATTTTAGCTCTCTCCAACAATGATCTTGTTCTTTCGGTTTGAATTTTACTAATATCTCTTCTAACCTTACTGAATTCGGGATCTCTTTTATTATGGGCAATGGCGACTACCAAAGCACGTGGTAAACACAGGTTATCGGTATTTTTAATACTTATAATACCTCGTCGCTTGTCACATTCCTCGTGAAAGCTGTTATAATTTTTTCCTCTGCCCCCACCAACAGGTAATCTAACAGTTGTCACACTAAGACAAAATGATTCTGTATTAAGACCTGCTGAGTTTGACTGATAAATGCCACTTATAACACTCCAAACATCTTGAAAGGTTATGTCTTTAGCTGCTTTGAAGCGAATCCAACCTTCTCCTCGGTTGAAGTCTTTAGAGCAAAAACTAAAACCCACACGATCTAAGGGTTGTAGGCCTACTGTAGCGTTTTGAATAATTTGATTAATTCCTTTTTCCACCCAACCAACTGGTTCAACTCCCTGTGGAACAGGTTTTAACTTAAACTCTAGAGTGCGTCCTGTAAGGTTAAATTCTCGTAACTTTTTAACAACGTCTTTAACAATAATAAACTTCTCCATCTTTCTGTAAATTTCTACAAGATGTGTCTGTCCGGTTGCCTGTCTAAAGTAGATATGACAAGGTCTTTCTGCAGACGCCTAGTTATAATGTAGGATCTGTCGAGATTGGAGTGGGGGTAGTGAATTGTAGGGGTGGGGGAAAAGAACTTATTGGGTTACTCAAAAATGAAGCGGGAGGGGATAATTAATTCGCGAGATTGAATTAATGAGGTAATGAACTAAAAGTAAATTATACTGGGAGTGTAGGGTCATTGAAGTGATATCTTCTTGGAATCAGCCATACTTGGTTAGAAGGTGATTTTTACCCTAATCTTAGTTTTTGTAGTATTTTTTACTGGACCTAGTTCTTACATGTTATTACTTTTCAGGTGGTTATTTTAAACAGTCACATGTTTAAACATGCAAATTGTTAGTTGAATTGAAATATGTCTTGAATTCATAATTAAAAATGCATAAAATGCAGTGGCCTTATTTAACGCTATAGCAAACTAATGATAGACAAATACTAATACTGTATAATAATAGTAAAATAAAATAATTCAGAAAATCCACTTTTTTGGAATACAAAGAACTCACCATAGTTACAAAATAATAAAAATATCTATACATACTTAAAGTATAAATAGTACAATTTTAATAAAAACAATATACTTTTTTGTAGTTTAAATTAATATTGTCTTAAATAAGCGTATAATGTTTAAGGGCAAACGTTCTCCTTAAACCTTTTATATTTAAAAAACTTTTTGTCTATGCGTTTGCGAGCTCATCATCAGGGTCGTAATGTGAAGAAATTTTGAAAACGATTACAAAGTCAGGCTAACAGGTAAAACGTAAATATCAATCATCACCACTGATCATCAATGATATTTGCCTCGTCAATCAACACATCAAATAAATCCGAAATTAACAAAAGACCACTATACTGCCGTTTTTGTGTCAATATCCGTTATAAAAAAAAAAAGAAGACAACGGTCCCTAAGAACGTTTGCAGAAAAGGTTAGTCTATTTTTATTTTATAAACACTGTCAACAGCCAATTACTCTGTGTTATCGCAACCAGAACTACAACACTGACATCGAGTGATATTTGAAAAAAGTGAGTCGTTAATAGCATATGGGTGGAACCCTCGTAGATCGCATACAAAACTATGATAAATCATCGAATCATTGTACACAACAATAATAGGTCCATTTACTAGTAAAATATGCTGATTAGAGTTCAGCGTCCGCATGTGGTTCTTTTTTTTTATTTATTGAAGAGAAAAAAATCTATGTTGCCTTCGGCCATCCAATAGAAGGTCCACTCTAGGTAAGTGTGAAAATCATTCAATTCGATGAATATAATATAAAGGTTTATGTATGTTACACTATATATTTCATAAGAATATTTCATTGATATAATAATTATTTTTAAATCAGAACGGTTTAATCCAGATAAAACCAATGCCTTTTTTTAACTAACTACAACTTGATTGGTAAACACATTTTGCGATCAGGTACAAGCAACTGCTATTTAATCTACCTAGACATCTAGGTCGGTTCCCTGTGAAAAACCTTAAAATTATCCCAACTACTTGAATACTTTTCTCGATTTCGTTCCATCCTTTTGATCTAGCTTTATCCTTGACATACACGTATGTTTAACTTAAATATTAAAACGTAAACCCCCCCCCCCCCCTTTTTATGTAACTTGTTTAATGATTTAATGTAAATACAAGGAGATTGTCTAATCCTAAATCTAAAACTATTATTCTACGTAAAATATACCATGTAACATTAACAACATAATATACAATTAAATTAAAATGGTCGTTCTTAATCAAGAGGCTTATGATTATAACACCGATTAATTATACCAATTACTTATAAACAAAGTTTTGTGCCTTAAATTTAATAAATAATTTTAAAATAATAATATTTTTAATCCACACTGCATCAGTCAACAGAGTCCTAAACAGGTTTGTACAGGAACTTTAAAGCATATCTACAATTACTATATCAATTACGCATGTCACAAAAAGGAAAAAAGTACATTATAATGTTTGTGTTGAAATGGATGCCATCATAACGGAATGCGCATGGCTGAATAATGGAAATTTCTCCATAAGAAAATACATGTGTTTTAGGAGATACCGTCTCAAGTAAGGGAATACCTACTATTGTTTTCTGACCAGAACGTCAGAGCCAACGTCAAGTTTATAAATGGTCAAATTTTGTATCTACGGAGGACGACGCAAACGTCAGACACGTTGCCGACGCAAACGGCACGACGTCAAGTTTATAAATCCAGCTTTAAAGTTAAATTAAACTGGATAAAACATTAAAATTCGATAAAAATAGCTGTCACAATATTAAATATTTTAATCAGAACGGGCAAAAAAAAAATCACTCGTTTCAAAAATCGTATAAAAAAAGCTATGTTCCATTTAAAAAACACCTTATCCATAGCGTAACGCTTTTGTTTCTGGTTCAAATAAATTTTTGGCTTCATTTTTGAATTCTGCAGGAAAAAGTACATCGATTGGCTATTTTGGATTTTTCTTTAAATACAAGGAAGCTTAAAAATGAGCCCCTGTTTAGTCCTCGTTGGAAGACCCTGTACTTATTAAAGTCTACTTTAAGCTTTAAATCAATAAATCTCCAAAACTACTGAACTGAAGTACATGAGTTTTACATCATTATAAAGGGAATTAAAATACCTTTAAAATAAAGAATCACTCGACCCCCATTTCCATTTAATATTATAGGGGTGGTGCCACCCCGCCCAGGGGCTGCACGTGTTAACGTGATTTTTTTGCCAATTTTGTGTCCTCCTCGAAAACAAAATCGACGGGTCTGAGCGTTTTTCCAAAAAAGAACTGAGCTACCAGTAAATTTCTCTGTTTCGCTTTCGATGCGCCACCCTGTATATTAAAAAGGCTTTGTCGATAAAAATAATACTTTATGACAATAAAGCATATTTTGATTTGATTTTATTTGGAATCTGACTAAAATTTCGCGTAGGGTTAGAAATCAAATCAAAGCTATACTATTTTATTTAAAAAAAAATGCCACAATGCTCTATACTGTTTTTGTGAAGCACCCTCCTGCGTTTACAAAAATATTTGTATTTAGCCATTTGCAATTCGCAATTAAAATTATTAATTTGTTTATTAATTGCCTCTAATCTTAAAACCAGCCAAATTTAAGTTAATAATTAAATAAACAATAAACAAGTTCGTTCTTTGTAATTACAGTGAGCGAGAATAAAATGTCACTCAGCATAGGCACAATTTTAATTAAGCGAACTATTTTTGGAATTGCGCCTAGCATGTGCCGGGTATGTGCTTAACGTCCTGTAATTAGATCCATTAAAAACTATTATTCATATCATCAATACCGTGAAATTCAATAAACTTTAATAGAAACAGCAAATCAATTCAGCTGCATACTGATATCACAGTTCGCCACACACATATTTCTGCAAATCCCGCGCATCCCTGCAAAAAGCAAACTGTTCTGAACGTTTAAAAGATGTCATTAGAATCGCGCTAAGAATCGACGGCGACGCGTCGCAGTGTAAAGTTGGACGCCCGCGACGCGCAAGTCGATACTTTGCTTCCTGGCGCCTTTCCAACCCTTCTTGCAGCAGGACCAGTGTGCCAGCCAGCAGGACAGTGCAGCAATGGCGGATAAAAAACCTGATGGTACTCAGTTTTACCAACGGCCGCCGCAATTAGGGAAATGGGAATCGTTCAGTACCTTCCTGTGGAATTCCGAAACCCACCAGTTCCTGGGAAGGACTGGAGCAAGCTGGGGTAAGTCATAGTTTCACATTTTATTCCTTAGTACTTAAAATCCATAAAAATTCGTTCTTTTTAAGAGTTCTAAGCAAGTTTCAAATGCATTTCATTATCTTCATTTAGACCTTCATAGAAATTCCGGTTTTACCCCGGTAGAACTCCTTCAAATTAATTTTTTAACCTCTACGAGCCTCCTGACCTACTACAATTATTTTAACAGATATTCAGACTTTTCATTGGGAATAATTAAATATTCTTTTATTCAGGTTTGTTCATTCACTGCAATATTCTTCTCCCGTTTGCATCTAATTAATTTCCCCTTTTCCCCCCCTCATGACCTTTTGATATTCAACCCGGTTACGACCATGTTATATAACCGTTAACTTTTTCACCTATTTATAAACCTCGCGATATGAAAGTAGATTGAGTTTTGTTTTATATTTTAAATGAAGGTATAATATCCTGTATTGGAAAATATTTCGGGGGGAATTTATATGGGGTAAGAGATCACATATCCAAGGGGAATTTTCTTTGAGGTATGGCGCCGTCGCGGCGCCG
Organism: Polydrusus tereticollis; assembly: GCA_963920685.1. Taxonomy (NCBI): domain Eukaryota; kingdom Metazoa; phylum Arthropoda; class Insecta; order Coleoptera; family Curculionidae; genus Polydrusus; species Polydrusus tereticollis. The sequence continues at coordinate 75,266,496 of OY987327.1, forward strand.
TTTAGAATTTTGGAAGGACGACGCCCGCTATGCAGGTCGATTTTTGTTTTTGGTTTTTTAGGGTTCCATAGCAATGAAAATGTTGCAGGTGATTGTTTTAGCATTCATCTATATGGAAAATATTTGAACAAGTTATTAACTAACCTAAACAAACAAAAATAAGTTAGGAAATAAAGATAATCTGTGTCAAAGAAGGCACTTAAATAAAAAAAAAATGTAATTTTAAAAGGCTCAATTATTGACACATTTACAACATTAAATAATATAATTTGAGACGAAATAACTATATTATAGATACATTAAGAATATATATCGCCGTGTCATTTTAATTCCTACTATATTACAAAGGAAAGTAATACAGTAACTTTAAATTAAGTCGAGAATTAGGTCTTGTTTTGTACCTAATCATATTACTTTTTTTTTCGAGGGCCCGTCCAAATACCATGTGCACTTCGGCCAGGTTTGGCCTAGTTTGGTCCAATATCCGCTCATTTATCCCGCAGTTCCTAGCACTAGTTTGTGTAGGTCAACTGGGGAGTGTGTCGGAATATCCTCTGGTTCTGTTCTTACTTTACTGCAATCAATCAACTACCTGATTAAACCCTATTGTGTAGATCCCATCATCTTCAAACCGCAATAAATGGGTGCAGGGTCGGCTTGAAAATATAGCTCATATCTTACAATCATCTATCATATTGATTTATTTTTATTTTGAATTAAAGAGATATTTTAAACCAGGATCGTTTATTATAATAATCATATTTTGTGACATAATAAGTACAATAAAAATTAAGTTTTTACAGTCGTCAACAAAGTACACTAGGTATATGAAAAATATTTTTACAAGTTATTATGATTAAAATTTACAATGTTACGATTTAGACTACATACTAATACAAGATTAAAATTAAGTTTAAGATTTAGATACAGTACAATGTGTGAATATAGTACAATCAATCTGTTATGGAAAAGCGGGTTTACGGGAAAAAAATGCCATAAGCGATTTTATTTCATAAATGCTTAGGGGGGCATGTGATTAGCTTAAAACCAAATTGTCGCCCCCCCTTGGGCGTTTGTGGGAAACTCACAAAGAATTTTGACTTGATTTTCCGCAAAAACGGTAAGTCGCAGAGAAATATTTTGTAAACAAATATTGTAGAAAACAATATTCTCCACAATTTATCTTATGGAGTCACTGCGCTACGACTAAAAGTGCAGAAAGCAGAGGGCGCCAAAGTCGCCAAAAATCAGTTTTTCTTTATTTTCGACGCGAAAAATATTTTTTTGCTCAATCGCATAAATAGAAAAGTGGTAGAGCCCAAAAAATCCTATAAATTGAGTCCGCGCTTTTTTTTACAATGCACGGTTACGGAGATATAGCGCTGTTATATGTTAATGTTAAATGCCCTTGATATTTTAAAACAATTAGGGGATATATCTTGATATGGAGTAATAAGAACTCGTAGAATAGAGTAATATTTTCAAATCGACGTTAGAATACCAGTATAATGGCCTTATACAAGTATTGTTAATAACTAATTCTAATTGTGTTACGAGATTACAATAAAATTACCATTAACATTTTAAATGTGGGTCAAAACGCCTGCCTTTCTGTGACGTCAATAATCTGTAGTTGCCGATGTTATCAAATATGCTGTTTTTGCAATTTTATTACTCTAGTACAATAGTATATTTGTAGAGTTAAATGGACTAAATTGATTTCATGACCATACATTATCAGTAATGTTTTGATTAAAATTTGTTGATATTTTTAAAGCGATTTGGTAAAACAATACAATAATCAGTAAAAAATCCAAGAATAAATGACAGCCGGATAATTATTAATATTCGTATCGTAGTTCATTCATGGCAACTGTGATTTGATATAACAGTGGTATACTTAATCAGCATTTTTTAATTGAAATATCTCGAAAACGGTTGGAGCAAATATCAACATAATATTATTATATATTTAATATTAAAAAAAAAATGCATTACATGTTTCTAAAATATACTGGATGTTCTACTTAAAGTTACCCAAGGTTGCATGTTAAACTAATTTGCCATACTCATTTGTTTTATTTCGTAACAGTTTCCTGTGATTAGTGTGCCAGATAAGGGTCAATATTAATAGAATGCTAAGACGCTGCATTCCGTTGGTACTTCCAGGCCCTATATCTCCGTAACCGTGTATCGTAAAAAAAAGCGCCAACTCAATTTATAGGATTTTTCGGGCTCTACAATTTTTGTATTTATGCGATTGAGCAAAAAAATATTTTTCGCGTCGAAAATAAGGAAAAAGTGATTTCTGGCGACTTTGGCGCCCTCTGCTTTCTGCACTTTTAGTCGTAGCGCAGTGACTTCATGAGATAAATTGTGGAGAATATTGTTTTCTACAATATTTGTTTACAAAATATTTCTCTGCGACTTTTTGAGTTTCCCACAAGCGCCCAAGGGGGGGGGGGGCGACAATTTGGTTTTATGCTAATCACATGCTCCCCTAACCATTTATGAAATAAAATCGCTTATGGTATTTTTTTCTCGCAAATTTTACAGATTGGCTGTACTAATACAGTAAAGGTTTACAATAATCAATTTTGGATACCTAATTCTATACTTTACTCTAAATTTAGTTCACTATCACTATCGTCATCTAAATTTATTGTTAAGGGTTGAACATTAGTACTCATACATACATAAGAATTTTCCATTTTAATTACATGTTGTAATATACAGTTTTTTAACTGTCTGCAGAAATGTTACTTACTATGTTAGTTATTAATTCTACTACAGATGTATTTAATGTGGGGGAAGTATTATTCCTTCTAATATTTGATTTTACTTGGTGACATATTAGTTCGAGTGGATTAAATGCACAATAGTAGGAAGGAAGACGTAACAGTGTATGCCCATTTTCTGTTGCAAGTTTATCACAAAAGTTTTTTTCAAAATACAGTACAATCTCTTAATAGCGGCCACCCTCGGGGAATCAAATGTTGGTCGGTTAATAGAGAAAAATGAAAACAATTAGTCTGCATTTTACAGTGTTTGTTTATTAATAAGTATCTACATATACACTGTTTAAAATTTCGTGACTATTTTAACACCAAATGAACACCAAAAGTGGTCTATATCGATACAAACCAAAACGGTGTTAAATGGTGTTAAACTCGTACACCTACAGAAAAGTAAAACTTACACCTAGATGGGATTAAAATAGACTACTAATTTAATCAAAATGTAGTAACTTTTACACCATGATGCATTCGTTTTAACAACTATTTGGTGTTAACAGGGAATCAACTTTACTCCATAAAAAAACAATTCTACACCAAATTTTGTTATGTTTAACACTATATAGTGTTATTATAAATGTTTAATAAGGGGTGAAATTTACACCATAAAAAACCATGTTTCACACCATATAGTGTTAAATCTAATTTACCAGGGACTCAATTTAACTCCATAAAAAATTCATTCCACGCCAAATTATATGATGTTTAACACTATATGGTGTTATTATAAATTTGATAAGGGGTCAAATTTACACCATAAAAAACCATGTTTCACACCATATAGTGTTAAATTAAATTTACCAGAGACTCAACTTTACTCCATAAAAAAGTCATTCTACACCAAAAGCGATTTAAATCTTATCATGAAAATGGTATCTATTTTATTTTTGAAAAATATTTTACGAAAATGAAATAAAAAATCTTGATCGGTACTTTATAACTAAGTACCTAGGTACCTACTAGTTTTTCCATTAAATTATTAAGAAGAAAGTGTAAAATGCTTGAAAATTCCATTTTTTTCTGAATCTCAAACTTTATTTCTAATAAGTATCCCACCCCAGTGGTACTAATCTGAGATTTGTAAAAAAAAAACTGTTAAACAAGACTTACTTTATTTTATTACAAAAATATTTTATAACAAAAATAGGTACAAAATAGCACAAAAACTTGTTTAAAAAATCGTAACTGTGTTTTGGTATCCAATATAGTCAATATAATATACCATGTTGTGGGCTTGATGCAAAAAGACAACATTGGTGACTTTTAAGATCTTTGTACATTTCGCTCTAAGTCTGGCTTCATTCTAACATTTCTCACTTTTTACCTGGAATTTACACCATAATTTAGTTCCCACTAAAAACACTATTAAAAAAAATATTTAATCAATCAAATTTTATTGATGAGCATCATAATGCTGTACTATATTTTGCAACGATATACAATTTATATACAAAACTTAAACAAGGCTTTTAATGACAAACAAGTACCTAGGTAGGTACCATTTTGAATTGGCCTTAGTAAAATTTATTACATTATTTTTAATAACATTTAAGGGAAACTTACGGGAACTAACCTAACTAAAACCCGAGCTAAAACCATAGTTGTTCGAAAGATGATAATACAAAAATATATGTAATTACCTTTTAAACATCCAGTTATTGCAGGTTCTCTATTATAGTCTGATCGCAAATCCAGCAATCTGAATAAAAATCCCTTTTCAACCTCTTGTATAAAAGTTTTGAAATCTTCAGGTTCAATCAGGCAGCCTGCATTGTCAGAAACTTTAAAAAACTCAATACTATCTGGTGGTTCTTGCAAGAATTTTTTTAGTGCTACAAATGAAAAAAAAACTGAAAAGTTGGCCAATATAATCAAATAAGTACCTAATTATATTACTTAAGTTCTTTAAAACATTGTACACATTTAGTACCTAATGTCTAATGTGTGTAGGTAAAAACCTTCTAAAACTAACTGAACAACGCCACAAAAATGATAACAGAAAAGGCTACTTTTTTTTTACACTTCAAATGGAGTATAATTAACACCAGAAAAATAGTTTAAAATTCCCCATATATTCCGCAAGAAAAATATGCCCTGTGGTTTAGGCGGTAGTTATTTTAAAAAAGAAAAAAAATATAGGTGCTTTAGGTACCTATATATCTATACCTAGTAATAATAAAACATAAACCAAAAAATTATTAACTGTACCTAGGTAGTAGGTACCTGTATAAATAAAATCATATCAACTCACCTTGAGTAATAAATTCATGATAGGTTGCTTCCTCCCTGTTTAATGAAATATATTTTTGTATGTTGTTATATTCAACTTTAATAAAAACACTCATTTTTTCTCAAACAATGGACAGAACACAGAACACTTAAACAAGTCCGCATGGAATGGAATTAAACACGTTAAAACAGAACGACGTAGATGGGCAAGGCGCACCGCACATTCTTCCCGCTCGTGCTGCTCTACTCAATCCACTCAGAGACAGGAGAGAAGATTGCGACGTTGCCAATAATATATTTTAATTGAAACAACACCAAAGAGTAGTTGACAATTCTTTGTGATTAGTTTTTAAAACACTAAATTTACTGGAAACATTTTCTTTTATTATTGTTATGCAACATAACTATAAAATCAAACATTTTAATGGTACAGTAGCGCGAAATAAATAATTAATAATCCACCAATTTCCTTGTATTAAAAAGTATCAAGGAAAAAACCAGCAATGTGACAACTTCATTTTCTCTCCATATAATTATTCTATTTAACTCGTATAAGGGGGTGAAATCAAATTTCTTTTCAGTGTGAACTTAAAATATTTACACCGCATGGTGGTAAATTACGTTTTTACTTTTAACCAACTGATGCGGTGTTAAATTTAACACCATTTGGTTTAAATTTCGTACACCGTTTAGGAACATCGTTTCACACCGGCAAAATTTTTAACTGTGTACAGGGTGCCCGAAATTGGTGCTGACAGTATTGCGATCCCGGAAACTAAAAGGGATAGAAAGGCGGTTAAATAGGGAAAGTTTTAGGCAATTATGTAAGTAGTTTATTGGTGCTTGCGGATCGATTCTGGTTCTTTTGGGTTTTAAGATATTTTGAATAAACCAAAATGTTGCATTTTCTTAGATCGGCAGTAATTTTTTTATTACCCAATATTTTTTAAATCCGAAAACACATTTTCATTGCCACTTTTTACATATAAGATACCTCATATTTGACAAATCCCCATAAATAAAAGTCCAATGTGGTAAGGTCCGGAGACCTAGCAGGCCAGCGCACAGGACCACTGGTAGATATTACCTTTTCACCAAAAGTCTCTAATAAAAATGTTTGTACTTGTCTGGAATTATGCGCGGGACAACCATCTTGCTGCAGCCACACAACTTCTTGAAGTGCAGGAATAATTTGATTTTGCAACATTGCAAGGTATCTTGGACCGGTCAATGTTTGGTCATAAATAAAAGGACCAATTAGCTGATTTTATAAAAATAATAAAAAGTATGCAAAAGATCCATCGTAGCCATTATAATATTGCTAGATAAATTGCGAAGATAAATAATTCAAGCGTTTTTTGCAGTTAATTTAAACCAAAATAAAATATTTCTTACCTACTAATTATTCCACACCACACATTAAATCCAAATCGTATTTGCAATCTGCGTGGTTCGAGTAATTGCGGGTTTTCAAAAGCCCAGTGATGGATTATTTTTATTAAAGATTCCACAGTTGGTGAAATGTGGTGAAATTCGCATTTCTGTCATTTTTTATACCTATAACACGCTAGCATATCAAACTTCTCTTCGTTAGAATAATTTAACGCCATTATTAATGATGTTTATTACAACGTAGAAAAATTATTTGATAGATTAAAAAATTTCATTTGTTTAAAGTTCAAAGCCTTCTAAACAAAAATGTTACAATAAAAAACTTATCGAAATAGGTATCTATTAGATAGGTACCTACTAGATTTTTATGATTTTTAAAAAAGTTATTACATTTTAACTTTAATTTAAAATAGTATAAACTTATATTGTTATTTAATTAACTTTATTCTTAAGGAAAAGAACTATCCGATATGTCGGTGTTACCAAATATATTCGAAAATAAATTTTTTTGTTATTTTGAGGTTATAAATTTTTATTTTGTATTAGTGTTTAGTATCATAGTATAGGAAATATTAAGTACTTTCTGATGAGTACAAAATCCAATATGGCGGTCATAAGAAAAAAGAAAGTTGATGATGGTTACAGGAAACCGAAACGTTGTAACCAAGATATGATCAGGTAGGCATCTTCTATGTAAAAAGGGACAACGAAAATGTGTTTTCGGATTTAAAAAATATTGGGTAATAAAAAAGTTACTACCGATCTAAGAAAATGCAACATTTTGGTTTATTCAAAATATCTCAAACCCAAAAGAACCAGAATCGATCCGTAAGCACCAATAAACTACTTACATAATTGCCTAAATCTTTCCCTATTTAACCGTCTTTCTATCTCTTCTAGTTTCCGAGATCGCAATACTATCAGCACCAATTTCGGGCACCCTGTATGTAAATAATTTTAAATGTTTTTGTTTAAATTTACCAGAACTAAAATTAAATCAGATGAAGCCGATTTACCAATATATAATGCACGTGCATACTAACATATATATTATACAATGTACTGTATGTTTGCTTTGAGATTCTTATTTTTTAAGATAATCAGATATTAATGATTGCTTCATCTTTTTTATACTATTTTTATAAAATTCATATTCACATTTTAATAGCAATTTAGAAATGTTTGTTGACTTGTCAAAATTGTTAACATTATAAAAAATTTCCTAAGTCTCTCAAACTTGCGCAGGCTTCATATAGGTTGATATTTTTGACACTGGAGCAAGTTTAGGTTCCTTTTCCTCTGTCTCAGAGTTGGGAGTAGTTTCATCCGTTTTTTGGATCTCTTTAATACACTCGATGATAGTAAATTCTGCACTTTCTGTTGGCAAATCGTTATCAATAGAGGCAAATTATTTCAAGTTCACAAATGTGTCCTTGTGCAAGCCAAATATTATCTTCTTCTTCGAAGTCTTCGATATTGATATCGGCAGACTCGCCACATAGTTTCTTAAAGGTAATATCTAACCATCTAATTAATGCATTGAAGTTTTGACATTGACATTGAGCAGATTCGAGGGCTTTTACTTGAATTATGGGCCTGGATATTGGTAAGTGCTTGTTTCGCGCCTTACAAAACCAGTTAAAACTAACTTGGTCTACTGCCAGTCCTTCGGTTTTGGGACAGTTTTTTTTTTGTTCACCGTTGCCCCCTTCTTGAAACAAATGTCTATAAACTTCAGCTTTATTTTGAAGTAACATAGTCAATTATATCTCACACACTTTAAATTTTTCAGCCGATTTCCTGGTACTAAAACCAGTTTTTTCACTTTCCTTGAATATTTCAATTTTCTCGCTTGAAGAAAGACATTTCCTTTTGTCCGCCATCTTCAAATATTCACGTTAGTCCCAAAACACACAAAAACTGTTCAAGAGAAAACTAATGTTAACAACCAATTTATCAGCCTTAAAGCAAATTGAATGGATCCGCCTGCAATAAAGTAATTAGTGTATGTACCTATATTTTTTAAGGCAAGGGCCTAGCGACATTGAAGCACCGGTTCCCGTCAGATCACCGAAGTTAAGCGGTGTCGAGCGCGGTTAGTACTTGGATGGGTGACCGCTTGGGAACTACCGCGTGCTCTTGTCTTAGGGAAGAGTGTAAAATGAGTCGACATCAAAACCATCCTATTCGCGCCGGACAGGCCGGATGAGATCGGATATCTCGTAGGATGAAGGTGCCGTTTCACACTCCCCAGTCGGTAGACCGCACGATTAAAAACCGTACGGTCGATGACCGGTTCAAGATGGCCTCTGATACGCCGACGACCGTAAAAAATAGTAAATAAAAAAAAAAATAATAATAATTTTTTAAGAATTATCGGGTCGGGTTTTACTGCCCCTAATGGAGGGTGTTTTTAGCATTAATGTGTACTAAAAATTCCGATAATGAGTGCTCGCGGTCGTTTAACAGATGGATCGCTAAAGAGGAGTATTAGATAATGGAATTTCCATTTCTAATATGGGGAATTCATAACCGGTCGTCTAACGCAGGTGGTAATTTTATAGAGGCGGTCGCAAACAGAAGTTTTACTGTATATATTACTATTTAGTTAGAACTAAGAAACATTTTTACTTGACGACTATGATAACTAGCACTGTCCATTAGAATAATGCTATATTTGGGTATATTTTTAAAAAGTCGATGTTCAAACATATCTTGAAAAAGTCGTGCATCAGTGTCTTGGTGGTAATCTGCTATGTTTTTAGCTAAGAGCAACAAAGAGTTAAACAAATCAATTTTGTAAACCTGCGTGTAATTGTTATTCTTTTGCCTTTATTTGGAGGAGCCTGGGTTTGACATTTTTTTGGAAAATCATTCCATTCTGTTCTTGTAGTATCCCTAAACGTGTTTGTCTTTTATCAATTGTGTAATATTTAAAACCCATTTTAAGCAAAGTTTTTCTTGAGCTTGAAATGCTACAAGAAATATTTGATTCGTCGTTGTCAAACTTCTTTATTAGGGAAACCAGGGTATGTAAAGATTGTTCTTCATACACTTGATAAATTTTACGAAGTAAGAAAGGATGTAAATTTTGAGAATTTTATGAGCAGAGGGTTTTATGGCAGTGAAATAAGGAACGGTATAATGTAAACTTTACTTTACCGTTTGACTTTCTCGTCCGCATAACCTGCAGCTTAAGTCTCCGTTGTACAGTTGCATATGGCGCAGGTGCTTCTTAACGGCCATGTGTCCTGTCAGAATTCCTGTGGTAATTTTCAGCCGATTTCTGCTGATCAGAACATCAGAAGTAGCTGTCTCGATAATTTCGGGTCTGGGTCCCCAATAAAAGATTTGCTATAATTTAATCCCTGTCTGTTGTACCAGTACAATTTGTGTTGATTCTTTGTCTATCGTGTTTCGACATCTCGTACTGTACACCTTGGGACTCTGAGTGCCGGTTCTGGACATATGAATGTCTTTTCCGAATCCTTTCTTGCAAGATCGTCAGCCTTTTCATTTCCTGTAACACCTTCATGTCCTGTTACCCATTGTAGCACTACTTTGTTATCTTTCGCCTGGGCCACAAGTTCCTCTTGGCATTCCCGTATAGTATTTGTAGAATTATATCGTTGATCTTTAGACTGCAATAAAACCCTCATTATCCCTTTGACCATAAAATAAATAAGGAAATCCCAAATTTTAAAACCTTTTCGAGTAGAGCCGGACCAGGTACAAATTCAATTTATACCTATGCCTGATGCATATATAAATACAAACTGATTTTTAATAATTTTACAATTGTATGATTACAAATGTTCAACCCTTAATTATAAGTTTAGGCTTAGATGAAGATAGTGATAGTGATACAGAGTTAAATTTTGAATAAATTGTCAATAGTTTTTAAGAATTTAATTAATTTTTATTGTACTTGTCATCCTAATAGTTATACTTTGAAATTATATTAGTTTCAATTATCATTAATTGTTATCATTATTTTACATTTATTATAGGTACCTAAAACTAAAAATACCTGTCTATTTATTTTAAATTATAAAAATAAATCATGTGGTGTAGGTACATTTTCAAGCCGACCCTGATCCCATTTATTCAGCTTTGAAGAGGTTGAGGCGTATAAAATAGGATTTAATCAGGTAGATTATTTATGGCAGTAAGAGTCAACGGTATAATTCTGCAAATATTATACCAGTCTTGATGTCACCTTGTTCACCTTGTTGCATGTTAGCCTCTAAGGGCTGCTTGGCTGTCGGAATATTGTTTTTATACACTGTAGGGTGGCGAGATTTATACAATTTTAAAATATCTCTTTAGCTATCAAGAAATTATATTTACTGATTTTCTGTGTAAAGTGATCACAAATTAATTTAATTTTAAGTTTAATAGCGCACTGAGAAGGAGGTATTCAAAGGGCAATGACTTTATATTAGGTTAGTAAAAAGTTTTGTGATTTTACATAACGGAATTTCTTTTATCTTTTATTTTATGCATAAAGATGTAAAAAACAATTAAGGAAAACAATAATTTTCGATTTTCACTATATTTTAATAAATAAACACATAACAGCTGTTTCGGTACACTGTACCTTCTTCAGATGTGAGTACCTACTTTAATACATAAGTATTAAAGTACTCACATCTGAAGAAGGTACAGTGTACCAAAACAGCTGTTTCACGTAATGTGTAGGTACAATGGTGGCTAAAAACCTAAAATATATATCATTGCCTGAAAGCAATGTCAGGTCACATGCGACATCTAACTCATTAGACAGACATTAGAAGGTTAGTTTTTTCAAGAATACTTCTTTTTTTGGTCAATAAATTCAAAAACCAAGATGGGTAAATTTAATTTTGAGATGATATTTTTATTTTCTTTAATTATTCTTTTAACTTAAATCATCTGATGTAAAGATAGTGTCGCTTAAGTAATTTACCTTTAAATTTAATTGGAGTAAACATGGCTTTAAGTCAATCAGTTTAGGTTTGCGTATGGGGGAAACGTTTGTAACTGCGAGTATGTCTAAGTATACTATCTAGGAGTAAAACACTAAAACACTTTTTTTGCCAGTAACTTAACAACCGTCAAGATAAGCTCAGTAAAACAGTTTAAGTAACACTTTAGTTCATCAAATCGCTAAAGGAGAAACAGTTTACAGAAAAATAATAGGTATGTTTTCATTTAGGGTAAAACAGGATACACGCCAAATTTTAAAAGAAACGGAATTGCAAAATGGCGCGAGGAACGTTTTCTATCATGCCATAAAATCTAAGTAATAGCATTTTAAAACGCTCGTAAATATGGTCGCTTAACAAAGAAAAATTTAGATATCTACGAAATTCGACCATTGGCTTAAGCGACATAAAAGTAATCGTAGCCAGCTCGAAAATAGACCATCCGACGCTGAATTAAAAACTTATTTGCGCTTAAACATCGATTACATGGACAATGTCGCTTATGACCTTTTACCCTTCTGGTATCGATACAATTAATAAGTACATTTGCAGTTTTAATTTTGGAGCCAAATATTACAAGCAAATATTACTTAAAATTACTATACAAACACCTATATGCCAATAAAAATTTTAAATGTTTCGAATGCCTCAATTAGGTAGGACGCCAGTTCTATCTCAGAAACCGAAAATCGCCCAGCTTTGAGAAAAAAAATTTTTTAGGAAAAGTCGCCAGGGAAAATTACTTGAAATTATGTTTCAGTTTCTAGGAAGCGTAACACTAATAATCAATTAGAAAAATTGGGGCTCTCCTTGATTTGCATAGTTTAGGTACATTGAAAATATATGCATAATAATATACTCTTTGGAAAATTCTTAATACCTTTAGTTCTGAATTTTTTCTATAGCTTATCAAATGAAGTTGTGCAAACAGATAAAAATTATTTTAGGAATATTGATAACTCCCGTTTAATCGAATTAAGCGATTTTGGTCTCATTAAAAACAATATTTTTTGCCTTATTATCTAAGTTATAAATTACGGCAGTTGAGTTTTTGCAGTGGAAGATAGGGCGCTAATTGAAATAAAAACATATTTGGCGGTTTTTCTTAAACATTTTAAATACAATAGTGTTTTTGTATTTACATGATTAAGAAGAAGGTCAAAAACAAAACAAATTAGTGCAATAAGGGTTAGGAGGTGATTCTACTGATCCTTCCAGTTTCCGATCCATTTATCTCTTGTTGACACTTTTAAAAGAAATCCAAAAACTTGTTATAATGAGAATAATGATGCTTTTCGAGAACCAAATCATTCCGAGTTCAATGGCTTTGCATCAGGTACAAATACAGATGACGCTTTATGTTCCTTGCCCCACAATATAAATGGTATAGTGTGGCGGTTGCGGCAATATTTTGAGATTTTTCGAAGGCTTTCGATTGTGTGAACCATAAAATATGCCGAAGGTGTGAAAATAGCGCCGCAGGCGAAAATGTTTTGAGACGACGCCCAAATTTCGGTCTTGTCTACTATTCTAATATTTGCATTGAACAGATGTATGATTAATTATTTAATTTCACATCCATTTATTATTATTTCTATAAAAAAAAACATTTTCTTTATTATTAAAACTTTATTAGCTCCTCTACTAAGGCTGTGAGATAGGATTTTGAACCCCCTTAACCCCCCTCCGAAAGAAAATAAAAATATTTCAGGATAGTTTAGGCAATATTTCCGAATATAGAAATTGCTCTGCGGATGTATTTGGTGTTGATGGGTAATCTAACAGGAGTGGAGAGCGCTCATTTTTAAAAATTAACATAATTAAAAATCGATTCTTGAACTACGATGTTAGAAACACACCTGTCACCTGTGTCACTGCTTAGTATAGAAAGTGATGTACTCCGGGAGCTGGATTTTACGGAAATCATCATTAATGATTTTGCGACGAAAAAATCTCAGAAAGTAGCATTCGCCTAATAAGACTAATTTGATTTATTTATATTTATTTAAATACTAATCAATGTATGTTGCCCAATGGAAAACATTTTATTTTGTTTTTGGATTCTGGTAAAACTATTCGAAAATTGCAAAATAGCTATTTATGCCATCAGTTACGAAATGCCTAATTTTGTGTAACGCGTGAGATTTTTGCGGAACGAACGAAGTGAGTTTCGCAAAAACTCACAAGTTACACAAAATTTCATTTCGTAACGTATTGCATACAAGACTTTTTCTAATTTTGAAGAAAGTAATAAAAAAATAAAATTTAATATAATTGATAAAAATTTGGAAAACATAAATTTAGTTTTTCTAATTTTGACATATAACTGATGGCATAAATAGCTATTGTTGCTGTTACTTCATGTTAGTTGTCAGTTTGACATTTTGTAAAAAAGTCTAGACGGAAGGTTTTTATCGAGATTGATATATTTTTAGTTTTATTTTTAAAAAATGAGTCATTCAAGTTCTGAAGAGCTACCAAGCGATATTGAAGAGGCAGCAGGTAATGCTCTATTATCAGTAATTCCCAAAAAGTCAAAGGCAGTTTATGATTTGGCATACGAAAAATTTGTTACGTGGTGTGATAAGAAGAAAATTAAACATGTTAATGAGAAAGTTTTACTTGCATATTTTGAGGGTAAGAAAGATCTAAAAGTTTCCACATTATGGACACTTTACTCAATGTGAAGGTCTGAACTAAATCTGAAAAGGAATACTGATATTAAAAAATATACAAATTTGGTATCATATATTAAAAGGCAAGCGGACGGGTACAGTGCTAAAAAGTCAAAAGTTTTTATTAAAAAAGATTTTGCCAAATTTTTATTGGAAGCTGATGACAAAGAATACTTAATGGCTAAGGTTGCAATGATAATTGGAATGGCAGGAGCATGCAGAAAAGCAGAATTAACATTTCTTCCAGTTGAAAATGTTATAGACGAAGGAAGCCATTTTCGTGTTGATACCCCACCTTCAAAAACAAAAGTTATACGGCAGTGTGCAATTACCACTGGAGACATTGAAAATACGAATCTTGTTGAAATATTAAGAAAATATATTAAGTTGCGTCCCCAGATTCTTAAACACAACAGATTTTTTGTAAAATATGCGAATGGAAAATGTACCAGAAATCCTGTGGGAATTAACACATTTAGCAGTCTGCCAAAAGTTACTGCACAATTTCTTGGTCTTTCAAATCCTGTTCTATATACTGGCCACTGCTTCAGAAGAAGCTCTGCCACTTTCCTAGCAGACAGTGGCGCTGATCTTTTAAAATTAAAGAGGCACGAAGGTTGGAAATCTAGCTCTGTTGCGGAGGGATATGTTGAAAATTCCATGAATAATAAAAAACTTATAGCGCAAGAAATATTTGGTGAAACATCTAATGCAATGTGCGTCGCTTCCCAAATAATAGCAAGTTCGAGCAATGAAAAAAATATGTCGTCGGGAATTAATTTGAATAATTGCAATAATTGTGTTATCAATATTTATAATAATTAATTAATTTATAATTTATGTTTTTAACTTGTATTATAACAGTTTAATAAATAGAATAATTCTTTTTGTCACTAATTTTGAAATACATTTTTCGTCACCAATTGCATAAAATTTTACTTTATGCAACTAGTTACAAAAAGTAAGACATTTCATAATGTCAATCAGTTTTAAAAAGTGTCACTTTATATGTCAAAATTAGAAAAAATTATATTTGATCCTATTCTATAAATAATTATGGGCCTTCACCTGTTTCACTTCACCCCAGGGCCCTTGCACCTTTAAATCCGGCACTGGAGAGGAGTACCTCAAGGCTGGGTGTTATAGGACCCATTTTATTTCTGTTGTATTTGAACGATTTTACATTCCTAGATACTCAAGACGCAGTTATGGTGTGATACAAACCTATTATGTTTTAATACTAACAAAGCAAATATAATGTGTTTAGACCGATTCATAAAACTTTTCGTCGCTGTTCCCGCTCGTCGCCGCCGTTCCCGTCGCAATTTAACCTAAGGGGAAACAGTGTATACGTTCAGAAAAGCCGCCACCGCTCCCGTTGGTAGTTCTGAATTGGCCAATTTTTAAATCGCGTCGTTCCCACTGACCTCGGTCGTTCGTCGTTCCCACTTCTGGCCAATGAGAAGAAAGAAATTTTCGATCATATGGTTTGAAGTATTGAAAGAAGAGATTTTAGGGTTAGAGTACTTAGAGTGTTTTGCTGTTTTGTGGATTTTATTACAAAAAAAAACATTAATAACATATAATAAGGTACTAACATCACGCTTTTTAAAATAAAATACAATTCTTAGCTTTGTTTACCAACCTCAAACCTTCTTTTGTTATTGCGGCGCAGTTCGTAGTTCGACTTTTTTATAAATACCTATCCAACGGCGGCGACGAGCGGGAGCAGTGACAACGAACGGGAACAGCGACGAAAAGTTTTATAAATCGACCTTTTAGGTATCTATTTGGGTTTCATGATGAAACGCAAAAAAGTTTGACAATGTTCCCGTTTATGACACTGAAATTTAACTTTTTTAATGTTGGTAATGAATAATGATATTATTTATCAAATGTTTTATTCTGTAGTCGTATGGTATTAGGGTTGCCAACTTTCGAATATAAAATTCAGGGACAATCCAGAATGAACAGATGAAATTAGGAATATGGGTAGATGCAAAACATGCGAGTCTATAACTTTACCGAATACAAAATGGTAACTTTTTGCTGTCATTCTGATTGATTAGTTTGAGGTTAGTTCAGGTCTGATCCATTAAAAAATCAATAGGTACGTCTAGCACAAAATATAGTAACATATTTAAATTTACTAAAATATTAATAAGAAACTTATATCGTGTGGCTGAGGAATCACGGTTAATATTATATAGATACTAATTTAAAGTGATTTTCGTATATGGATTAATCGTAAACAAATAAACCATTATATTTAAAATTTGTAAGAAAAACGGTCAAATATGTTGTTGCTTCAAGTAGCACCCCCTAGCTTCCACTGCAAGAACTAAAATCACCTAATTTATAATTTAGATAATAAAGCAAAACAAAGTTTTAGAACGAGACCAAATTTGCATAATCTGCTTAAATCAAACCACAATTTTATTGTTAAAGAAATGTTGGAGCAAAGTTAATGAAAGGTAAATTATTATAATTTATTTTGATGTAAGTACAAAGATTCTTAAACAACCCTGTGCAGTACTAGATATTTACGTAAAAAAATTTTACCGGACTAATTGCTGTAAAACCTTATTTTCTGGACTAAATTCAAATATGTAAAGGTGTGTTTTACAATACAGTATGAAATAAAGGTGTGTTTTACAATACAGTATGAAATAAAATAATGTACGTCAACTCTTACAATACTAATGATATGTTAGGAATAGCGCCATAACAACATGGAAACTCTCCCTTAAGGCTCAAAAAGATAATATATTTAGAAAATTATTACTGAACACTCTGAATTTGAAATATCTGTTAGGTGAAAATAAATAACATGTTTTATGGAAGATCTAGACGAGATATTGGATATTTCTAAAAATGACAACTTAAGATATTATATAAAAAAGGTTTTAGTTCACCGAAAACATTTCACAGAAAACCATTCCCCTAAATCTAATTTCAAAGAAATTATTATATTATTAACATTAAAACAAAAACAAGAATAAAAAACTACTAAAATAAAACCCATCGGATAGGACTTCCGGGAAAATTTAGTTTAAAAATCCAACTAAAATCCTTTAATTTTATTGTATTTTAATATTGAAATACGAATCTTGAAACTTGAAAATAACTTACGTTAATTATATTTTCGAGTTTTTTTCATTATCAACATGTTTTCCGGCGTTGATGTTAAATGTTTCTGAAAAAAATCCGTCCATCGCCACTAGCAGAGAACGGTCTTTGAGAAAGATTGACAGCTATGAACAAAATTGATCCGGCATTCCGTATACTCTGAATTTAGTTAGGAGCACCTCATGTCGTACTCGATCAAAGGCCTTGAAAATGTCCAGTGCTACCCCCCGGGACTCCCCATGATGTTCTATTGCGTTGCTCCAAACGTGAGTAACATAAGCAAGAAGGTCTCGTGTTGATCTAGACTTACGGAATCCATACTAATAATGTTGAAGCCTTCCAGGTACTTTAATAATTTTTCGTTAATAAACTGACTGTAATGTGTCATTTTAGGCCGATATGTGGGTAAAATGGCCTACTTAGAGGTATACTTTAATAATACCATAAAAAAAAACACAACAAAAACATTTGTTAACTAAAAAGAACTTTAAAACGATTCATGTTGACAAATAAAACTAAAGAAAATATTAGAACGAAGATTCACCGGCAAATTTGTCGGTTTGCTCAGTTTGCTGTCTGCGCAGCCCTGGAATAAGCTGTTGCAAATAATGTGGCTAATTACAGGGATCTCTGAAACTATAAGAGATACAAAATCGGTTAAATAGTGGCAAAGTTCCGAGTACCTATTACAAAAGAATATATTCAGTAGTTCGTGATTATCAACATGTTTTCTACTGCGTATTTATTAATAAAAGTCGAATCTTTATTTATTAATTGTAAAAACTAAACAAATATTTACAAAACAACTATATTATATATATTAAAAATTAGCCTATAATTAGCTATAAAAGACGGTGCTATCAATTTATTTTTAAAAAACTGATAACGTTTATCTCGTGCCAAGGTTTACCTATTGTTGGACACATATGGTAAATATTACAATAATATTATTTAAACATTGTAGGTATTTGATACGTTTTATTTTTAAATGTTCAAGCAATTAAAGATCTTTAGAAATTTTGGGGCCAATTTCATACATTATGGTATGACCTTTACGAGTTGGTTGTAGACTTAATCAATATTTTTTAACGTTTAAGGTAAACTTTCCATGTTTGCTAATCCATTTTGTTGCCCATTAGGAAATCAATAATTCTAAGCGCAAGATAAAGTGGAATATTTGAATTTACTAAAATAAAATAACAAAACTATTATCATAGGTATTCCTGAAAGCTGGATAAATCGTAAACAAATATAAATTTGTAAAGATTTCCACAATAATTATAAAATTACTGCAACAATTTAAAGAATATACAGGAAGTAAACTATTGGCCATTACATACATAGTTAATATATAATAATAACCTAAAAATTAGTATATTTTAACAACTGAGCATTTCTCGGAAAAAGCTCATTAGCCCAATTTATGCCAAACTGAAATATTGGCGCCACTTGGTTCCTAACACACATGTTAATGTATTCAAACCATTAGTTCTCGCAAGAATATCATAATATGTCCTCTTACAAACTATGTATGAAATTTGGCTTGTTCTCGAAAAAACATCATGTCATCATAGTAATTTTTATTTTACTATATTTTGAATAAGCTTGTTGTAAACGTCTGGGAAAAGCTAATTTGCTATTAACTTTTTACTTTGTACAGTCGTGAAACATTGAAAATCCAAAATACATTCTTTATGCCTTAAAAAAAACGCTCTGAAAGCTTAGAAATCAGCACAGATTTTATACTCTGTAACCATTAATTATTATGCTTGAAGCTACCGTCAAGATCCCCTTCTTTAAAGATGTTAGGGATGAGAAGCAAATACGTCAATCAAATATTAAAGAGACTAATAAAACAGCTAAACATTTTTAAAACTCAAAAGTAGATAAAAAATCTGAAAAAGGACTTAGATATTATCTATACCTAGTTTATTAGCATTCATTGACGCCAAAGATCGGTTATTTTCTGCCTAAAATGACACATGATGCATTTCGATCACAGAATAGATGCGAATAGTATTCCAGCGATGGTCGAATTTGGGCTTTATAGAGCATCAAAAGTTGTTGGGGTGTATTGAGGTTCTTAGATCGGAAAAGTACTCCAAGCTTCTGTCAGGCTGCCTTAGCAATGGCCGCAACGTGACTATGCCGAGACATGTGACTATCCAAGTTGACGCCCAATAAATGAATTGAATGAAGGGAATCGAGTGTACCGCCATGACTATATCCGGCTCTTCAACATTAACTTTTTTAGAAAAATCTGCTGCCTGGTTTTTTGTAACGTTTTCTACTTGGTTACTGTCACCCCGAGAGAGGTCTTTGTTGAGATGTGAGACTTATTGCTGCCTATAGAGATGTGCATTGGCAGATGATGTCCGAGCATCCAGAGTAAAAGATGAAACAAGTGTGCTGTCATCAGCGAAGCTATATATAGAAGAAGAGGGTGGACGACAATATAGAACCTTGAGGGACTCCGGCGTTGATGTTAAATGTGTCTGAAAAAAATCCGTCCATCGCCACTCGCAGAGAACGGTCTTTGAGAAAGCTTGACAGCCATGAACAAAATTGATCCGGCATTCCGTATACTCTGAATTTAGTTAGGAGCACCTCATGTCGTACTCGATCAAAGGCCTTGAAAATGTCCAGTGCTACCCCCCGGGACTCCCCATGATGTACTATTGCGTTGCTCCAAACGTGAGTAACATAAGCAAGAAGGTCTCGTGTTGATCTAGACTTACGGAATCCATACTAATAATGTTGAAGCCTTCCAGGTACTTTAATAATTTTTCGTTAATAAACTTACTGTAATGTGTCATTTTAGGCCGATATGTGGGTAAAATGGCCTACTTAGAGGTATACTTTAATATTACCATAAAAAAAAACACAACAAAAACATTTGTTAACTAAAAAGAACTTTAAAAAGATTAATGTTGACAAATAAAACTAAAGAAAATATTAGAACGAAGATTCACCGGCAAATTTGTCGGTTTGCTGTCTGGGCAGCCCTGAAATAAGCTGTTGCAAATAATGTGGCTAATTACAGGGATCTCTGAAACTATAAGAGTTACAAAATCGGTTAAATAGTGGCAAAGTTCCGAGTACCTATTACAAAAGAATATATTCAGTAGTTCGTGAAATATTTGCAATATACAAAACTTTTTGACACCTTGTATTTACACCCCTCGTGGTAAATTTATAGTATCTGCAACTTTTAACTGGGTATTAAAAGAAGACATTTAACACTACTTGGAGTTAGTTAGTCACATCGGTTGTGAAGTAAATTTTACTGTGTAGATGTTCCTTATGAAATAGTGTAGGTTACACTTTAACATTATAAATTAGCCAATTTAGTTGCCGCAGGGGCGCCACCGCCATTTTCAACGGAAAGTCAGATTTATATCCTGAAAATACTGTTCTTATCGCCTCAACACTCTAAGCTGTCAATCCAATTAAGTTATATTAAATAATTAGAAAGTTTGATTGATGGACTGATGAAAGATACACAACTCATTAATTATCATCCCGGGTTGTATTGATTTGTTTTAGCCGGTATTTTATTAAAAACCCTGCGGAGCTTAAACGGAAAATTTAGCGAATGCGTGGAATTTCAGAGTTTAACATTCGCGATATACAGCGTGGGCAAAAAGAATGGAACATCCCCAATATTTTCATAACTATGTATATTTTCGAAAAACGCTCGGACCCGTCGATTTTATTTATCATTTTTACAAACTTTAAGAATTTTTAGTATTATACAGGATTGCTCAAGAAGTCGGGGCACACGTCAACTTTAATTTTTTTAAAGAAAATACCCCAAATTTTATTCGATTTTTGAATTCTACTTAAAATTTTGAATAATTTTCACGTAACA
The DNA here is from genome assembly GCA_963920685.1 of Polydrusus tereticollis. Classification (NCBI taxonomy): domain Eukaryota; kingdom Metazoa; phylum Arthropoda; class Insecta; order Coleoptera; family Curculionidae; genus Polydrusus; species Polydrusus tereticollis. The sequence continues at coordinate 75,287,554 of OY987327.1, forward strand.
TATTTAACTGTTTTCGACATATCACAATCTAAACAATAATAATTAACAAAATTTAAGTGGTAGGTTTATTAAGTAAAAACAACAGCTTTTCAATCTGATTATAAAAAGTAGAGTACTTAATTAAATGTTTAAAATGATGACCATTGACAATTTGGCAGTGTCCTAAACGTAGAACAAATTTGTTTTGAACGTTCCCAATAACCTGTTCAGGAATTTGTCGAATTTCATGTTGTATTATCAGTTTTAATGTCTCTAAATCCGACAGCTTGTTCTTGTACACTCTTTCTTTCAAATATCCCCACAAAAAGAAATCTAGGGGTGTTAAATCGGATCAGCGAGCTGGCCATTCTATTTCTCCATTTCTACCTATCCATCTATGTTGGAAAACCTCGTTTAGGTATTATCGTACCCGTGCGGCGTCATGGGGTGATGCACCGTCTTGTTGTAGCCAAATGATTTTTTCAGGTCTATCTTGCTCATCGTGATCTGGATATAGGCCAGATAAAGCAAGAACTAATTCAAACTGTAAAAACTCCAAATACTTCTCTCCGTTTAACGTTTCTTCGAAAAAGAAAGGTCCTAATATTCTGTTACGTAAAATTCCGGCCCATACGTTTAGCTTCTGTGGGTGCTGTGTATGGGCCTCTTGCATCCAGTGAGGATTCTCTGTTGACCAATACCTACAATTATGTCGGTTGACTGTCCCATTACGGCAGAATGCAGCCCCATCAGTAAATAAAATATTCTGCGCGAAATTTCCGTCATTATTGCAGATGTTTTGCATATTCTCGCAAAACTGAAAGCGTCGATCGAAACCATCCCCATTTAGTTCGTGGACAAAATTTTGTAAGGATGATATTTTCCTTATGAAGAATATTTTGTACAGATTTATAACCAATATTTTGAATCCGACCCACTTGACGAGTGCTGAAATGGGGATCGTCTTGATACGACAGTAAAACATTTAATCTATAGTTTCATCTCAAATTTTGGGACGGTCACTTTTTAGTTTATTGCGAACAGATCCAGTCTCTATAAATTTTAAAACTATCGTACTTACTGTAGACCTTGATATCGGCGTTCGTTCTCGATGAACATTATTAAAAAGTTCACATAGTTCAAATGTAGATCTTTTTCTATCGCCATAGCCAACCATCATGAGGATTTCTATGCGCTCTCTTTCACTTAAGTGCTTTTTACTTAAAACGTGTCGTTCTAACAATACAACGTAACTTTTTTTGGCAATACTGTCATGTAAAATAAAATGAGAGTGGCGAAGTACAATAATGTGCTTGGTTACCAAGGTTACTACAATAAAGGTAATAAGTTTCCGTATTTTCTTTCCTATTTATTAATTCCATGAAAATTGCCATCATTATTGTTTAGATTGTGATATATCGAAAACAGCTGAATATCGAAATAGCAAATGTTACATGAAAAATATTCAGAATTTTAAGTGTAAAATTCAAAAATCGAATAAAATTGGGGGTATTTCATTTAAAAAATTAAAATTGACATGTGCCCCGACCCAAGGGCAATTCTGTTTAATACTAAAATTTCTCAAAATTTGTTAAAATGACGAATAAAATCGACGGGTCCGAGCTTTTTCGAAAATATACATGGTTATGAAAATATTGGGGGTGTTCCATTCTTTTTGCCCACGCTGTATTAGCCATTATATTTCATATTGCGAAAAATTCATTAAATTCTAAAGCCGGGTCCAGACTATGTAACAAAACATATTCTATCACAAAGTTGTACAACAAATAATGTGTTTTTACTTTGTTGTGTAACTAAGATAGAGGAGAAGACGCAAATATGGAATACCATCTTGTTTAATTATTTTTTTTTAGTGAATAGAATTAAGCCAAATTTAGAAAAAATATACTCTAGGTAATTAGACACCGAAAATTAAAAGCAAATGTGTAATTATCTAAAATATTTTTACAAAAAAACTACAAGATGTCCCCCTTAGAAACCGTGGTGCAGATATGGAATACCTTAAATATCTAAGAAATAATAAAGTAATTTATGGTTTCTAAAAATGAGACTTGCTATAAGGTCTAGATTAACATATTACTTGCACCAGTCGCAAATATATGCCCACATTGAGCACATAAAACACTGGACCCATAATTCTCCCCTCTGATCGACAGAAAACGCATTCCCGCAAAACATGCATTGAGCATCGCTCTGGTTCGGTTTTATTATTCCGGCATATTTTCCAAATCGTTATCAGAATCGTGAAGTTTTACATCTTCGGGTGAATCCTCAGATTCATTAGAAGAAAGTGCATTCTTCAAACGTTTGATTTTGTACTTTGACTTCTCCTGCTTTTAAGAATGCTTTTTTTTTTCAATGATTTTCCTGAAGACAAATTTCTTTTAACGCCACGCGCTTTTGCCTCCTTTTCAGTTTTCTTATTTATTGACCCATTTAGTTCGTCGTTGTAAGGTGACGAGATAATCACAGAAGATTCAATTGGCTTGCGTTCTTTGATGGTTTTTTGCGGACTGGAGATATTTCGAGCGGTGAAATAAATTAGTGGGTTGAATCTCCATCAACTTCTGAGGCAGCGTTTTATTCTTGGTCTTGGTCAACAGTTTGAATTCTGACAGGTGCTTTGTCTTCGCATGACGTTTAAAAGCATGAAGGTTCCTTGACCATTTTGTTGTTTTGACTTCTTGAATGCTAACGCTAATTCCTCTTTTCGTTGCTTCTTGTTCCGCAGCAATGAAGTCAGCTTCGCGAAAAACAGAATTGTAAAGTTGTTTTGCTGTTATTTTTTCCAGTACACTTGTCATTTTTAATGCATATGTTTTTGTTGGCAATGCACGATAGTAGAGACCTGTCTCATCTGCATTAAATACGTTCCTTGAGGCATAATCATTTAAAATCATCAAAGCCTTTCTTTCCAAGCAGTTACGTCTTCGATATTGATATCGGCTGATTTGTCACATATTTTCTTAAAGATAATATCGTGCCGACGACGGAATTTTTCTAACCATCCATTTCATGCCTTAAAGTTATCTAGTCCTAGACATTGAGCAGATTCGAGGGCTTTTGCTTGAATTATTGGCTCGGATATTGGTAAGTGCTTGTTTCGCGCCTATAGGCAGTCGCAAACAGAGGTTTTACTGTAATAGGACCTAATCAAACTGACTTAAGTCCAAAAAATCATAATATCCGAGATGCAGGGTGTCAAAGTTTAAAGTTCTTTTTCCACTTTTTGGAATATCTTTGAAGATAAATGACGTTTTTGCACAAAATTTTGTTGTTGTTTTTTTTGAGAAAGGTATACTTGGTAGTTGCCACTGCGAGTAACCATTGCAAGATATTTGCTTTTTAAAATGCAATATTATTGCGTTACCTTACAAAATATATCCCCTAATCCCATATAAATAAAACAAAACACCTGGAACTATCATTTTATATAATTTTTACATATTATTTAGTCTGTAATGAACGAATTTTTTTTAATGGCTAAAATATTAGGCACTAGAAAAATAAAATACCAATAAAAACATAATTACATAGTCATTACATAGCAATAAAGAAATATTTTCCTCTGACATCAATAATTTATTAACCAACTTTCAAATCGATCAATTTAAAACTTGATATAATTCATTGGTAAATTAATTGTTTGAATATATATAGAACACTCATAACTTACACTGTTTTATTAATACAAACATAAATCAGAACAAATACTCGCATTTCATATTTCGGCTCGTTTCAAAGTTTTATAGGAATTTTATATAATATGTAAATTATTAATTATTAAGTGTAGCTTTAGCCTACAAATTAAACAATTTGAGGAACACAAATTCACTTGCTTAACCTGTTTAGACAACCGGAAGAGTAGTATCAATCTCATTGTCTACCTGAGAGTGTAGGGAGGGAGTTGATAATTTTAAACACCAAATCAGATTCCAAAAACCAAAAACAAAAAATTATTTTTTTTATGAGCTTTTAACAGTAACTAACCTAGATTAAGAAGTGAACTATTATACAGCGAGCGCTATAGTATGTGCGAGGTATACAGGGTACCGGTAAATCTATGGCATACTCTCGGGACCGTAAAGGTCAATATAGCCCTAATTTATCGTGGAAAAGAAAATCCTAAAGTGCCCCTTAACGGAGATACAGAACTCCAAAGGTAAGTCGCTGGGTACCCCCATACCTTATCGGATCTAACTTTTGAACCGACATATTTAGACTAATAAAACCATAATACAGTAAATGCCTTACATCGTCAGGAAAGTCAGGAACGTACTTGCCATCACACTCGCTGGCCGAAAATTTTGACAGATGTTATTTTACAGAGCTGAAAACTGATTTTTTTTTAATACTCTGGTCACTCCTCTTTAAAAATGGTACTTTATATATTTGATTCACTTAAACGCAAGAATGTTAAAAATGTGAAAGATCTGCTTCTTCTTGCTTACTTCAGCAGATTTTCGAAATGTACTAACCTAACTAACCTGTACCTCTACACATTTCCTTAGCCGACGGATGTTTTATCGTTGTACTTGGAACAACATTCCAGGATTGTCTTAAATTTTGTTGAAATGAATATACCTATACAGTGTGGCCCAAATTGGGTCTACATGTATGGGGATCTTGGAAACTATAGAAGATAGAGAAACGGTTAAATGGGCAAAGTTTTTGACAATTATATTTCTAACTGAAAACCGTTTAGTACGCGGCCCTATCTTTTTTGGTTTTTGAAATATGTTGAAAAAACCAAAAAGATGTATTTTCGAAAATATGCTGTAGATTTCTTATTATTCACTATTTTGGCAATCTGTAAAAACATTTTTAAAGCAACTTTTTAAGTAGATTTCAGTTCTGCAATTTAATTTTGAACACGACGTTTCAGTTATTTTATACCATCATCAGGTTCATTTTTTCTTATGGGCGCCATATTGTATTTTATACTTAAAAGGTAGCTTATGACGTCAGCTTTTCAACGATGTATTATTTGTTGGAAAATAAATGAAATTGACTTGAAAAATAAAGAAAATTAATTTTCGCAACACGTCAAATTTGAGAAGAACACATTAGGCAGGGTTAAATTTGTTTAAAATATCATAATATTATAATACATTATTTTATTTTTTCCTTATGATTAAAAATCTCATATTAACATTTCAAATAAAGAAAACTCAAAACGCAACGAATAATAATTATTGTTTTGAAAAGAAAATAAGAAAAAGTATCTAACTTACTATACTTATTCGAAATGTTGGCCGTTTTTATTAATACATTTTTGACACTTTTTTAACACAGTATTGATGACACTGCGAAGCGTGTTGCCATTTATGCTCGTAAACACATTCCTCACTCTCTCTTCTAATTCTTGTACAGATTCCGGGGGTTCAAACTCATATACTTCATTTTTTACATAACCCCATAAATAAAAATCGAGAGGAGTTATATCAGGGGATCTAGCAGGCCAATTAACTGGTCCGCCGTTTGAAATTAATTTGTCATCAAATATCTGTCTCAAGAGAGTTTGAACTTCCCGAACATTATGTGCGGGACAACCGTCTTGTTGAAACCAAATATTATTCAATTGATCTTGAGGAACTCTTGCTCTAATTGCCGGTAATATTTGATCTTCTAACAGCTCCAAGTATCTTTGGCCATTCAACGTATGATTATAAAAGAATGGTCCTATAAGTCTGTTGTCTAAAATGTAAGGAGAAAAGTAAAGCTGGGTTACTTAATACCTGCTATGTATTTAGCAAGCTAGGTGACATTACTTACCATACATACCACACCATACATTAAATCCAAATCGGGTTTGCAGTCTTCGTTGAGCCAATTGGTCAGGGTTTTCTGTTGCCCAAAAATGATGGTTATGTCTATTAAATACCCCGCAGTTGGTAAAATGTGATTCATCGGTCCAAATTACAAGACGACTGAAATCATGATTTTGTTCGCATTGATTCACATACCAATTTGAAAACTGCATTCTTCTTGGATAATCCGTTTCTCGTAAACCCTGAACTATAGTTGGCTTGTATGGTCGATATTTATTTTCCTTAAGGACTCTTTGTATGGTACTTCGCGGGGTTGGTAAGTCTCTTGCCGACGCTCTTGTAGATGATGTCGGAGCGGCATTAAAATAGGCTCTGACATTTTCGTCACGCTCGTTATTACCTGCTTTTTCGTAACTCTTGGACCGCGGTTTTTCAAAACTTCCATGGTTTCTCAGGTTCATAACAATTTTTGGAAAAAGTCTGACACTTGGCTGCGGTCTTTCAGGAAAATTTTCAAAATAGCTTTCTAATGCAAGATTTGCATTTCTGTTGCAATGAATGTAACATTCTAGCAAATCAAATTTTCCTTCGTGAGAAAAACGCAATGCCATTTTCTTTTAAATTCAGAATACACAAATAAATCGTTATTATTAGATAATAATAATAAAAACTATTATACTTTTACTCGTTCTGACAAGTAATATTTTTGTTTCATTTTCAAACGGTATAGTGGTTGGTCATAGGCTACTGGATTTTATTTTTGATTCATAGGTTATTGTAATATTGTTGATTGAAACAATGCAAGCAGTGTTTTGTGAATACTACAAAATGTAAACCTTTTAATTGGTATTCAATTTAGGGAGTTATAGTGCAGTTGTCAAATTTGACGTGTTGCGAAAATTAATTTTCTTTATTTTTCAAGTCAATTTCATTTATTTTCCAACAAATAATACATCGTTGAAAAGCTGACGTCATAAGCTACCTTTTAAGTATAAAATACAATATGGCGCCCATAAGAAAAAATGAACCTGATGATGGTATAAAATAACTGAAACGTCGTGTTCAAAATTAAATTACAGAACTGAAATCTACTTAAAAAGTTGCTTTAACAATGTTTTTACAGATTGCCAAAATAGTGAATAATAAGAAATCTACAGCATATTTTCGAAAATACATCTTTTTGGTTTTTTCAACATATTTCAAAAACCAAAAAAGATAGGGCCGCGTACTAAACGGTTTTCAGTTAGAAATATAATTGTCAAAAACTTTGCCCATTTAACCGTTTCTCTATCTTCTATAGTTTCCAAGATCCCCATACATGTAGGCCCAATTTGGGCCACACTGTATATAAAAAAAATCAAATGGAGTCATGCCGGCAGATCTCGGCCCACCTCGACCTATCCGTCGATTACCAAAAGTATTTGATAAGTGCTGAGGAACAAAATTGCTAAAATGGGGCGGTGCACCGTCGTGCATATACCAGAATATACCACATCTCATTTTTAATTCCTAAGGGCACATTTCCTAATAAACCGTTTAAGTTTTGTTGCAAAAATTGGAAATATATGACATCATTTAATCTGCCTTCAATAAAGAACGGTTCAATGAGATGATTCTAAGATATGCTGTTACTTATGGAGTGAATTAACAATAAAAGACGTTTATTATTATTGAAACCGGCTTCGTCCATGAACAAAACAATACTAGTAAAATTATGATTTTGCCTAAATCGTTGCAAAAACCAATTTGCGTAGTTGCAGAATAATCAGTGGGAGACATGACATGTACCTTTTGGATGTAATAAGGATGTAGTAGTTGTCCTTGAAAGGTCTCACGAACAACCCACTTTGTCGCATGCACTTGAACCGACAGTTTTCTTATGATACCCATTAAAGAAATTTTAAGCAATTGCATCCAAAATTTACTCCTCCAACTGAAGGTTCCTTGCTCTTCTTGAAGGCCCTTCTCCACTACGACACGATTAAAAACTTCCTAAAATGAATTAGCAAAAGATTGTCTACTTTTCGCATTTTTTTTTATTTCACTTGACTTTTACCGATTCCTCTTAAGCTACGATCAACCCTTTTAAAAGTCCTTCGGTTAGTAGAATAAATTATTTTCGCCTCCACACAACTGCCAGTGTGTTTATCCATAAATTAGATGCATGTCAGCATATTCATTATAAGAATAATACTTCATTAGTTAAGTCTTATGCACTCAATGAATTAGATAATTTAGAAAAGTGTTGTCAATAACGTGTTATACAAAAATTTATTTTCTCTAAAAACGGCTAATTTTATCGTACGTATCGTTCAAGAGGAATGAGTATTTAAAAAATCAGTTTTTAGCTTTGTAAAATGACACCTGTCAAAATTTTGGCCCAACGAGTGTGATGGCAAGTCCGTTCCTGACTTCCCCAACGATATAAAATGTCGGCTATAGTATGATTCTTTATGGCCTACATAAAATATTAATAGTATATTATTAACCAAGGTTTAGACAGCCATCATTATTGCCCGAGCGGCGAGTTTAAATCACGAGGAGCGAAGCGACGAGGGATTTAAGACGCGAGGGCTATAATAAGCTGTCTAAACCGTGGTTAATATATTATTTTTTCCACTACTACAAACTTTTATATGAGATTTATCTTTATAGTATTAATAATTATAAAAAATTATAGGTAGGTATAAGTATATTGTTTAATCAAGTTACCTGCGCTTTGGAATTGGCAAAATATTTTGTTGTTTTGTCAGGTGGCTTTGTCAATGTCAATTTGTGTTCATTTGTGTCATCAGATTTCACGAGTTTTGCGTTTTTTTAAAAAATGAGCGAAGAAAATGTTAGTGATAATATTATGTGTACACCTCCCGAATTAAGGATGGAAGCAGAAAAAATGTTGATTGTATCGATATTTTACAATATCAAGTAATCTAATATGTATTGATAATTATCTGGTTGCCTAACCACAATGAATTATTGATGTTGTAGAATTAAAAAATCAAGTTACCTGCGTTCAAACAAAATTCGGTTAAGGTCAAAGATCGGTCAATAATGGATTTCAATGGCTTATTATTGACCATGGTCAATAATGACTTATAAGGTAGAGAAAAACGATTTCTAGCGTTAATATTCGGTCAATAATGGCGATGTTATAGGTTAGTAGTGGAAAAAAGTTCATTAAATTATACATATCGGATTGAGCTGCGTACCCCTTTTGAGCTCTGTATCGCTGTTAAGGGGCACTTTAGGATTTTTTTTCTATGACAAATTAGGGTTATTTTGACCTTCCTTATATGCTCTTGATAGTACGTCATACCGGATGAGTGAAGAAGAGTTAGTTAAAAGCATTTTAGAAAGAAATAGTTTTATAAAAAATTTAAAACTAAAAGTAATTACAATGAAGAAAATGAAAGAGAAATATTTAGCTATTATAGAAATAGACTGTATAAATTTTAAGAACATAATGGAAAAAGGATTTCTCTTTATAGATTTTTCAATATGTTCAGTTTATGAACATGTCGATATTACCAGATGTTACAACTGTGGTGGATATTATCACTCAGCTAAAACTTGCACGAAGGAAAAAGTACGTATGAAGTGTGGTAATACAGAACATACGGCTAATGAATGTATTACTAGTCAGGAAAATTTCAAGTGCCCAAATTGTATTGAGATAAACAAAAATTTTAATCAAGAATATTTTATCAATCATTCACCATTTAATTTGAAATGTAAAACATTTATTCAAAATATAGAAACAATTAAATCAAAAATTCAATATGAAAATAAAGAATAGCAATTAAAAAATTTAGTAAAAGAAAATTTATCATTTAAATATAAAAGGGTTTTTAAATTCAAAAGATGAAATTAAACATTTTATAACAAATAATAAACCATTAGTATTATGTTTATCAGAAACTCATGTAACAAGTGAAATAAATACCCAAGAGTTGGATGTGGAAAATTATAATTTATATCGTTGCAATTCAAATTCAAGGTATACTGGTGGTATTCTAGTTTATATTTACAACAAAATCTTAGTTAGTAAATTTGAAGAAATTGCTGTGGACTATCAATATTCTCTCTCTCTCTCTCTCGTAGCGTCACAACCCTTCGTGGGTCTTAGCTGCATCTACGACTCGTCTCCATCCATCCCTGTCCAACGCAACCTCCATCCAGTCCCGTACTCCCAAGGTTTTTGCATCCTCTCCGATATTGTCCCTCCATCTGAGCCTTGGTCTTCCTAAAGGTCTCTTTCCTACTGGGTTTTCCTCCCATATCCTCTTGTCCATGTTTCCGAACCGTACATAATAATTGGCTTGATTACTGTCGAATATATCCGTATTTTAGAGTTCCTAGATATCAGTCGGGACCTAAACAGGTCCTGCAAGGCAAAAAAACATTTATTGCCCTTTTGTATTCTTGCTTTTATTTCGGTGCTGATGTCGTTATTCGATGCTATAACTACCCCTAGGTACTGAAACTGGTCCACGCATTCGAAATTGTAGGTGTCCATTGTTATGTTTTGTCCTATTCTGTCCCTTCCTGCTCTCCGTTTGACATGCATATATTTGGTTTTGTCCTCGTTGATCGTTAATCCTACCTTCTTGATCTCCTTCTCTATGTTCATGAACATTTCTTTTGTTTTAATCGTACTGTTTTCTACCGTATCAATGTCGTCGGCATATGCCAGTATCATTTCCGGGCCCATATTTGTAAATATTTCCAGACCAATATTCGCTTTCTTGATAGCCATGTCCAGCACTATATTGAAGAGCAATGGCGACAAGCCATCGCCCTGTTTTAGGCCATTGTTGATGGAGAATGTTTCAGTGTTGTTCTTTCCTATCCTAACCTTGGCTTTGGAGTTTTCTATGCATATCTTTGTTAAATTTATGATCTTTTTCGGTACCCCTATGCCTTCCAACGCTTGCCAGATATTTTCCCTTGTGATGCTATCGTAAGCCTGGCGGAAATCTATAAACAGTTGGTGGACCTCTCTGTTAAACTCCCAGCTTTTCTCTAGGAGCTGTCTTATGGTGAATATTTGATCTGTTGTTGATCTCTTGGGTCGGAATCCGCATTGGTAGTCCCCTAAGTTGTCTTCTGCATATGGGGATATGCGTCCTCTTAGTACATTTGATAGCACCTTGTATGATATATTTAGCAGGGTTATTCCCCTATAGTTTTTACAGGCCAGCCGGTCTCCCTTCTTGTGAATGGGGATGATGATACCCTCATTCCACTCCTCGGGTAGGGTTTCCGTTTTCCATATGTTTTTCAGTAGCTCTAGTATGGCAGTATATAGATGTTCTCCTCCATATTTTATGCATTCCGCCGTTATGGAATCCTCACCTGGGGCCTTGTTATTCTTTAATTGGTTTATTGCCCTTTTAATCTCCTCTAGTGTGGGTTCTGGTACATTCTCCTCCGCTCTTTGGTATACCTTCTTCGTGTTCCTAGAGACTGTGTCTATGTTTAACAGGTTTGTAGTCGAAGAATTGTTTCCATGTTTGGGACTATCAATATTGGTATATTTATATAAATCTAAAAATTATTATAAATTTGTACGAACTTTGTGTATCTATTGTAGAAGTGGAAATATAAATGACTTTTAAAATTTTTTTGAAGATAAATGTGAAATTATGTGGGAAAAAAATAATTCTGTAATACATATTCGTGACTTCAATATAAATTATGCAAATGAAGATTATTATGTCAGAACCAAAAATTAGTGACCATGATTGGATTTATATAGATACTGAAGATTATATTAAAATAAAAAGAGAAAGCAAAATAATGAAATACATTGATTACAAAAAATTGTCAAACGAACTTTCTTTATGTGTATGGATATTTGATAACTCAAATATAAATATTTTGTTTAAAAAAATTATAGACAATATAAAAAACTGTATAAACAAAGTGAAAATTGAAAAGAAAATCACCCATAGAAATCATATGACCCCATGGTTTAATAAACATATTTTGAAAGCGAGAAAAAATAGGGATTAAATGTATAAAAAATATATTTTAACCAAAAATATTGATGATTGGAATGAATATAGGATTTTAAGAAATCGTAATGTCAACATTTTAAGAAAAGAGAAGAGAAAATATTATTAAGAACAAATAGATGAAAACAAACATGACGCAAAAAAAATGTGGAAAAAAATCGCAGAAAAAATGAATATGTATTACATAAATAGTATTAAAGAAATAGTTGCAGAAATAGAAAATGGAAATGAAAATATTTGTAAAAAAATCAGCAAATCAAATAATGTAATAGAACATTAGAATTAAAAATAAAAATTTGGAATATAAAATCAAATAATAATTATGGTGAAATTTGAACAAAAAAAATAATGAAAGAGACATTTATTTCAAAAGAGTAAGTAAAAATTTAAGTTTATTTTCAAAAAAAACAATATATAACACAATAATTTTACCTCATTATTTGCATTGCTCTACAATTTTATATACTGCAAATGAGGGAATTTTTGGTAGACTTTAAATTTTACAAAATAAGGCGATGAGAATAATATTAAATGTTGATAAATACACAAAGATAAATTATATGTTAAATAAACTTAAATGGTTGAATATAAGAAATTTAATATTTTTCCTAGTTTGTATTTTTATTTATAAAATTCAAAATAATTTATTACCATCTCATTTAAAAGACTTTATAACGCAAAACTTTGAAAATCATAACGATCAAACCAGAAACAATCAAAATTTTTGTTTAGGGAAAGTGACAAAAAATTTGACATATAAATCAATCTTTTTTAAAGGACTTCACGAATATAATAATTTAGATTCTTAAAAAAAAACAATATTCCTTAAGTAAATTTAAAAAATCCTTAAAAATGGCATTACTTAGAAAACAAAATATGTGATAAAATTTATTTAAAAATATTTTTGGTGCATAAAATTGTAATTTTAAATGTTTTAATTATTGTTAAAAAAACTAGAATTTATAATATTGTAGCAGTATTGCTAAAATAAATTTTGTTACTACTACTACTACACTCCGTATATAGTTTTTTTTACCATTTCCGATATTTTAAATTTTAAATATTAAGTGGCCTGAAATTTCCCTTGTCAAACTAAGATATAGAACTAAAGAAATGCGATTTTAGATGTCAGTTTGTAGAGAATTTGTGGTCGTGTTAACATTTTTGAATATGTCAGTTTCCTTCTAAAATGTCTTCCAAATTATGATTATTTTATTAGAAATTTAATACTATTGTCACGAGGGGCACCGGGGGGGGGGCTTGATTAAATGATGGTCATCATAATAATTGCAACTTTTATTTATGTTAAAATCAATCAAAAATAAATAAATTATTAGGCTAACCCAGCGCTACCTTGTACCCAGTTTTCTTGACGTCGCAGGAGGAGCGTCTCGAGGTGTCGGTCTGAATTTGGGGCGCTACTCGCTGGTCTCTGCCTTGCTGTCGTTCACGGAGTTCAATATCTAAGTAGCTCCCGCGGCGCCGAACTCGGCAGGCCGGTTGACACGCACGACCGTTGCACCCCACTTCCGCCCTGCCATGGGCGCTCTCTGGACGTGCAGATGCAGCGTCATGCATGTGGGAATAAAAAAAGTACCTCGTCACACTATCTTCCGGAATTACTTCGTTTAAAATGGTTAGTCAAGGCTCAAAAACAGTACCAGTGAGTAAGGATGCTAAAATCGGGTGTAACTTAACCTCATAACAATGAAAGCTTTTCATTTTTTACCTAAGTAGAGAAATTTTACTTCTAATTCGAGAAATATAGTAAATAATGGCGATTTCTCAAATTAGTAGTAGAAAATAGTATATTATTAACCAAGGTTTAGACAGCCATCATTATTGCCCGAGCGGCAAGTTTAAATCACGAGGAGCGGAGCGACGAGGGATTTAAGACGCGAGGGCTATAAGCTGTCTAAACCGCGGTTAATATAATATTTTTTCCACTACTAGTACAAACTTTTATAAGACATTTATCTTTATAGTATCAATAATTATAAAAAATTATAGGTAGGTATAAGTATATTTTTTAATCAAGTTACCTGCGTTTTGGAATTGGCAAAATATTTTGTTGTTTTGTCAGGTGGCTTTGTTAATGTCAATATTTGTTCATTTATGTCATCAGATTTCACGATTTTGTTGTTATAGTGTTCTTTACTAATGTTTTCATTTTATTCTCCTTTGATCCTGAGATTAGGTTAGGTTCTGTTAGGAATGGTAAGTCATTCGTCGATATATCAAAGTGTCGATATTTTTCTAAAATATTTATTAAAGTGACAAAGTCCGTTTTTAATTAATTTATTTTGACATTACTGATTTTAAGCTTTATTACGACCCAAATCTGTCATCCTAATGAATATGGCGTATTATTGTCTCTTATAATAATGGATTTCAATGCCTTATTATTGACCATGGTCAATAATAACTTATAAGGTAGAGAAAAACGATTTCTAACGTTAATAATCGGTCAATAATGGCGATGTTATAGGTTAGTAGTGGAAAAATAATAATATTTGGGTAACTTCGACGTACTTATAACTAATTATTAATCAAGCCATATTGTTCAATTTTATTGCTTTAACGTTTTTTGACCTATATTCCTTTATCTGTTGGCATGGTATCCCGCTATTAAACATTTAGAGACACTTTCCTAACTCTGTTATCTACTAAATTTCTCTAGGGAAACTTTTAAATAAATTATGTGCTGCCCTCCTCTTTCAATTTTAACTCAATTTTGTTTATTTGGACTTTTGTTTTATTATAGTTACTTATAAATTGAGGGATGTGAGTAAAACCTACTTGTCAAGAAGAAGTTTACGATTGAGTGCCGTGTTGAAAACCAAAAAATTCGAGACGTCAAGTTACTAACATTTTACATTCCAAAATATATAAAACATATTTTTCTACGCCCATAGACAAGGAGATATCTTTCAGTGACAGTATACCTCCAACGTAAACATCGATTTCGCTTCGAGTGACATTGGCATTATTGTCGTTATAAAAACAGTTATTATTTTGTATGTGTTTCAACATCTAAAGAAGAGCAATTTATTATGGCTGAGCGGCGAGTGCGGGGATTTTGATAAGTATGTCATTAGAATTAGTTTTTTATGTGTTTTTCAAATAAAAAATAAAATTGACAAAAATATGATATACAGGGTGTTGAATTTAAAAAAATGAAATCAGTCTTGTTTTTAAAGTCCGGACCTGAATTTCAAAAAATTTTCATACGGCATTTTGAAGCGATAGCTACTCAAAATATTTCCACCGAATATGAACATTTTATACCGGGTGCTAAAAGAATTATGGCAAAAACAAAAATGAGCCAAACCTTATATAACACTCTGTATCTAAGTAACGAGGAAAGATGGACCCACTAAAGATAGATTATTTAGAACCCCCAAGATGTCCACTATCTCCTGGTGATGTATGTACATTTAGATCCGAGTCACCCTGTATACAGTCAGAACGTAAACGTTGGAACAAATTCATTTAAAATTCATGTGTTTTTCTCTTGGGAAAAACGCTCAAACCCATCAATTTTTTATTTTTGTTGTGCATATTCTGAAGCTTGTTTCATGTATACAGGTTATCCCAAAAACAAGTTATAACGGTTTACTTTTTTTTCTAAACGTCCCTACCCTACTTTATAATATTTTTTTGAATTTTGCATAAAATCCAAAACATATTTCATGAAATATGCCATAAACTTACATTCAGCCGTTTGCAAGAAAATCGATATTTGGATTTATAGAGATGATTTTTTTATTATTACTTAAATCATGAACAGTGTTGTAAATAAAGCATTTGGTTGTTAGGTTGGCACACTAACAGTAACGGTTGTCTCTTGATTTTAGTAGTTTTGCCTCGAGTCAAAGTGTCTAGCAAAATGTATTTTGATAATCTATATATAATAATATTAATAATGACTGGTTATGGAGATAGAATGCGCACACAAATGGAAGTTTGCGAACTATTCAATAATAAGTACCCTCGCAGAGAACCCAGATCTCGATCTACTGTCAGCTAAATAGAAAAAAATATAGAGGTTTAGGTCACGTTAGGGACAATTATACGAAAGATCGACCTGCGGAATTAGAAGATACACAATTAAGTGTATTATTGTTGGTTCAAGATGACCACCATAAGGTTAGTAGTACTATTGCTTTGGAAAGTCATCTGCAAAACATCCGTTCTAAAGTATTTAGACAAGAATAAATTCCATCCTTACAAAGTCCAATTGGATCATAAACTCAATGAAGATGATCCAGACAGAAGAATCCAATTTTGCGAGATAATGATGAATATGTGCAATAATCATCCACAGTTTTCGAAACGAATTGTATTTTCGGATGAGGCATCATTCTGTTTAAATGGAAGTGTAAGCAAACAAAACTCCCGTATTGGGCTACACAAGATCCACGCTGGATTATGGAATGTCACACCATATTATATCCTCAAAGAGTTAATGTTTGGGCTGGCATTGTTGAAAATAGAATTTTGGGACCATTTTTTATTGACGAAAATTTGACAGGTGAAACATATTTAGAATTTTTAGAAAATGATCTAGTACCTTGCCACTTTATCCCTAATCCAGCAGATCCTGATGCACCGAACAATTTTTTCTGGTATCAGCAAGACGGAGCTCCGGCTCATTACACCCGTCGTAGGTGTGAGTACCTTAATATAGTGTTTCCTGAACGATGGATTGGCCGAGAGGTCCAATTGAATGGCAGGCCAGATCTCCAGATTTAACCCCTTTATATTTTGTTTTGTGCTGTTATCTTAAGTCTAAGGTATATGTTATCCGACCAAACAATATTAAAGATTTAAAGAACAGAATAAGAGGCGAAATAAGATTACGTCGTTAATAACGTTCGGCAAGAATTTGAAGATCATCTCGGGTACTGCCAGACTGTTGGTCGTTGATGTTTCCAACATTTGATAAAGTTACTAATAGTTTATTTTGAGTTTTCGTTTCTTTTCGCTAATAAATAATGTGTTGTTTTAAAGTAAGACGCAGCTTTCTCGCAAAAGGCTGAATTTAAGTGCATGACATATTTCATGAAATATGTTTAGAATTTTATGCAGAATCCAAAAAGATATTATAAAATAGGGGTATCCATTAAAAAAAATAAAGTAAACCGTCATAAATTCTTTTTGGTCGAGCGTTTCTTCGAAAAAAAATAATATGCATTTTTACGTTCTCACTATACAGGGTGGTCGAACGAAAACTTAATACTTCGATTCTTCTGCTTTAAAATTGAAATGTGGAAAATCGCTCGGACCCGTCGATTTCTGATTCGAGGGGGAATAACTTTTCCGCTTTTTTCGTCTCCGTAACTTCAACCCCCTAACGGGGGGAGCACAACCCCCTGATTTTGAATAGAGATGAGGGGTGTTGCGATATCTCATTTTAAAGATCTTATCGAGTACTATCCGACCCTAAAATTTCGCTTCAAAATTTTCATTTTTAACGAACGAAATGACAGCTAAAATAGTGGAAGACTACTTACTTTTGTGATTAGTTTATTAAATGCTGAAAATGGCCACCATTCACTTCCATGCAGTAAAATAAATTTTGCTCAAAACGTTCACGTACATTACTCAACATTTCTGGTGTAATTTGACGGCATTCATAAATGATCCGAATTCGCAAATCATCCAGTGACTCAGGCTGGGTAGCGTAAATCTTAGATTTCAGGTCCAGTGGAGCCAGATCAGGTGATCTGGGTGGCCACTCAATATGTCCCCTTCTTCCAATCCAGGCCTGGGGAAAATTTTCATCTAATAACTGACGCACAGGTTGAGCGAAATGAGGTGGTGCGCCATCTTGTTGAAAAATGATCGTTACATGGTCTTCTTCATTCTCCAATACTTGAACGAGGCTGGATAAATAGCGTTCTCTAATAGTTCTGAATAAATTTGGCTAGTAAGATCATCGGGTATAAAAAAAGGGCCGATTATGTGATTTCCATAAATACCCGCCCAAACATTTAACTTTTGGGGATGGGATAATCTTGGATTTTCATCTGGCCAATACCGACAGTTATGCCTGTTTACAATGCCATTAAGGTAAAATGAACACTCATCCGAGAAACAGATATTGAACATGTAGTTAGGATTATTGTTAATAATTCCACTGACCACTTCACAGAATTGGAGTCGGCGATCGAAATCATCCTCATTCAGTTCCTGAACCAGTCGTCTCTTAAAAGAATGGAACTTATGTTGTTTAAGGATTCTCATGATTGTTATGCGTGAAACACCAGATACATCGGACAATTTCATAGTACTAAGGGTCGGATCCATTGCTACTTGATCTAAGACTGCCACTTCCCTCGCTTCGTCTCTTTCATACACCCTCTTTTTGTTTCCGACTGAACCAGTAGCGTCAAATTTGGCAACCAGTTGCACAACGTAAGCAGCGGATACATTTTTTTCAGGATGTCGTTCATTAAATAAAGTCGCTGTTACTCGCGCAGAGTCGTTATTTCTAAAAAATAATTTTATCATTTCCACCCTTTCTTCTACCATTTTAATTCTACTACAAAGTTACAATCGCTTTGACACAGTTTTAGCGTTCTTAAAAATTCACGATAGACTAAGGTAAATCAAAAACATGGTCCGTCTACTTTTTTGGACAAAAAAATTAACAAATAAATAAATAATTCAAATGCGTCTGATAAGAGTAATATCCTCGAGGTAAATTCCACATTCTCTACTCAGCGTTCTTTACTGCATGCAAGTGAATGGTGGTCATTTTCAGCATTTAATAAACTAATCACAAAAGTAAGTAGTCTTCCACTATTTTAGCTGTCATTTCGTTAAAGCTGAAAATCTTGAAGCGCAATTTTAGGGTCAGATAGTACTCGATAAGATCTTCAAAATGAGATATCGCAACACCACTCATCCCTATTCAAAATCAGGAGGTTGTGCTCATCCCCGTTAGGGGGTTGAAGTTACGGAGATGAAAAAAGTCGAAAAGTTATTCCCCCTCAAATCAGAAATTGACGGGTCCGAGCGATTTTCCACATTTTCATTTTAAAGCAGGAAAATCGAGGTGTTAAGTTTTCGTTTGACCACCCTGTATAATAATCATGGTAATAATAATAAATTATATAAACAATAAGTTAAGCAAACACGTAATAAAATTTTTTGTAGGTAGCATTAGTTTTTGGGATCTCCTGCGCTTGCTTACCACTTATTTGGGATACCCTTTATAACATAGTCGTAGAAAAAGTAAAGTGTTTCACTCCTCGAAATAATTATTGCAAACGACAGAACAGTGTACAAACCGAGGCGAAGCCGAGGCTGTTAATGTTATTTTCGTCAGTTGTAAAATAATTTACTATTTCCACTGCCGTAAGAATGAATTAAACTTTTTTTAACGTTGAAATATACAACTTTTAGTAGAAAATATTTATTTACTTTTATGGCATTATACCTTTTCAATTTCAATTTGTAAACGACATCCCGTGTCTGAGCTGTAGCGGAATTGGAGTTAAACGTAGGTACAATTTATGATTAAGAGAGCAAGGGCGTATTTATAGGGGGGAAATAGAGGTAATTACCTTCTCCCAGGATATAATTAATTAGAAAATCATAATACAAGGAAAATCCCTATTTCCAAAAATTAGTTTTTAAGCACGTCTATTGAAATGACTGACTAGTATTTAGGTACTATAAATTATTGACCAAATTTGTGAAAATTTGGGCGTGGTTCAAAAAAAGGTTGCCTTTAATCTACGGTGAGCTTTTCCGTTGTAATTATTAACTGATTTACTGGAATTCGAGCGACTTCGCGAGAAGAATAGATCGCGCGAATTCGCTTACACGCTAACCATAGCAAGATTAGCATGGTATCGTTTTTTATATTTTTTGAATTGAAAGACTTTACCTAATTCCAGTTAGCCTTTAACTTAATTGCATGTCATGACCATAATGGTGCCGATGTTTTATTACAAATATCGTCCAAAGTGATGTACAAGGTGGTCCACGTAAGATGACCCACTACCTTTTTTCGGAAACCGTAAGAGTTATAAAAAGAAGGTTCAATGAAAAAATTAATTGATTGTAAAGAAATTTTTATTTCATTATATTTTTATAATTAGAACACTCTATATATCTTATATTATTTTTGGATTCTATCTAAAACATGAATTATTTTTTTATAAGTGCACTATAAGTCTAAACTTAATAGTTTCCGAGATATCGACTTTTGAAAAATTACATTTTTGAACTTTGACAGCTTCTAGCTCTCTAACGGTACGTTTTAGAGCAAAACGGCTTACATGTCCCTATCTTACTTTCTTATTATATTCCTGCAAATATTAATTTCAGGTTAAACCGGAAGTACTATACTGATTTCCGGCTATTAAGTTACCTCTGATTTAACCGGAAGTTTACACTTTTGGAAAGATAATTAAAAAGAAAGATAGGGATATGCAAACCGTTTTGACCTAAGGCGTACCGTTAGAGAAATAGAAGCTGTCAAAGTTCAAAAGTGTCCGTTTTCAAAAGTTGATATCTCGGAATTAAGTTTAGACTAATAGTGCACTTATTAAATAATAATTGTCATTTTATGTAGAATCCAGAAGTATTGTAAGATATAGGGTGTTCTATTTAAAAAACGAAAGTTGGGTCAACTTCTGCACATCAGAAATCCTATGAAAATCCAAAACTAGACTGTGCTTAAGGCTTTTTTTTATTAAGCCGAAACGTTGGCCAAAGAAAACATATTCTTCTTCAACACTTACCCACTCCCACTATTCTCTTAAACAACAAAAATAATATATATATATCTTATCCTATTTCAATCTTAAATCATAAGTCTGGATAATATCTGAACCACTATATGTTCTAGAAAGAAACCAACTACGCTACTGAACTCCATGCCCTAATAAAAAGCTGAGATTTTAAAAATCACCCTGTAAATTAAGAACGAAGATAGCCATGACAAATTTGATACCGCAATCATTCGTTTCGATAAAAAGTAGGAAATTTAAATGAAAACTGCAAAATTCTCTGTGTGTTATCAACTCCAATGCCCTCTAACAATGCCGAAAATGAAACACGAGGTATACAGGGCCCTCAATTCAAAACGAACCACCCTACACATGTCTTCATATTGACGGACATAAGATGCGAAGGTACGCTTGCGACTTCTTTTTATGACCACAAATTAAAAACTCTGTTTTCAAAACCTCTTTTGAAACCTTAGAAGATTTA
Source organism: Polydrusus tereticollis (assembly GCA_963920685.1). Lineage (NCBI taxonomy): Eukaryota > Metazoa > Arthropoda > Insecta > Coleoptera > Curculionidae > Polydrusus > Polydrusus tereticollis. Next base: position 75,308,573 of record OY987327.1, read on the forward strand.
CGGGCTAGAATTGCAAACAAATTTCAGGAAGATAGCAACTCACCCCAAGTCGTCTCTTATGTTTCCGATTCTGTAAAAAGTAGAATGCGAATATGTTTTGAAGTAGAAAGTGGGCACGTTTCTCTTTTACTTTAAATTAATAACTTTAAGTATATTTGTTGTATATTATTTTTATTTAAATTCTATATTATACAATGACAATACATCGTCAAATCATAAGTCTGGATAATATCTGAACCACTATATGTTCTAGAAAGAAACCAACTACGCTACTGAACTCCATGCCCTAATAAAAAGCTGAGATTTTAAAAATCACCCTGTAAATTAAGAACGAAGATAGCCATGACAAATTTGATACCGCAATCATTCGTTTCGATAAAAAGTAGGAAATTTAAATGAAAACTGCAAAATTCTCTGTGTGTTATCAACTCCAATGCCCTCTAACAATGCCGAAAATGAAACACGAGGTATACAGGGCCCTCAATTCAAAACGAACCACCCTACACATGTCTTCATATTGACGGACATAAGATGCGAAGGTACGCTTGCGACTTCTTTTTATGACCACAAATTAAAAACTCTGTTTTCAAAACCTCTTTTGAAACCTTAGAAGATTTACGGGCTAGAATTGCAAACAAATTTCAGGAAGATAGCAACTCACCCCAAGTCGTCTCTTATGTTTCCGATTCTGTAAAAAGTAGAATGCGAATATGTTTTGAAGTAGAAAGTGGGCACGTTTCTCTTTTACTTTAAATTAATAACTTTAAGTATATTTGTTGTATATTATTTTTATTTAAATTCTATATTATACAATGACAATCACAATATTATAATTTTCTAAAAATAGAACCTAGATAACCTTTCAAGAGTAATACTTCAAGAAATGCGTGATTATTTCCAAGGCATAGTTTGTTACGGTTTTATCAATTACATCTTGTCAAGAAACCTAAAAGTCACAAAATAAGTTTTTTCTTAACACTTCCTGTATGTCTTGCCCTTAATGGATATAGAGCTTTCAACCACAAAATTCGATAATAACATGTTTGTCACCCACAGTAAGTGCTTGTAAATAAACATCAAAGCGGAATGGTTTATTTTAGTTTTTTTATTCACAAAAAAAATACTCTATATTTTTCGGGCTCGAAATAATCCCTGCTTGACATCCCTAAAATTCCGAAAAGCGATAGGTTATTATATTTTGTTTACACTACTCGATGCAACCGAGCCAAAACAGCCACTGCATTGTTCTAAAATTTAGTATTGATTTTATAGAATACATTTTTGTACTTTCCGTGAAACTAATAGCATAGTTTTTTTTTTATGCCTTACATGTGAGTATACAGTACACAGCCTCTTAAGATAGACCCTTGACTTTTACCTTTGCCATTTAGGAAGGAAATGTTTAATAACAAATATTGGTTGATATAACGATTAAAATGTTTATTTGGCAATGATTTGTGATCTACAGGGCTTCAGTTTTAATTTTTTTAATAGAACACCGTATATATTTTTTTGGCTGGTCGATAGAGCCTTTTTCTGATTTCAAAAATGTAAGCATGTTACATATACAGAGTGGCAAAAAAGTCGCGCATATTGACTGTAACTTTTGAATTACCTCGTATACGAAAAACTGACCTTCATGAAAGTTGTTCAGTAAATTATTCCCCACATTTCTACCTGCATACATTTTTTCTGTCATTTTTGGTTTGGTTGCCATAGAGACTAACTTACTTTTTTTAAATGGAAACACCCTGCATATAATTACATAATTGGATTCTACTGGGTAAACTCTGAATTTTTTGTGTTTCAGATGTTCACTTATCTGCAAGCGTTTCCGAGATAATGACAGCTCAAAAATAAAAAAAATTTCCTAATTATAATTATTCCTACCTAATACCCACCAGTTGAGTCAAGTTGTTTTCAAGAGGTATCAATTTTGAGTTCTTGTTTAATTTTCTGTTCTCTGATTTGTAATTTGTTTACACTGTGGTTCATCTGAATGAGAAACAACGAGTTGAAATTTTAATAATGAGCGGTAACGGAAATATGAAGAGACCGCAAGATCATGTTTGTCATTTTTTCAATGAATTATATCCAAATAGACCTCTAATAAATCAGTCAACGGTGTGTCGAGTGGTAAAGAAATTTCAAGAAACAGGCAGTGTTAGGGAAGCCGCTAGATCAGGTCGACCTAAAACAGCAACCAGGGGAGACAAAGCTTTGGATATCATGCTCTCAATATATGAAAATTCAACACAATCATCCAGGCTAACGGCCATGGATTTTAATGTGTTTCATCAGTCAGTGATAAATTTGTTTAAGCAGGAGAAGTTGCATGCCTACAAGATAAAGTTGGTGCACGAGTTAAACGAGGACGATTTTGATAGAACAGCTGAATTTTGTGAGCTGATGATGAAAAGATGCAATAACGATATTAACTTCGCAACAAATATCTTTTTCTCGGATGAGGCTACTTTCCATTTAAATGGCATTGTTAATAGACACAATTATCGTTATTGGTCTCCTGAGAATACTCACTGGTTCCAAGAAGGTCATACACATTGTGGGATCTTTTTTCACACATGGTAATTTGAATGGCGAAAAATATCTGGACCTCCTCAGGAATCACATAATTCCTTCTTGCAGAATGGTTTCACCGGGTGTAAATAATGGCATAAACGAACAGGTATGGTTCCAGCAAGATGGAGCACCTGCGCATTATGCGGCAAATGTTAGACAATACATAAGCGAACAATTTCTAGGACGTTTAATAGGCAGAAGAGGTGCTATTAACTGGCCAGCGCGATCCCCGGACTTAACCTCGCTCGACTTCTTTTTGTGGGGACACTTAAAGATCAAAATCTACGTTAACCGTCTAAATGACTTAGAATCTTTAAAAGTCAGAATTAGTGCTGAAATTCGGGCCATTTCAGAGGACTTCCTTTTAAACGTTGTGGACGGGTTCAGGGATCGACTGGCGCTCTGCTTAACAGAAAATGGTGGTCACTTTGAACACCTGATCCAGTGAAAAGGTTTTGCTTGTTTATTATTCCGATGTTAAGTTGTTCACTTTTCTAGGCTATTTATTTTGTTATTATAAAGTTTATAACAATTTTAAATAAATAAAAATTTAAAATACAAAAAAATTCAGAGTTTTCCTAGTAGAATCCAAATATGCAATCATATGCAGGGTTTTCCATTTAAAAAAAGTAAGTTGGTCTCTATGGCAACTAAACCAGAAATTACATAAAACATTCACGCAGGTAGGAATGTGGGGAATAATTTATTGAGCAACTTTTATAAAGGTCACTTTTTCGTATACGAGGTAATTCAGAAATTACAGGCATTACGCGCGACTTTCTTGCTACTCTGTATTGTTGGGTCAAAAATGAGTTATTTATGATCAAAGTTAAGCGAAATGCCACGTTATGAAATTTCCCTTTACTTATACTAACACAAAAAGTAGCTGGGTTTGAAATACCAACCAAAATTTTATCACATTTAAAAAGCAGTCAAAATATTGCTTACTTTAAGTCAAATTCTTAGGATGAATTCATGTTTAGCCTTCAAGGAAATTGGCTACAGTTTAAACAAAAACGTGACAAAGAGGTTTAAAGAAGTTTGTCCCTTTTCTTTCAGTTAGACCCAATCCTTGAACGCGTTTCGCCATATCACGGCTCTTTGTCAAGGCTATAGAGTCTGATGAAAAGGAAGGGGACCTCACAGTGCATTTCAGCACAAAATATAACGGTAGATGTGCGAGATGTTGCACGTGACGATATCTCGCGGCAATCAAGCAATCCACCCAACCAGACTAGCGAGGACTGAGAGATGATCAAACGTTGGAATGGAAACTGCATAAGCAGGTATCTACGTCAAGTGGTGCTGAAAGCCAATTTATCGGTTTCTGCGAACCGAAAACGGGAATATAAAGAGGTTTAAAAAGTTTATCTCTTTTCTTTCCGTCAGACTCAATCCTTGGACTAATGTGACATTTTAGAAGAATACATTTCTTCAAGAAGAAATGCAGAAATCGCTCGCAGGGAATGTGCAATTCGGTTTGCTGAGCATCCGCTCCCTTTACGAAATACCTTTAAAAGACTCTATAAAGTTTAAACACCACAAAGGAAATTTGGAAAATGAGAAAGAAGACGTCAAAAAAGGATCCTTACAGAAGTAATTGAGGAAAATATATTTGTTCATTTATTTGCCTAAGCCGTTCAAGGAAATTGACAGTAGATTTCTTTGATATGTCCACTACACACCAAATTAAGTCATTTAAAGTTCAGTGCATAATTTGTTTCCCCAAGACCATGCAAATTGTTTACGATTTTGTCAAAAGATCATTGAAAGGCATAATCAGTATCAACATTTCACAAAGAACCTTATTAATATTTACATATGAATTTTCTTTATCGACATAATCCAAAAGCAGTCAAATCAACATCTTCATTTAAGGTACTTTTATGAGACAAAAATATTTAAATATGATGCAAAGTGACAGTGAAGACTTGCTTGATGAAGCACTCCCTTTATTCGAAGAAACCAATTACTATGGCAGCAGGGTGGTGCTCCACCTCACAATAGCATCGTAATCATAAATTATTTAAACGAAAATTACGAGTCGTGTATTGGAATGCGAGTACCCATATTTTATCCACCGCGTAGCCCAGAGTTGGCATCGTATGATTTTTTCTTGTGAGTGGCGCTGAAGGAAAAGCTGATGATATTCCACATATAGGCCTTTTGAAGAATAGAATAAGGGAAAAAATTCAATTAAATAATACCGACAATCGAAAATGTTTGCCAAAATTTTTTAAAAAGATGGGAACTCTGCATTCAACAGAATGGATGAATTATTGCAAATTTGATGTAGGTAATGCATGGTTTAATGCAAATCGTTTAAAAATCAAATGGTTTATTTGATAAATATTGTGTATAATTTTTGATACTTTTGTGTTGATATATTAAAGGGAAAGTTCATAAGGTGGCATTTCACTCAACATTGAACATCAAAAACTCGATCATTTTTTACCCAACATTTTGTGTATTTGTCTGCTTGCTAACCTAAAGTCCTAGGGATTGCGTTGGTTTATAGTTTCAAACTTGAACAAATAACTTTACCTCCTTGGTTTTATTTTTGTCATTCTTACTTGGAATATTTACTTACATATATTATTCATGCAATCCTCTTCAAAAAAAAAAACATTACTTAACGGTATTTATGACTTTGCGTGACGATGCCTCGGCGTAAACTGTAAACACTATTCGTTCCACATAAAAAACCATAAAATGTTCCACATAAATAACCATAAAATGGTAACTTTACGAAGTCTGTATATTATTCGAATTTTGGATTCACGACTTTATTCTTAATAGAAGTTACCTATATACAGGGTGTCCGAAAACATACTGACACACTTTAGAAGGTGATAGAGGACATGAAGACAAACTTCTTTGTTTAATAAACATATTATGTCCGAAATTGAGGCGTTTTGGAAAGGAAAAATGGCTTGGATCAATTTTGTTTATTTCAGTGATACATAATTAATATTAATTTACAAAAAATGTTCAGGAGGACATAAATAAATCACTTTTCTGTGGTGTTTTCTCATTAAATGATGGTTTACAATAATTTTTCGAAATCTTGACCATTTGCTGCAATACAAATATTGCACCGACTCGAGGACTATGGAATATTCCAATAGAAGCTTTTCCATATGTACAACTGACCATTATTCTTGCTAGGAGATCTTCCTCATACGCGTCTCGTAGACTAAAAATTTCAAATAACCCCAAAGAAAAAAATCCACGAAGTTTAGATCGGAAGAACGCGCGGGCCAGGCCACTGGACCTTCTCTTCCAGTCCATCTGCGGAGAAATCGCTGCTCCAGATACTGGCGCACGTTCAAACTAAAATGTGAAGGTGCCCCGTCATGTTGAAACCACATGTTATTTTTAATGTCTAAAGGGACATTTTCTAATTAGAGAGGCAAAACATATTGCAGAAAATGGAGATAAATGTTTGCGTTCAAACCAGCAGGCAGCAGGTGAACTATTAGATTTTCTCTTCTAGAGTCCACACCGTGAAGATTTTCATCATGTCAAGCATGGTTGTTTCAACTATTGAAATAACCATCGCGCGTGAAACATGCCTCATCAGAAAATAATACTATTCTCCCGAAGTGAGGTTCTATTAAATTTTGACACAAATACCATTGGCAAAAAGCCATAATCTATGTTGATATTCTTCAGGAAATAAAGCTCGTGCCCGTTGTAAATGGTAGGGTTAGAGAAATTGTGCATGTAAAGTCAAGACACGCTGTACCATCGACTTGGAAGATCCCATGTGGTGTGCAATTGCGCGAACACTTGTGAATTGATTTTCCTCCACACGGTGTAGAATTCCTTCTTCAAATTCAACCGAACGAGTTGTTCTTGGACGACCACCACCACCAGGACGCTTTAGGTTCAAACTTTCTCTAAGGCGACGATGAATGGAAGTATGATTAGGTTAACGGCGTTCCGGATATCTGTGTTCATACAATCGTGCAGCTTCTCTTCCATTACAATTTGGTGCACTATAAGCAATGTGCATATCGGTAAGTTCTTGAAATGAGAAATTATCGTCCATTTCAATACAAATTCTCTTCCACCCTTTAAGGTTTGTCGGTATGTTTTTGGGATACCCTGAATACCTATCTTGACTGGCGCTGCATCCTAACCGTGCCACATGGAGTAATAATGATAAAGTAGAAATAAAGCTGCAAATTTCACAGGGAAGTCTCCTTGGACCGATACTATTCATAATTTACATAAATGACATAACAGAGCTTCTCTCGGGTGAAAACAACAGTTCCATCACAAATTATGCCGATGATACTAACTTTTTAATACCTTCCTTGAACTTATCTATCCATAACACAAAGACCGAACATATGATGATGCAAGCAAATGATTGGTTTACAAAAAATAGACTGATTCTAAGCACTTCAAAAACGAATGCTATATTTTTTAAAACTAAAAGGTTCCACTTAACCCAGCTACAATCAAATTAGCACAAACCACTTAATTTTTGGGAATGGTCCTGGACATTTTTGATCTTGGAACCACCATGTCCAATATGTACTTAGTAAATTAAATAAAGTATGTTATACACTGCGCGTTTTGGCAAAATTTTTGGACAAGCAAACATCCAAAATGGTATATTAGGCAAATTTTGAGTACCATCTCAGGTATGGGACTATTTTGTATGGGAATTGCGGAGAGGTGGAAGAATTATTCATATGTCAAAAGAGGGCAATAAGAACTATTTTTGGTTACAATCTAAGAGAGACCTGTAGAAGTAAATTTAACGAGCACGGGCTTCTCACATTTTCAGCAGTTTACATACAGGAGTGCATCTTGTTCTTTTTAAAAAATAAATCACTGTTTAAAAACAGCGAACTATTATAATTATATTAAATTTTACAACAGCCTCCCTCCGGATATCAAAACATGTAATAATATTACGAAAATTAGAAAAAAAAGCTATTTAATTTTTTGAAGGACATTAAACCTTACACCATCAAAGAATATTTTAATAAGACTACTGCAAGTAGGTTAAGTTAGATTATAATTAGAAAATGTTAATTTGCCTTTTCTTGTTTTTTGACACTATTTCGTTTTACGTTGTTCACTGCATATAATTGTGAAATAAAGAATATTATTATTACTATTAAAATTCTTTGCACATTTCCATTTTAGTTTTGATTAGGTCAGTATCTTAAGTATAGTTGATGTAAAACAAAAACCGATGCACGTCATACCCTTCGAGTGACGTCTGTTATTGACAGTGTGCCAGCTTGTAACCAAAATATCCGAGTGAGGGAATTACACAGTTTTTTTTCATAGAAACAAGATAAATATACAAAAATTTCCCATAGTTTATATATTTGTTTACTGCATAATACCTTTTACCATAAATTTTAGTAGATCTAACACTTGTTTTATTTTCATCTTGCCAAGATCGAGCAATGGTACCATTCTGAAAAATCCATGTTCAATCCAAGAAAACGAATTGGTACAAGAATGCTTCTTTTTCTTTAATATATTCTTTCAAAAATACCAGTCGTTTGAAAGCTACATGGGAAAGTTCCATAAGCCCTCGCCTCGGTTCATCTTTTTACCATCAGAAGTCTATTTTCTTGAAGAGGCTTCTTAGAGGGTTAAGACAACCATCAAACTTTAAGTTGTAAAGGTTACATGATGTTCTAAAAAAAGTTACAGCTTATGAATAACCGATGTAAAATATAATAATTTTAAATAGTGTCACGGATAGAACTTATATCCAATCTTCACACATTTACAACTCTCTCGAATTAGAACGTTTGTTCAAAGGCGATTCTAATAATTTATTTTCCTTAACTGTTGTTGAAATTGCGCTTACAGTGGAGATATTCAAATTTAGGGCAGCTGCTTATACGCTAAAAATTAGTAAAGTATAAAAAAGCTAACCTTAACATACTTTTTAAACTTGCTTCTCTGTACTGCTGTCAACAATTGGGAGAGACCTACATCCAGGACTGGATAGACAAAGGTTGATGTTGAAGAAAGAAGAGTGCTGTCAAGGGTAAAAATAGGTCATTGTTGTTAAGCTTTTCCTGAAAATAGCTTCTTAAAGAAGTTATTAGCTCTTTGCACCGACTATTTAAATGCTTCGGCATTTTTCAAAAATAGTAAACAACGTAATCTGCAGAGATATGTATGTGCACTTTTGTTTCTCTTAATAGAACAGTTCTTTAATGCTATTTATGATAGAAAAGATTTGGAGTTTTTGTTAAAGAATAGACGCACAGCAACACGGAACCACGAACGAACAATTAACCAAAAATAATGAACGAGCTGGCGCCACCGCACCGTTTACAATTGTGTTGCCAACTATCGGCCAATAAAATTCAAATTATCCTAATTTTTACAAGCTTAAATAAACACAATATTTGCTATAAGTGGGTTCGTATCAAAGACGAATACTTTAAGTTCGTAGTAAATTTAATATCGCATAAAGTTTTAATACATTTTGCCCAAATTTTAATTTCCTCGTGTTTTCTTACGGATTTTCAATTATCAGCTGATTGATGACGTGCATCGGTTTTTGTTTTGCATCAGTCGTAAAATAAATAGAGTTTCCATTTTCCAAAATGGAAAAAATTGTTCTCAAGTTATCTTCCCCTAGACACATTCGGACAATTTTACGATATTTCCTATTATGAGTATTGTCAACATCAATTAATTTTTATGTTGGTTTATCTACCTTCTCCGGTTATCTAATCACTTTCACAAAACAGATAAAAGGTTAGAAATGCGAACTACGTAGAAAACCAGAGAAACAAAGATTCAAGTTGGCCACCAGTCCACCCCGAGCGCTACGGTAGAAAATTTATTGCGGATGGCGGGTAGTTCAAAAAACTCGTTTTCAAATTGCTGCTTTACTCTTTAAACAATATTTGAGATTTTTAAAGACGTTTCATCGCTTTTTGAGTTAATTCAATCTAAAATACCATTCACTAAATTTCAGAATTTAATGAATATATGTATTTTATATAAAATTATACCAAGAAAGCAATAAATGTCATTAAAAATCAAAAATTGTTGTTATTTATGAATGCCGATCTAAATAACAAACAAAGCTTATGAAAAAAAATTTTAAATTTATTTAAACTTTATCAAAAAAACTAATGTGTGCAAATTCTGACAAAAATTGGTATCCAAACAATAGAAATACTTTATAGGTACAAATAAAAAATGTATGTATAAATAAACCATATGTATAAAATAAACCAAGAATGTTACTTATAACAGTGACGTGACTAAAATGGTTCCAAGTGTTTCATGAACCCGAGCTTGCTCGAGGCAAATAAGTGAATTCTTGACATTTGGTCATTGCTCCAAAAAAAAATGTTTGCATCATCTTAAACTCAACTCTTCTAGTTACGCTACTGACTGTTAATACAAAATAGCAATTAGCTGTTTACGTTTTGCACACTTTTTCAGTTCATGTTCAAGAAAATTCAGTAAGTTATTTGTCAGTTTTGACCCATTTACAAAAAAATCTTATTCCTCCCTTGCTTTTCTCTTGAACTTAGCTCAGTCAAGTGGTAAAGATGTAAACAGTTTATAGCCTCTGGTAGAAGGAGGATAATAAAAACGAATGATAAACTATTGTGACATTTAGTGCCCATACTTTTGGCACTGATTAACTCATTTGATAGACAATTAAAATAATTAGGGTTTTCAATGTGCCAATGTCAATATAAATTTGAAGGTTTTGGCACATTAGAAATCATGATTATTTTAGTTGTCTATCAAATGAGTTAATCAATGCCAGAAGTACTGGCACTAAATAATATATTCTCCTTCTTAAAGTAAACAACTCTTTACTACAGAAAATAAATTTTAAAAAATTGATACAAAAAAAACATAACCCTCCAGGTACTTCCTTGAAAGTGTTCATCCAGGTAAAAAATGTCTTGGTCAGGTGTAAAATGTTGCCTTCAGATGTAAAATCTCGTAGCCAGGTGCAAGATGTCTTAGCCAGGTGCAGGTCAAATGTTGGAGCCAGAGTTAAATTGTCATACAGTATTTGGCCTCGATAAGGTGTCCATGCAACAGAAAATAGTTATTTATGTATCTAGGGAATTATAATGGTCTTAATTACCGAGAGCAAAGTTTACGTAATTGACGACAGCAATTGCCCGAGGTAATTGAGACCCTTATAATTCCAGTGATACATAGATAATTTTATTTCTGACCGATTTTAGTAACATTTTGTTCATTTTTAAAGTGGAATTGTTTCAATAGATGACAATCAAATTGACATCAGATGTCAATCGTTTGATTTTATGTCAAATTTTTCTTAATATCCCAAGGGAGTTATGACCCTTAAGCGCGATTTATACTTTGGCGCTTGACGCTTGACGATCACGTTGACGTGGTCGGTTGAAGATTGAATAATAGGAAATATATACACCCATTTATACTTTGACGCTGACGATTGACGTGACGTTCCAGATAAACCAATTTTAACTTTTGACGCTCACTGCTCGTAGAAATTCCGTAGAATATGACGTAACAGCCAATAGGACGCGACAGTATTTGCACGTGATAGCTAACTGTCAATACTGCTCTTTCATATTTGTATAATATTTGTACTTTATTATGTCGTCTTCTGTTTATGGGTCTAATTTTATACTGCCTTTTTCGCTTTTGTTTCTTTTTAAGTAATGCTGCTGCTGAACACAACAAAATAATGAGGTTATGACACGAAAATGTTGAACGTCAAGCGTCAAACTATAAATGCACCAAAAATGGAAATTTACAAGCGTCACCGTCAAACTTCAAACGTGATCGTCAAGCGTCAAAGTATAAATCGCGCTTTATAATTCCCGCGTAACTAAGACGTTATAAGCTAATAATATACCGGTCAGAAATAAAAATGTTTATGATTAATACCAAAATGACTAACAGACTAAATAAAACATAATTTTTTTATTAAATACTGAGAAACTAAAAGCAGTGAAAGAAATTCAATAGAATATAAAGTGGAGGGTGTACTTGTGTCAAAAGTAGAACGGATACATATAGAGGACTGAACGGAATGTTTTAGACCACCAGTAAAAAAAATTGAACTACCAGGTTCTACGGAATGTGGAAGTGACCCTGAAACATCAGGAGGCAAAAGCTCAGGGACAGCTTTAAGAACAGCACTCCAATTAAGCCTTTTTGAAACTGAGTTCTTAAGTAGATAGTCATCGAAAAGATCTTCACAAATCCTAAGTTCTTGCACTCAATGTCAGGACTAATATTAGAGTTATTCTTTCACACTCTTAGTCTTTCAACATCAGTAAGGAGAAATGTATAGAAATGCTTACTGATACAATTAGGGTCAGATGAAGATCTAAATGCACTCTTGCAACCGGGATATTTACAGTAATACTTGATTTTGGTTATTGAATGGGCGACACAGGCCATCATAGATGCTGATAGAGTCAAATAAAGAGCATATACTTAAATATAACACTTAAAGTGTTAAATGGCAAAGAACAAAATGAAAAACTTACACGAGGCTGAACATTAAAACTCCTTCGGCATGTCTTATCATACAGTTCTATTTGCATTCGCTTGACCTGTGAATATGTACCTCTTCTATAAACTATTGTTGGTAGATCTTTTTGAAGAGAATGCTAAAAATATTAGAAAAGATCAAATTTGAATTTTAAACTTCAGCAAACCTAACCTTTAAAGCGTAAATTTTGCATTTAGATTACATACCTGTGATATAAGGTTGCGTAACCATCCTAAAATTCTGCAAAACTTGTAAAACAGTAGATTATGATATAAAAATTTAAAAAAAAAATCAAGTTCTTACCAACAATTCGTTCGGGGGTTCACATTTCACAAAATTGACAGAACTTTTCTTCTTCTTTTTTATCCAGAAAACGGATAATAAAACCGTTCAGTGAGTTGGCGTATTATATATTGTATTTTTAACAAGGTCTGTCTCTTTTTATAGATTAATATTATGAGAGAGATAGTCGATAGCATAATTTGCAAGTCTGATGTGTCGGAAAAGAGAACATGGTAGTGACCGTTCGACGAGCCCTCTGGTGGAGTGGTGGCCCTAACTATTCAAACTAGGTTTTGTAACGGTTTTCTTGTTGCAAAGTCACCCATGTGATCACTTCTAAGGCTTTTTCTGCCGTGGGCAAATTATTGCGTTCCTTGCAGCATTGGGGAAAATCGCGTGGTGGTCAAAACGCGTCTAAAGTGGGGACGAAAATGAACTGCAAGGAAAGAGAAAATGTCTTAATCTGCCCCAAAGGAGTTCGTAAACTTTTTAGTATGCAGCTTGATAGATAATAAAATTTGGTACTTTTTTTGTTGGATGGTTTGAATAAGCTTCATCTAATTTATTGAGGATAAGTTATAAATTGTTTGCCTCAGAGACATAAGAATTTCGTTTATTTTTCACTTTTAATACTTTGGAATCAACTTGAAATATGGAAGTTTGTGAAAAAGAAGTGTTCATTTCAACATTTATATTAAGAAATTTGAATAGATAATGTAGGTATATATTTATACGCTCTTTTAAAGGTTGTATATAGTATTATAATACTTTTATAAAATTCTTAAACAAACAAAAATCATTTAAAAGAAAACAAGGTATGTCTATACCACCAAAATATATATATATATTGAATTTTGAAAATCATTTGTTCTATAGTAACATTTGTAAAAGCCGTTATTAGACAATTTGATGCAAGTATTTTTCTTAACGAACAAATTTTTTTAAAGTTCTACTTTGCTAGTTGGGCAAGGAACCAAATCATTACACAATATTAAATCCAACAAATTGCCCTTGCTGTTTCTTAAATAGTTAAGCTGAGTCAGCCCACAGAAGGACCGAAGGAACTTATTTTCATTGATAACCCCAATTAAGGGAAGAGCAATTAATATCTCAACAAATTATAATTTTACCTGCTGGCAGATTGAATTTAACTTGGACATTAAGGCATTGGATATTAAGCCACAAAATATTTAACTTACTATTTAAGCAAATTTTTAAAAGAACATTTTCCATGATCAAAATGTTCTCTAGAATGTTCTGGAAAGTATTTGTGATGATAAAATTCTCGTTAATTCCTTCGCTGCGGCGCTATAATTATCTGCCAGAGTTTATCGGGTTTTCCTTGTTTTATTAAGCATTCCAAAACCATTATCGGTAGTGTTCCTAATGAATTCATGTCAGCAAGCGCTTGAAAAAAGGGTATTAGAGGAACCTGTACTATGTGACCTTCTCGAAAAAGTTAAAATTAATGTACATAAACTATGTCACTTAAGTATTAGACAACAAAACTTTATCGTCTTAGCTTGATATCTTTTCGTGAAAATTAAATTCAGAAGTCTATTCTTGGGGATATGAATTATTCATTAGCCGCTGTTCACGCAAAATATAAAAGCAACCTATACATATACCTGGTGTCTGAAAAGGTAAATAATAAAATGAAATTTATATGTTTTATAAGTAAATTAAAAGTTTCTCACATTCCTAAAATATGTTGCATATTGGGATCTAGCCCCAATATTGTTTTTGCATAGAATAATGATTTACTGGAATGTCCAGTTATTATTTTTTTTTTGTAAAATTCATATCTGGGCTCTTCTGTTGCTTGGTCTTGCTTGAAAGGGTCGATATTGTTTAAAATATTACAATTTTAACGTGATTGCATTATTGCCTGCATCTTACCGTTATCGGCATTAAAATTCAAAAAGCCCGGCGTTAGAGACACCGGTGGCGAAATTTCCCACCACTATTGTCGGTGGCGTATTGATCGCTCCATGCTCCCTCGAGTCTCTTACGGCATATTTATCTGGCGGACGGCGGGAAAATCACCCCCGCTGACCCAGTTACGATTTGCGTGCCTGATACGGATAGAGATATATCGCAGATGTGTTCTTGGCTGTTACGGTAAACCACTTATATATTTATTATGTCATCAAGAAAGTCTGTATCATAAAATATGGATATTTTTTTTATTATAATTTCGATTTTCCTTAAAAAAAAATTACAGAAACGATCAAGTAATACACAATACTTTATCTGTCATATTTGTCAGAAACATTAGATTTAAAAAATTGGAAATTTACAGATAATAGTATTTTTCAAATTCAAAAATTGTAAAAATTGATAGTTTTAAATTAAATAATACAAAAACTATTTCGAAATAAATTCCAAAAATTTTAATTCGATCGTAAAAAATTGTCCTAAGCACATACGTAATATTAAAAAAAAGAACTTCTTTTACTTATTACACTTGTCAGAAATTTGACAAATAGAATGACTTTAAATATCTTGTTTTAAAAGAAAATATTGTTTTTCAGAACTCAATTACAAATGTTTTTGACGTCCTCCTAATAGTTTTAATACGTATTTCTTGGAAAGTACTCCACCTACCAGCATCCAGGCTGATGATAATACATTATCGTTAAGTCATTATAAAAATTCTACTTTTGGTCATTTTAATTATAATTCTAAATTTTCTGTGGTGGATGCTGACAGGGTGGAGAGAATAATATATCTGTTACGTTCTAATGCCACGAGAGCTGATGGCTTGGACCAGAAAAATATTTTTTGTTAGTCCCCCACTTAATTCAACATATAACTTTCATCATTATCTCATGTATCCTTTTTAGCCAGTGAAAAATGGCAAATATACTTTCCGTAGCTAAAAACAAGTAATCCTAGTGAATTTTCCCATTATAGGCCCATAAGTTTATTGCCTCTCTTATCTAAATATTTGGAAAAAATCATGACTGAGCAACGAAATAATTACTCTATACAACATAAGTTATTCCTATGTTTCAGTCAGATTTCCGTGCGCGGCATAGTACAACAGCTCTATTAAAGCTTACCGATGATATTTGATATTTGATCTCGACGTTATTGATCTCGGATTATTTTTATCAGGATATAGTGCCGCTAGTGCATGTATTTTTCTAAAAAGTCATGATAACGCTCTCCCGCCAAAGTTCCTTCAAGGAAGTATGGTCCTATTACTCTGTTACTACTTCTCAATTGAAGCAAAACGTTGCTTCGTCTGAAAAGCATATTTTACTAGGGTCATTATCAGTTCGCTAAGTCATGGTCTGGCAAAACTGGTTTCTGCGGTCTGGATCATCTTCAAATAGCTCTTGAACTAATCGAATTCTATATGGGTGCCACTTTCCTTCTTTAAAATTTTTGTAACAGTCGACCTATGAATCGTATTATCTAAAGCCAGCTGAGTACTGGAGAGGTTCGGATTTCGTGTAATGAAACAAAGATGTCCAGTTTTACCTTTATTGTCGACGTCAGTTAACAATAATTTTTCTGATATGTTAACCGTGAGCCATGGGGTACCCCAAGGCAGTATTTTGGGTACCTTGTTGTTTTCGCTGTATACAGCAGATTTTAGAGGCTATTTAGAACATTCATATTCGCATCAGTACGCTGACGACTTTCAATTATACTATAGCTTTGGTCCTGGTGATGTTGAGGTGGCTGGGTTAATCAAGACCTCACAATTATCTATGAAATATCTCTTACCCACAGTCTCTAGTTAAATCAAACCAAAACACAGCTTCTCAGTGGCGCAATCAAGGGGGGGGCTACCGGGCTGCAGCCCCCCCCCCCCGAGCGAGCTTAGCTCGGGTCGTCTAACTACTTTTTGCAAGAAAAATAGACTCTTCACTACCTAAAATATAGGTAAAATTACACAAAAATTGAAACGAGGCTGGCTCTTTTCGTGATTTTCTGTTGTTTTTTATTTTTCTTACTTAAAAACCAAGCATCATCATTGAAAAAAGGGCGTGGCACCCAAAAATTTTTCGCCTGCGGCGCTACTTTTTCCATAAACGCCCCTGAACTTATTTTCTGGTTGCGCCACTGCAGCTTCTCCTATTTGGTAACAATCCTGATGATGTCTCTGGGAACCTTAATGTCAATTTAAATGGTGTTCAGCTCGCTGCTTTCGAATGATGCAAGAACCTAGTTATTTACTTTGACTCTAAATTAAGATTTCGGTCGCATGTGTCACTCCTACTACAAAAGAGCTATTGGAAATTAAGAACCTTGTACATGTTTCACAACTTTTTGTCGACACCTTACTTTTTTGGCCTGCTTTGTTGCTGGAAGATAAAAACAGTCTGCAAAAGCTTCAGAACGGCACTTCTTGAATTGAAAT
This sequence comes from Polydrusus tereticollis, assembly GCA_963920685.1. Taxonomy (NCBI): domain Eukaryota; kingdom Metazoa; phylum Arthropoda; class Insecta; order Coleoptera; family Curculionidae; genus Polydrusus; species Polydrusus tereticollis. Next base: position 75,325,333 of record OY987327.1, read on the forward strand.
TGGTTAAGATTAAAGGATAGGTTTTATCTACATTTAAGTATTTTAGTTGATACATTTAAAAAACAACCTAAAACTTATAATCGATCCATAGAACAAATTTAAATTTTTTTCTTGTATTATATATCTATATTTTAACACCAAACCAAGGCACAGTGGTCGCCATGATGGTCGCTTTGATATATTTTATCTTTATCCCTATTATAATTTATTTTTTATTTTCTCTATGTTTACACTAATCTCCTTAGCATGATTTCTCTTGTAATTGTTTTTTTTTTCTTATACATATTATATTTTAAAGGATTTTTAATAATTATTTGATTGTGTATATTATACATAGGTAAACTTTTATGTTTCCTTGTGTTTTTAATTTTCATATCATAGTATTATAATATTATTTCTTTACTGTTTACATACTTTTTGCACTTAGTGATTAAATGAGTAGCTCTGCTAGATCTCAATACGAAATATTATTACTAAAGTAATCAATCATTGAGTCTACATTGCTAAACGAGTAAATGCAATCCCAATTATTGATAATATGGTGCAGATCGTACGTAAACAGATCGTTATCGAAATTTTAAAAGTCGCAATACGTACGGAACATAGGCTTAGTCTAAAGAAATATTTCTTTCGATATATCATTAATGTTAAGTATAGCAATGTTATCCACAAAATCCCCATCTGTACATACTGAAATCTCTACTAGAGTCCTTGACCCATTTAATATTCGTTTAGGTTCTTCTATGCATTGATGCAGACCATACTGATTTAAAAAATTATATAGAGATGTATAATTGTTACTATTAACATTTAAAAAGTCCACATTAAGATCGCCTCCAAATGCAAGGAAATCATATTCAGGCAGAAGACTTACCAAAGAGTTTTCCAAGTCATCCAAACACTGATGAAAGTTCGAGTTAGAGGGCCTGTAAAGCGTACCAAAGCACAATCTCTTACCCCCAGACTTAATAGACATTCAAAGTTTTCTAAAGAGCTATTGGCGCTGTGATCATTAGCCATTATTACTTGTGTTAGAATTAAGTCATGTTTCCGACAGAGAAATGATGTCGAAAGAACCGCCCATTAATTAATTATGTTTAGATACTTGTTGAATATTTTAAATAAAGGCTATTTATTATTATTACTAATAATTGCAGGTCCCAAAACACCCTATTCTATTATGTTAATCCGTTGCTAAGTAACAATCAAAAAACGGTACAAGAAAGTTACTTTGTCGGCCTAGGTCGAGGATATGATTTTCCTACGTGGTGCACATAGGGTGTTTTGGGACCTGCAATTCCGTCAAAAAAGTTTTGGATCGATATTATGAAACCGAAAAGAATATTTTAGGAATGCCTGAAAGGTCAACACGACGCATTTACAGAAATCTTAAAATCAAAAAAAAATCCTTTCGATCAATTTATGGAAACTATAGTTTTTACAACCGTATAGTGTACGACACACATTCTTCTCGCTTGACAAATCAAATTATTAACAAACGTTTGTTAAAATTTAGAAACGTACAGAATTTACATTTCACAAGGTTTGCATACGTTCACACGCCGCGAGATGTCGTAATATTGCTACATCCGCAGTTGGTCAATCAAATTATTGTTAAGTTTATCTTTTTATATCAGTATTATTTATCGTTCATATTACTTTTCACTTCTGCTGATATTAACGGGGAAATATGTTAAAATATAAAACAATATGTAAAAAAATAACCAACAAAAAACAATATTTAAAGAATAACAATTGTGATCACAACCGTTTTAGATACGATACACACTACTTGTTCTGTTACGAACTTTATCAATTTATGTTATTGCTCTATTTCAATGTAGGAAACGAAAACTCCAGGAGTTGAAATATATTATAAGAAACCGAGTCCAATATAACAGAAAGATGTAGCTTCTCCTGGGATTTCGATACTCTTATTGTAACAAACTCCTTCTGTAAGTAGAAAATAAAAACATGGCTGCAATTTCTATTCAGAAAAAAAGAAAATCAGCGGAAAGAAAATCCCCAGGGCTATTTTGTTCCCCCTTTTGGTTACGAATTATTGAGTCTGGCGTACGGCGACCCCTTGGCGCCATTACGTCCCCTTGGCATTAGCAGTAATAATTAGGACTAGGGAACTTTCGCACTTCTTAAAATGCAAAATCAAGTTAAATAGAAACATCCATGTTTGAATAGATGGTCAATAAATAATAAAATATTAATATGAATTATACTATAACTCTTATGTCATGTTAATCTTGATTGGCCGATAGTTAGTCAAGCCATTTTAAGTAAAAAAGGCAAAGAGGGTCATAATAGACAGGATGAAGAGAATAAGGTCAAAGTTATTATACACTAATTATGAAATAAACACTTAATTGTGATAAATTAAATTCTAAAACGTTAATCAGGATTAGAAACAAAGAGAAAGAAAATTCCAGTAATTTTTTAAACGATCTTACACACAAACGTTAAGAAAAGCCCATTAGTCATGGCTGTTTGATTTTCAGCAATTCCATTTTCTTACTTCTATACATTGGCAATCCACCAATAAAGCTTCAATTTCCGGAATGAACGGTTTTAATTTCGTTTGAGTTTTCCGGGATTTTCCGACAATATCAAGCTTGTTAAGACATATTTCCCCCCTTGCAACTTATTGACAGATGTCCTTTAACAAAGGAAATATAAAAACGGTGCAGTCTAATTTAAAGGATCAAATACCTATATAAAAAATTAGAAAATCTAAAAAACGTTAACAAAAAAATTAATTAGATTTAGAATATTATTAAATATAGAAATTAACACTATTTTAATTGTGATCGTTTAAAATAAAATAAATTTTCTTTTTTTTTCAGCCAAAATCCTCCTGTTCTACGTCCTCTTCTATGCAGCCTTGACAGGCTTCTTTACTGCTATGTTGGCAGTATTCTTTCAAACGTTAGATTATCATACACCAAAATGGCAGCTGGATAGCTCGTTAATAGGAAGTAATCCAGGTATACCGCCCTTGTATTACATTACTTAAATAGTTGTAGAATTGAATCGTAAGTATATGGGACACTTTTGGGAGCCTATAGTGAAGGTCAAAATAACCCTAATTTATCATAAAAAAATTTCTTAAGTGCCCCTTCATAGAGATACAGATCCCCAAAGGGGTACCCAGCCAGGGCGGTAACTAGGTGATATTCTACATAGGCAAGGTTTCTTTTTGCGCCCCCTAGAGAAATGCGCTGCAGTAGGGAGGGGGGATACTTTAACATATTTTTAAAGAACACAAAAACTTATATGTACCGGGTGTCCCACTAAGAATGGCTGTCGGCCGTATCTCAGAAAGTGTTAGTCGTATGGCTTGCGGAAAAAAAATATATTAGGTAAAGTGGTCATGAGAAATTGCTTGAAATTATTTTCAAGTCTCTCAGACTTGCGCTAGAGGGCGCAACAGTAACGGTAAATATGAATCACAAAGTTTCCTCAAAAGTCGTTTAGTTAAGGTATCTCGAAAATAACATACAACAATAAAGATTTATTAATAAAATTCACCTATAAAACGTGTTCGTCACTTTTCAAATAAAGTGGTGGGGGAAGGTTGAACATTATTTGTAATAAATGCTGATAACTCCGGTCTGGCTTAACATAATTTAGTAAACTTAGTTTTGTTAAAAAGGGCTTTTCTCACTCTATATATAATCTTATGAACTACGGCAATATGTGTTTTACACTAGGCGCTAGGGGGCGCTGTCTTACAACTTCACAAACATTGCGCGTTTTTTCCATAATTGTAAATATAATAGTATATTCAATTTTACCTGATTACAAGGATGATTAAAAGTCTAAGAAGTCAGCGAAAACCGCAAGTTAATATCTATTTTCAATCCGGAAATATCAACAACAATGATCATAATTACGGAACATTATGATTTTATTTTCGAGTTGCCATTGTAAAGGTTTTTTTAAGAGTCAAATATATAGGCATTGGAAAAAAAAATATTAATTGAAACTGTGCACGCGTGTCACCTTTCATTATTACGTCAAAATTTTTGTCGTGCCAACGGTGTTGTGTCGTATTTGATTTTTAAAATGCCTCTGTTACTTGAAGAAGCGGTTGACTTCATTGCGGTGTATTTTGAATGTTTGGGAAATGCAACAATTGCTAAACGGGTTTACGCAGTACGATACCCTCAAAGGCGCCGATACGACAGTAGAATGTTTAATCTTTTAGCTAGCCGTTTTCGTACTACTGGTAGTATTCGTCGCCCTGTATATCGCAGACGCCGCCGAGGTCGAACCGAGGAAAACATTGTAAATGTTTTGGCATAATAATTTGTGGAATTTAATCCACAAATTAGTATTAGATTAATTGTTAGAGACTTGGGCGTTACTCGCTCTACTGTGCATAGGATTTTATTAGAAGAAAGGTAAGTAATTATATCTATATGTTATAACTCTTAAATAGTTTAGAATAATGCCAATATTTCTAAAAAAACCTTTACAATGGCAACTTGAAAATAAAATCATAATGTTCCGTAATTATAATTATTGTTGTTGATATTTCCAGATTGAAAATAGATATTAACTTGCGGTTTTCGCTGACTTCTTAGACTTTTAATCATCCTCGTAGTCAGGTAAGAATATACTATTATATTTACAATTATGGAAAGACGCGCAATGTTTGTGAAGTTGTAAGACAGCGCCCCCTAGCGCCTAGTGTAAAACACAAATTGCCGTAGTTCATAAGATGATATATAGAGTAAAAAAATCCCTTTTTAACAAAACTAAGTTTACTAAATTATGTTAAGCCAGACCGGAGTTATCAGCATTTATTACAAATAATGTTGTGACGAACACGTTTTGTAGGTGAATTTTATTAATAAATCTTCGAAATATACAAAAATGTTATTTTCGGGATACCTTAACTAGGCAACTTTTGAGAAAACTTCGTGATTCATATTTACCGTTACTGTTGCGCCCTCTAGCGCCAGTGTGAGAAACTTGAAAATAATTTCCAGCAATTTCTCATGACCACTTTACCTAATATATTTTTTTTCCGCAAGCCATACGACTAACACTTTCTGAGATACGGCCGACAGCCATTCTTAGTGGGACACCCGGTACCTATAACTTTTTTTACTTGTTATTAGATATGTTATAAGTTTATTAATATTCTTTGGTTTAAAAAAGTATCAGTTAATTATTAAACTTACTTAATAATAAGAGAATATTATGTATTGTAAAACTAAAAAAAAAAATAAAATAAAATAAAAAATGGAAATATTGGAAATGTGTAGGTATAAATAAAATACTTACAAATAGACTCGACGCTCTGCTTAAATATTTGATTAGGTAGATAATTTTACATACAATATTTTCTGGATTTTTGTGTTGCGAAATCTGATATATATTTATCAAAAGAAATGGATTCTGCAATAAGCCTTTCTATGGATAATATGGCAGTGTTTTAGATAATCTTTCTTGGGACATGGTCGATCCTAAATAATTTTTTTGTTTCACAGTGACTAGAATTGTAAGAAAAATTTGTAATGCTATAGCAAAATTGGGATACTCTGCCAGTAGCTGAAATTTATGTAGGTTTTGGTACATTTCCAATGCAGATTGATACTGGAAATCAAAAAGTTCTTGCGCTTGAACATTAATACTTTCTGCTTCCTGAATAAAGTCGTTACAATTAAAGTCGTTTGGATATTTAGCGCACAAATCTTTAATGTAATATTTACTGTACTTTCACTCCAGCGTACCGTGGAATGCGCAAAAAAATTATATACATTTTGAATAATTCCAAAAAAAGGTTATTATTTCGGGACTAATTGAAGCACTGTGTAATGCCACTAAATTTAAACTATGTGCAGAGCAAATCTTGCAGTAAGATTTTCTTGCAATATGCTAGATTGTACGCCATGATATGCCATATGAGAGCCATTGTCATAGGCCTGTCCCCTAATATTTTGAATACTAAGATCTAATTGCTTCAATACTATTTCAAGGATATTAGCCAGTGCATAACCAGTTTTTTCTTTTATCTCAATAAACATCAAAAATCGTTCCTCAATTAAACATGTTATCGCATTTTTCTCTACATATCTTACTACTAATGACAATTATTAATTGTTCTGATTTCGATACATCAGGAATTGTATCCAAATTAACCGTAAAATATTTTGAATGTTTTATTCTTGTGACAATTTCATTTTTAACAGCATTACCAGCTATTGCAATAAGTTCGTTTTGGATCGTTGGCGCAAAGTATTTTCTTTGATTTCCGGAGTCTATATGCTGCTTAAGTATAGGGTCGTAATGACTTATTAACCCTAATGTATGTAACATGTATGCGCCTAGAGACGATCTTTAGGATTCTAGGAAGGGCGTTTACCCATATAGCATTGTTATAGTTGTCATTGTTGCCAGATGGATCTATTCTAATAAACATTTTTAAAATTTATCATTATTCAGAATAATTTTATTTATGATTTTTGCGCCCCTTTACTCTGCCTTTTTCTAGTTACGTCCCTGTACCCAGCGACTGGCTTTTTCGGTTATAACTTCTGGGCTGACATGTATAGCTTAATGAAATTTTTATGTTTTATGTAGGCCCTAAATACTCATAAAACCATACTATAGTAGATCTTTTACATTAACTACATAACATAAAAATATGTGCCGCATAAAGGAACCATTGAAAGGGTCAAGGGCGGTTTTACGGGGGGGGGGGGGGTAATAGGGTAATTACCCCCCCATGAATTTAGAATTTTAAGCATCATCATTGAAAAAAGGGCGTGGCACCCAAAAATGTTTCGCCTGCGGCGCTATTTTTTTTCTGATCCCCCCTCCCAAACTTATTTTCTGGTTACTTTTAAAAAAAAAAATTCGGATTTCAAATTACCCCCCCCCCCCCCCCATGTTGAAAAGCTAAAACGGAAAGGGTTGACATTTCAGAAATCACATAATCACAAGAATGTTAAAAATGTGAAAGATTTGCTTCTTCTTGTTTACCTCAGCAGATTTTGATAAGTGCTGACGAACTTTTTGCTAAAACGGAGCAATGCACTGATTTCTAGAATTGCAAATGCATGGCACCATTTCATCTGCCTTCAATAAAGAACGATCCAATGAGATGATTCCCAATAATCCCCGCCCACGTGTTAACCATGAACTTTCGTTAGTGATTTGTCTGTACTGTTGCATGGGGATTTTATTCATGCCAGATATGCAAATTACTGCAGTTTATTACTCCGTCTCGGGTGAAACCGGCTTCGTCCGTGAACAAAACGATACTAGTAAAATTATGATTGTGCCTAAATCATTGCAAAAACCAATTTGCGTAGTTGACTCGTTCCGGATTATCAGCGGGAGACATGGTATGTATCCTTTGGACGTGATAAGGATGTAGCACTTGTTGTCAAAGGGTCTCGTGAACAAGCCACTTTGTCGCATGAACTTCAACTGACAATTTTCTTACACTATTTGAGGGATTGTCATCCAGAATTTCCTCCTCTGATTGAGGGTTCCTTACTCTTCTTGGAGGCCCTGCTCCACCACGATGCGGCAAAATACTTCCTAAAATCGATTAGCAAAATATTAGCTACTTTTAGCATTTTTTTATTTCACTTGACTTTACCTGTTTCTCTTAAGCCTACGATCAATCCTTTTAAAAGTTCTTCGGTGCGGTGAACTTCGACTTGGAAATGTATCAGAATAAATTCCTCTCGCCTCCACACAATTGCCGAGTGCTTGTTCATAGATTAGATGCATGTTAGCATTTCCACTATGTTAGAAATAATCCTCCATTACTTAAGTCGTAGGTACTCAATCAATCAGACAATTTATAAAAGTGTTGTCAATAACACATTGTTAACAAAATAAAAACCACTGGTGTTTTATTGTAGAATTCTGATTTATTATTTCAATAACGTGTTACACAAAAAAATCATTTTCTTCGAAATCGGCTAATTTTATCGAAACAAATGTAGAGTACCTTTTTTAAAGCGGAATGTACAGAGTATCTAAAAAATCGGTTTTCAACTCTGTAAAATGACACCTGTCAAAGTTTTGGCCCAACGAGTGTGGTAGCAAGTCCGTTCCTGACTTCCCTGACGATGTAAAACATCTTCTGTATTATAGTTGTATGATTCTTTATGGCCTACCTGCATAAAATATTAAACTTTCACTAAATTCTACATGTCGGTTCACAAATTAGAGCCGAAAAGGTGGGTACTTCTTTGGGGCTATGTATCTCCGTTAAGGGGCATATTAGGATTTTTTTTATGACAAATTAGGGTTATTTTGACCTCCCCTATATGCTCCCAAGTCCCGACAGTATGCCATATACTTACTGGACACCCTGTATAATGGAATCAGTACACAGTGTGTTTTACTTTTTAGTTATCATGGAATTCCACCAAGTAACCACAGATGCAGTGCTATACTGCCGATTTTAATATTTGTTTGAAATGTGTTAAAAATTTAATTACTATTTATGTCATAATATGTCATATTATGATTACCACTTGCCAAGTAGTTTTCTTTTACTATTTATCTTACTATTTACTTATGTTTTATATTCCATTAAAAATGATCACCTTCAGGTTTTGAAGAGCCTTATTGAGAAATGTGTGGAGTACAATAAACCTCTAGTACTTATCTTCGTAGATTATGAGAAAGCATTCGATTCAGTAGACCAACACACAATGATGAAGGCTCTATCAGACTGCAGAATAGATTATCGGTAGGTACTCGACAGTTACCAAACAATCAAACATATTTATGAGAATGCTACTGCATGTGTCAGACTCCATGACAACACGGACAAATTCAATATCGAAAGAGGTGTACGTCAGGGTGACACCATCTAACCAAAACTTTTCAATACTGTTCTCCAGTACATGTACAAACAAACAAACTGGGACAACTTAGGTGTGAATATAAACGGTGAAAGACTCAATCACCTAAGATTTGCCGACGATATAGTCCTCATAGCCAATCGATTGGATGATGCCATCTCAATGTTAAAAAATCTTAATGAAGAGTCAAAGAAAGTAGGACTTAAAATAAATTGCCCCAAAACCAAGATCATGACAAACCTCGTGCTCGGTGAGGGCTTGTACATCGACGGTACCAGGGTAGAAGAAACTACATCCTTTAAATACCTCGGACACGAGATTTCCATTGGAAGAGATAATCAGACCCTAGAAATTCTTCGAAGAATAGGGCTCGCATGGGCTGCATATGGGAATCTCAAATATGTGTTCAAGGCAGAGCTGCCTAACTGCCTAAAGAGAAAGGTTTTTAACCAGTGTGTCCTTCCAGTCCTCACCTACGGAGCCGAAACCCTAACAATGACTAAACGGACAATAAAGAAAATACGAGTTACGCAACTAGCGATGGAACGATCAATGCTAGGAATCTCTCTCAAGTTACATACCAAATAGTGAAATCCGCAGACGATCAGGAGTTGCAGACGCTGTAGAGAGGATAACTGTATTAAAATGGAACTGGACAGGAAACATTGCGAGATCTGCTGATGGTAGATGGACAAGACGAATCCTTGAATGGAGGCCTAGATCGGAAGCCTTCAGAAATAGAGGACGTCCCCCCACCAGATGGACCGATGACATAAAACGCATCAGTACCAATTGGATGCAGACAGCACAAGACCGAATACAATGGAAATTATTAAGGGAGGCTTACGTCCAGCAGTGGACTTCAATGAGCTGATTGATGATATTCCATTTATTCATTCTGGATCTCTCTCTCTCTCTCTCTCTCTCTCTTTCAAGTCAGGCATTGCCTTTAACATCTATTAGTCTTTGGGACCTTTGTTGGCCAAACTTCAAATAAGGAAATGGAGTTGAGCGAAGCCCTGGATCGTTAAAAAGGGGCTACGAGCGTCTTTTTGGACTTATTCCTTCCTTCAACTTTCGCTTGACTTGTTGTTCGTTAGTGCCTCTCCACTATTGCTGGAGGCAACCAATTCTTAGGAAACTTGTAGGTAGAATTCGGCGGTGATTGTGTATGTGAACTTGTAAATAGTGGATTGGTGGATGCATCCGTACGATTGTAGTAATCCGCTAATATTTTGTCATAAGATTCCCCCAGTGTCGGTATTTCAAAATCTCTGTCTAGTACTCTATTTACAGTATATCTCGGAGCGCCCGCAATTATTTTTAACGCTCTATTTTGTAGCACCTGGAACTTGTTATGCGCAGTCCTGCTTATGGTGCACTATGTTGGCACTCCATAAGTCAGGACCGGCCTGACAAGAGTCTTGTATAAATTAACTTTAGTTCTATAACCTATTTTGCTCTTTTTATTTAACAATATAGAACGAAGCTGATTGGCAGCTTTTTTTAATCTCCTTTCGGAATTTTTTCTCCAGTTTAGTCTTTCATCAAAAACAAGTCCCAAGTGCTTGACTTATTGGACCCAGTTTATCCGAATACCGTTAACCGAGAGCGTAGTCTCGGGTCTGCTCTTCGAAAAGAAAATGGCCTTCGTTGTGGCAGGATTCAGGCGAATCTCAAAAGTCACTTTTCTAAAACTCGTATGTGCCTCTGCAATCTAGCCACTACCAGTCGCGATTGATCTGAAACTGAAGTAATTGCAGTGTCGTCAGCAAATAAGAACAGCCCGTCAAATCTGTCTTTCGGGATATCATGAACGTATACATTGTATAGCATCGGAGCGAGAGGGTGGGACTCCAGCCCTGATGTGTTTGGTCTCAGAAAGCACGCCTTCTAACGAGACTGCAAAACTCCTTCTCTTCGAAAAGGAAGCAACAATCTTAATAGGATAATTGGGAGCCCACAAACTTATCAATTTTAATGTTTTATATATTATCTTTCAACCTAGCAACAAAGCTTAGGTTTAAGCTAGTAAACCTGCAATTATTATCATAATAAATTGTAATAATCGACGAGTGGCACTGTAAATGAATTAATCTGTCACCCTTTTGGTGACCAGGTAATATTTCGATTTTGCGAATAAATTCGTACGTACCCTTATATTAACTTGCTCTTGTAAATTACTAGCCATTTAACTTGAGTTTCTAATGGAAATAGAGAACAATGAATAAAAAATAGTAAATTTATGTTTACTTTAGTGTTTAAGAAAATCAAAGTGATTTACCTTGTGTCCCTCAATGGCAACAAATTGATTTTTTTTAATTGCTTTATATTTTCTAGGCTTAGGATTTAGACCTATGCCACCAGATAGCAACGTAGAAAGTACGTTAGTTTGGTACAAACCCGCAGATAAAGGAAATATAATATACTGGCAGAAGGAACTCACTAGGTTTTTGCACCGTAAGTATTAGGTATTTTTTTAAAAGTCTTATATGCCCGTTTGTACCAACAGAGATAGGAAATACCTAAGGCTAAGAATTCCTTAAATTTAGGTTAAGTACTATTTTGGCTTGCACCATTACTAATTCCACACTTAAGAAGGCTTATAGAAGCTCTAACTTAGATACCCAATTTCCTCCACCTAAATTGTTACCTACGAAGGCCGTGTTGTTATTTGTCGAAAATAATGATAAATTGATAAATTCTAGCCTACCAACCCTGTTTTTAAAATTGAGTAAAAGTAAAAATCAAATAAATAAAATCGTGATCTTTTAATTTTTGAGAATGAAAATGTTTAACGATGATCTAGATGTACTGGAAATTGTGCAAAATGGCTTTCCAATGAAAGTATACGATAGGGGAAACTCGTACTTCGACGGAATGGACAATTTAACTTTCTTTAAAAGATTTCGTTGAAGGAAAGAAACAGTACTAAATATTCTGGAGCAAATAGACGAGGACCTAGAGTATGACCATAAAAGGTATAATGAATCTCAATAATTTCTTGTAATATTTTAATAACAGATACATATTGTAGGAATATTAGTGTGTCGCCTATTGATCAGCTTTTAACATGTCTCAGATTATATGCAACTGGCAGCCACCATCTTTTAATTTTTCGTAAAATTTTTTAACGACTCTGGGGGGCCGATTGTACAGATTTGGAGACGAACTATTGAATTCTTGCCAAATTTGAACCCAAACTTCTTTTTTTTACTTTGGAAGACACAGCATCTGTTTTTTTTTGTTTTTGATGAAGTTTCTGTATTTGCTTATTATTGATAATAAGCACTCCTTTTCTCTACAAGTGTAGTTAGGGGCCCGGCTTCTCTTTTTTTCTGCCTCATGTTCCATTATCTAAAACTTATTCGACTATTTACACATATTTTCAATTACTATAATATATTATATTATGTTATTTACATGCAATATTAAAATACACCTACGTGTAACTAGTTTTCCACACAGAACAATAAAGGGTTTTCCAGCAAAAAATTATAAAATTACAAAAAGGAAACAAGGTTTCCCTTTTCTATGATGATAAAAAATAAAAATCACATAAAAATATTCGGGTTACATTCTACGTTCTTCTCCTCTTCTAAAGCAGCGAGACGGCTTCCAAGAGTGGCGCGAACATAATCTGCAATCTTGCCAAACCATTTCGCATCCCAGCTAAGAATATCTTAAAATTGTTTGGTGCAACGCCGATAGTATTTAGGGGACTACTAAGTTTAGGTAATACTTAGTTAGTCTTTTCCTAGCAACAATTTGGTACAAACGGGCATTAGTTCTTAAGTATCATATAGAAAGAAGCAACATTCATTTGTATGAAAGTCAGATAAAGCTATACATGATGGTCAAACGAAACTCGGGTGGACTACTGTACGAAAACTAAAGAACTTTGCAAAAATGTCTACACTGAGAAAAAATATATCGTAAATTTAAAAATAACTATATTTATTTTAGATTATTTTATGTGCCCATTTGGGACAGACATATAATATATTAAAAATAACAATACAAATATTTTAGGAAACGTATTCTCAAATTTAAGATATTGTATATTAAAATGATAAAATACTTTTAATCCCTCAGATAAACAAATAAAATCAAAAAAATGTAGTATAGGTTTTCTTGGAATAAAAATAAAATTATGAGTCCCATAAGTAATGTCTAAATTCATTTAAAATTCAGCGGTATGTTTTTTGGAAAAATGCTCGGATCCGTCGATTTATATTTCTTAATGTGTTTTTTTTTTTATGGTAAATTCGTGTATACAGGGTAGCCCAAAAATAAGTTACGACTATCAACTTCAGTTTTTCAGATAAAAATATCTATTTTTTTATTGCATTTTTGAATTTTGCATCGAATTTTAATTTTAAGTATGTTTCATACACCATGTCCTATACCTAAACTCAACAGTTATCGAGAAAATTACGATTGAACATATATCAATAAGTATAAGTAGGTATTTCTGAGGATTTATTTGTAAATCGAGCAAGACATACCATTGTGTGTTTATTTCTTTGTTTTTTCGATTCTAGTGTTTCTAAATGTTGACGTGTCACGTCCTATAAAAACTGTATAACAATTTTACATCAAATAAGTAATTAGATACAAGATACAAGATACAAACTTTATTTTCCCAAAGATACAATAGTATATGGACATCGTCAAAATCACAAACACAAATAAATAAATAAACAAATCTAGAGTAAAAATACGCTCAATATAATATTTTGGTCAATAAACGTATGTAAGCTGTAGTAACATATTTCTACTAAAAACTAGATTTAACTTTTTTTTAAAACCAATCATAGTTTGGCAGATTTGTATTTCTAATGGTAACTTATTAACCATTTTTGGACCTATGTTCGTAACAAACATCTTGGATTTACTTAACCTATTCTTTGGTATTTGAAACTGGTTTTAAAAGCGCGTATTATAATTATCGAGCTCACTATTTCTTACAAATATTTCTTTATTGTTAAACACAAACAGACATATTTGAAAAATTACAACGACACAGTTAAAATTCTAAAATTTATAAAAAATGGCATACAATAAGCCTTGCTTGATACAGCGGCCATGCATCGGATAATTCGTTTTTGTGCAATAAATACTTTCCCAGCGACGAAGTACCCCAAAACTAAATGCCATATAAAATGCGCGAGTGGACGGTAGCGTAGTAGACACCTAAAAGCTGCCGTTGATCCAAAACTGATTTTAAATTTCGAAGCGCAAAACAAAGACTATGCAATCTAGCGGACAAATCCCTGCAGTGCACTTCCCATGATAACATGTCATCGAGGGTAACACCGAGAAACTTAACCGAAGTCTCACGTTTTATTTGTGTATTATGGCAGCATAATTCCAAGTCCAAATTCAATCTAGTCTGATTGGTGTGAAAAATCATAAAATTAGTTTTTGATTCAGAAAAAGATTGTTATCCGCAAACCAACTGCTCAACTCTTCAAGAGCTGCATCCGCCGACACCCCCACTGAAGCATGCTAATTATTTTTAACGATTGCTGGAGTATCATCAGCAAAGGCTACAACATTACTATATAATAGATCTTGTGGTAGAGGGTTTACAAACAACAAGAATAGCACAGGCCCCAAAACCGAACCCTGAGGTACACCAACGTCAACACCCAAATTTTCGGAATTTTGCGCCCTACCTGTCTGGTCCACAATCTGAACAAACTGGCCTACGAAATCTCAAAAATGAAGAATACCAACTTAGATGTCTTTTCCTAATGCCATAGTATTTCAGCCTTTCGAAGACCATACTCAAATACTTTTGAAAAATATGAAGTCAAAGCGATATGACGGTAGTTTTCAGTCATTTCTGGATCTCCTTTCCTTAGAATAGAGATAATTTTAGAACACTTTATCATATCTGGAAATATTCCGCACTTCAAAGAAGCATTAACAATATGCGTTATAGGTTTCAAGCATGACTCAATTACGGCTCTCTTAAAAGGCTTGCTGGTATCTCATCAGATCCAGCTGATCGTTTGTTTATTATTTTTTTGGAAATGAGATCAGATATTTCCGCCTCAGCAAACAAAGGTACTTCCATGGCCGGAAAATCACCCTCATTAATCCGAAACAAATCTGACAATGATTTTTTTTGTTGTCAAGCTCAATGTCAAGCGCATGTACTTGCAAAGTTGTGGTTTTCAGAATGTTGAAGTTAATGGAACGAGAAAAAGAACACGTACTCAAATAGAAACAGCTCAATGATCTAATGAAATCCATCCTGACCGTCCTCCCATATGTCAAAAGGTGGCGAGTAGAATAGCGGCTAAATTTAGAGAATTCGGTCATGTTAGAGATTCTGGCCTGAAATCTGGTTGTCCTGCGCAACAACTTGAGGTCTTGCTTTTCTTGGAAGAAAATCGATGTACTCCTCTGACGCACATTAGGGCCAATTTAAACATGCGGAAATCTGTTGTTCACCGAATAGTTCAAAAACACAAATATCACTCATACAAAGTAATTCCAGTGCATGAGTTATTTGAAGATTATTTCGACAGACAAAATAAGTTTTGTGAAGGCATGCAAAATATGTGCAATCAAGATAATAATTTAGTAAAAAATAATTTTTTTTTCCGATGAGGCTACGCTCTGTTTGAATGGTAATGTGAACAGACAGAACTGTCGTTATTGGGCAACAGAAAATCCGCATTGGATGATGAAGTTCACAGCCAGTACCCTCAAAAATTAAATGTGTGGTGTGGAATAGCGCGCAGAAGAGTAACTGGTCCATTTTTCTTTGAACATTTATTAGCTGGACAAGTAAATCGCGAATTTCTTCAACTTGAATTAATTCCAGCATTAGTAACTTAATTTCCAAATCCACTGGACTAAGACTCCCCTGATGAAGAACTGATGTTCCAGCAAGATGCACTATGCTGCCACTGTGCGTACATTTTTGGATAAAACCTTTCCCAATCGGTGGATAGGAAGGAGAGGACCTATCGAATGGCCTTGTAGGTCTGCAGACCTAACTCCACTGGACTTCTTTTTGTGGAGTTACCTCAAATCGAAAGTATAACAGGCCAAACAATCTGCAGGAGTTAAAGAGAGGATCCGAAGAGAAATATGTGCCATAACTCCGGAAATGGTTGAAAACGTACAAAGAGAGTTTATTGATCGCCTCATAATATTATAATAGATATTTTCAAGCCGCAAATGACACACATTTTCAATATTTCGTTTAATTTGTTGTTCGGTTCTTTTTAAATAAACAGGTCTTACTTATTGATATTAGGGAAGCCGCTCGATCAGGTCGACCTAAAACAGCAACCGGGGGAGACAAACCTTTGGATATCATGCTCTCAATACATGAAAATCCAACACAATCATCCAGGCTTATGGTAATTTTCAATTTTAATGTGTCTTATCAGTCAGTGAAAAATTTGTTTAAGCAAGAGAACTTGCACCCTTACGAGATAAGGTCGGTGCATGAGTTAAACGAGGACGATTTTGATAGAAGAGCTGAATTTTGTGAGCTGATGATGGAAAGATGCAATAACGATAATACCTTCGCAACAAATATCATTTTCTCGGATGAAGCTACTTTCCATTTAAATGGCATTGTTATTAATAGACACAATTATCGTTATTGATCTGCTGAGAATACTCAATGGTTCCAGGAAGGTCATACTCAGAGGCCCAAAAAAGTTAATGTTTGGGCGGGCATAGTTGGTAGACATATATTTTTTAATAAATGGTAATTTGAATGGCGAAAAATATCTGGACCTCCTCATGAATCACATACTTCCTTCTTGCAGAATGGTTTTACCGGGTGTAAATAATGGCATAAGCGAACAGGTATGGTTCCAGAGAGATGCGGCAAATATTAGACAATACAGAAGCGAACAATTTCCAGGACGTTGGATAGGCAGAAGAGGTGCTGTTAACTGGCCAGCCCGATCCCCGGACTTAACCCCGCTCGCCTTTTTTTTGTGGGGACACTTAAAGAACAAAGTCTATGTTAAGTCCGAATGACTTAGAATCTTTAAAAGTCAGAATTAGTGCTAAAATTCGGGCCATTCCAGAGGACTTCCTTTTAAACGTTGTAGACCGGTTCAGGGATCGACTGGCGCTCTGCTTAGCACCTGATCCACTGAAAAGGTTTAACTTATTTAACTCCGATGTTAAGGTGTTCAATTTTCTAGGCTATTTATTTTGTTCTTATAAAGTTTGTTACAATTTTAAATAAACAAAAATTTGAACTACAAAAAATTCAGAGTTCTCCCAGTAGAATCCAAATATTGAATCATATGCAGGGTGTTCCGTTTAAAAAAAGTTAATTGGTCTCTATGGCAACGAAACTAAATATTACAGGACAAATTGATGCAGGTAGAAATGTGGGGAATAGTTTACTGAACAACTTTCATAAAGGTTACTTTTTCGTATACGAGGTAATTCAAAAGTTACAGGCATTATGCGCGACTTTTTTGCCACTCTGTATAATAAACTGTGCATATTGCTAAATAACATATGCAGTATAATGAAAATAGATTTCATATTTGTAATAGTTATTTACAAACATAATATTGTACACAATTTTACTACTACGCTGGTCGATGGCGGTGGATATATTATGTAGATGTTAAAGTGGCATGCGGTCTGGAAATCTTCTTCTACCGAAGAAGACTATGTTGAGAAATATATCCACTTACTGGCCTACCAATTGCAAAAAGTATATTATTAATGTATCCTTCGGTTTTATAATTGTTTCATTATTAATAAATCATACCTCTGAAGAACAGGGTTTTATATATCAAAAAATGTTATTCAAATTTAGAAAAAAATTAATTACAAAGCTATAGTGCTGCTCTCATTACAGCAAATATAATCAGGAAAAAATAAAAACAAATTTGCTAGTTTTTAGTTTTTTTTTCGGATATCTCCGAAGGTATTCGGATCTTTCTATTTTTTTCAGCGACATTTTGTTGGGCACCATATAACTTTTCCCCCATTTAACTGGCTTTGTTTTTGTTATTGTTTTAAAGATCCCTGAATTTAGCCTCGAATTTGTAACATCCTGTATATACAAATTTACCGTTTTTAAGTGTTAGTATATTTGCGATAATAAAATTGTAGTACATCATTTTTTTATCCTAATTTTAGAATACAATAAAAGCAACAATCCCCATGCTGACAAATTAGAAAACTGCTCGCTGAACCGCGCGCCACCTCCTGGAAAAGTCTGCGACGTAAATATTGATCACACCTGGCATCCATGTCATGTATCTGGGTTCAATTATGGGTCTGACACCGGTGGTCCATGCATCTTTTTAAAATTAAACAGGGTAGGTCTTAAGGATAACTTTTTATTTCCTTTGCTGGTAGAGATTGCAATCACCGATTTATTTTAAGAATCCACAATAATTAATAGTATGTTTTAAGCTGGTATTGAATAAAAGACATGTGCTTCTATTCATGATGCAAGATGCACTTTTTCCGATTTTACGGGTCATAAGCAACTGTGACTGTAAAGTACTTCCCAACATATTTCGTTTAGCTTAATGACTGCAATAAAACCCCTCATAAACTTGGCTTTCGCTTTCGCTTTCGCAGAGACGTATTAACCCACATTTATTTTTAATGCCAGTTTATAATAAGAATAGATGGGTACATTTCTTGATTTGTTATCAAAATTAATAAACTGTATAATTAAGGTTTTCTAGAAACAACTTAATTATTAGGATATTTCTCAAAACTTTTTAGTTACAAATTCCTACCTGTTTATAAAGCTTATATAAATGGTAAACATAATATTCGAAATAGATTAGTACCTATCTATTTTACTTTGAAACAGTGTGCAACAAGTTAATATAAAAATTATATGGAGACCTTGGGAATCTTCAGCTAATGCGATATCTATCGATATCTATCGATATCCATTAAGAATAAAATGACGAAAGTTCCATTATCGATGGTAGGAGATATTATGCTAAAAGGACATTTTAAAAGAAAAGTTCGCAAAGATACCGGAAAAATGAAGTGCGTAGATGATTGTGACAAAGATGTTATTCGCAGGAAAATATACCAAATATATCGAGAAAATGTTGTGCCCACGTTAGATTATTTAAAAACACGGTTAACAACTGACGATACAACGAGATCATGTAACAGGACAAATAGGTGAAGACGGCACCAACAATAAATCCTTTACACATTTACCATAAAGTTCGCCACACGGCTGATGAGCTACGAAAGGAATCCGAACAAAAAAAGCACATCGTTGCCGTAATTCGCTGTTTAAATTTCCATAAAATGTTAATTTGTATGTAATTTATGCGCCAAGTATTTTCGGCGCCGTCGTGCGAAATAATGATAGGTGCCTTTAATCAATATTATAATATTGAGCTAAAATTACCACCCTTCTCTCATAGTTGATCGTTGAAATTGAATGTCTATATTTATTTGTGATAAACAGAAAATACACAAAAAATATTAATAGAATACGAAACAACAGTAACAAATCGAAAACAGTATCAAAATTACAAAACATTAATTCAAAATATTAAAAAAAATATAAAGAAATAGAATAGCGATTGTTTTGAAACAGATAATACATAATCATGATACATGATGGAGAGGTCTTACAAAAATTGGACTTTTCTAGCTTTACTTTTTGCAACTTCATTAACAAGATTTTCCATTACAAGTTGCTTTAAAAAGTCAGACTCTATAGAAATGATAACAAGATTTTCTAACCGCTCTTGGCCCATTCTAGATCGTAAATAATTTTTAATCAACTTTAATTTAGAAAATGACCTCTCGACTGTAGCTACAGAAACTGGAATGGTTAATAATATGCGCAATGCAATCGTAATGCTTGGAAATAAGTGGGTTAGGTTATTTATTGCAATGTAATTAAGTGTTTCTACTACAGACGTCGCCTTTTTGTCGCCATTTTGCAGAAATTCGTGTAAAAGTTCTGTTCCGTCTATATCTTTCTCGTTTCGATCTGTGTCAGTTAAGGTTTATTCCAGTTTTTTACAAGAATTAAATTGATCTTGGTCAGAATATTTGCCGAAATCCTCAACATTCCACAAAAAATTAAGAACATCAGAATGACACGATAATAATTTAAATCTTTCATGTACGGATGAAAGAGTAATGTCTAGCATTCCGAAAAAGCAATTTACTTTGAATTTCATTTCTTGATTTTCAATCAGCTGGTCGTCACCTTCATAAGAAAATTGTTTTTTAATCTTTTGTGGCCTTAAAATTTCTGCGAATATAAATTTTGCATCAACTTCTAAACAAGAAGCTAGTTCTTTGGCATCTACTAATAAGTCCCTAAAGCCTTTGTCAGATCGATATTGTTTTACAAATTCATTGAGGTTATTTAAACTTTCTCAAGCCTGGGAAATATTAAATGTTTTTGATTGCAGAATCTTAGTAACAACATCCACTTTACTTAGAATTTTGTACCACAATACTACCATACACACAAACTCATAATTTTTAATTTTTTTGCCTAGGTAGCTAGATGTTTTGTAGTATTATCAAAATAATTTCCGGATAAAATTTCATAAAGAGTATCGTAAATTTCGCCCAACTGAAATCTTATAGGGGTTATTGCATCAATTCTGCTAGACCATCTAGTATCTGACAAAGGCTTTAATGTCAGACTTGAAATGTTACTTTTCATAACAGATCACCGATTGGTTGAGGCAGAAAAAAAATTATATAATTCTTAAAAAAATTATACTAGAAATATTGGATTTCACAGCATCGTTTATGACAAGGTTCAAACTGTGATTACAACAAGGTACAAACATTGCTCATGCATTAATGTCTAAAATTCTCTTTTGTACACCTTGATGTTTACCCTTCATATTTAAACCATCATAATAACCTTGGTCGCGCATATTATAAATGTCTAAACCATAATTCTCCAAAGTTTTTAGTAAAAAGTTGATTAAACCTTTAACCGTTGTATCACTTATAGGACGAAATGTTAAATAACGTTCTTTTACACTAATGCGCCGCACGATCTTGCCCATATGGACGGCGCGTCCCTGATTCAAATATATTACTTAAAACAATTAGACGTTTGCATATCCCTGTATATTGTATACCCTGTAACATATATCCCGTTGCTTTTCTTTTTGACATTTCAAATTATAATGGCTAAATAGTAGTAGTAGCAGTAGTAGGTGAAGAGAGGAACACAGACCTGGCAAGTAGACCAAAGGCAATCCTTTTACCTACCCCTGGTTCTTCCCCAATCCACTTAACCACCCAGGCCCTCGCCTAACCTACCGACCTTCTCATCATGGTCAGGACGTTATTCCAATCAAGGGCCCTGATTTCCTCCTATTGGATCACCACTGTCCCAGAGACTTGTTGTCCGAGTCTTCCCAAGGCTTCACAAGCACACAGGAAGTGCAGTGTTCAGGGCACGCCTATTCCTGCTAACAATCAGGGCTGTCCCTACCTGCTGATTTGATATGCCTAATGCTGGTTCGGGTCCTAGATAGGTAACCCCGGCTCCAAATCTGGCAAGCCCATCGACCGTCTCGTTGCCATGCACTCCGCAATGTCCAGGGACCCAGACCAAGAATACCTGTTTTCGTTCTGCGAGCCTCCCGCAAGTGCGTCCGCACACTCTAGTACGAGGGTCGAACTGCTCCTGGGTTGGCCGAATGTCTTAAGGGCGACATGGCTATCAAAACAGATATATACAGTCCGCTATTGACAGTCAATGACGTCCCTCATATACAGTGTCACCATTAAAGTCCGCACCATATGGAACTTTTTTTTATTAATGAGGTTAGTTAAAATTAAATTTGGGCAATCGTTTTTGCTTCAAATTAGACTAAAAATTATATAATCAAATGTCACTATCTGTCATTCGGTATCTGTCAAAAATTACATTTTAATCAAAAAATGCTGAAAAATGGCATTGTTTTACCGAATTTCAAAAAATTTTATTGGAAAAAGTTGTTTCTAGGACAATTCTTGGCCTAAATACAAAGTTTCAGTTTTCTAGCTCAAAGTTGATTTTTTTGCCATTTTTTTTAATTAACTTTTTTTTTATTTAATGTAAGTTCGCTTAATGGATATTAAACTATTTGCTTATACCATACTCAATATTTTATTTAGTTTGTAT
This sequence comes from Polydrusus tereticollis, assembly GCA_963920685.1. NCBI lineage: Eukaryota > Metazoa > Arthropoda > Insecta > Coleoptera > Curculionidae > Polydrusus > Polydrusus tereticollis. The sequence goes on from OY987327.1 coordinate 75,347,332, forward strand.
GAGCTTTTTTTTACTAGAATGCCATTTTTTTTCGAAATTTAAAATTAGAGGCAAAAAAATTTGACACAGGTGGTGCAAAGTATCCTAATTTAAAAATTTTAACAGATAGACGTCAGATATTCCATTTTTTTTCTTCACCTAAGAAGTTTAAAAAACTTATAATAAAATTCCCAGATATCAGATTAGTTCAAAATTTAGACACATTTTCTTTTTATCCACAATAAAATATCAAGGCAATTTTGAATTTTATAAGTAGGCTATGGAAAAAAAAACGAATTAGAGTGCCGAATAAATAAAAGAAATGTCATAAATTTGAATATTTTCGCAAGTTATAGTTTTCAGTGTTATCACCAATGTTGTCCATTCAAGAAAAAATAGAAATTGTCTTAATTTGTGGAGAGAATATGCCTCACCGGCAAGTATCTGCCATTTTTAATGAGAGGCATCCAGAAAAAAATTTGCAGCATAGCACTGTTTCAAGAATAATGTCAAAATTTAGAGAAACTGGATCTGTTCAAAATAATTTTAAGAAACCTCACGCGGCAAGTAAATACGATGAAGCAGCACAACTTGATGTTTGTTTAACTGTTATTGACCACGGTCAAACTAGTGTAACCAAGATAAGTGATTCAACAGGGTGCAAGAGGGAAGGCGTTAGAAAAATTCTTCAGAAAAATCGATTTCGGGAATATAAATCCAAGTTTATAAACACATTAAAAGAACGCGATTTTGATATCCGACTTGATTTTTCGTTTTGGTATCAGGGACAATATGAGGAGAATATTCTTTTTTCATACAAGATATTATGGACAGATGAAGCCACTTTCTCTTCGAATGGTACCGTGAGCTCACAAAATTGCCGATGGTGGTCCCAAGAAAATCCTAACTTCACAATTGAATGTCGCGACCAGTATCATTTTAAAACCAATGTTTGGTGTGGAATTTTGAAAGATGAGCTTATTGGACCATACTTCTTTAGAGTAAACTTAACTGGTGAAAGGTACCTGAATTTTCTTGATAACGAGATTACCGAAGTTTTGGATAACATGCCCTTACACCATAGACATAACTTATGGTATCAGCTTGATGGTGCACCCATACATCAAACTGTAGCAGTTAAAGAACGCATAAACCAATTATTTCAAAACAGAGTTATAGGGCGTGATAGAGAATGTCACTGGCCACCCAGGTCGCCTGACATAACCCCACTAGACTTTTTTCTGTGGGGTTATCTTAAGCAGAAAGTTTATAAGAATCGACCGTTTAGAAATATCGAGCATTTGGAACAAACGATAAGACAGTGTTGTGCCGATATAAGACCAAGCTTTTTACAAAATGCTGTCAAAGACGTTTATAGACGGACGGGTGTTTGTATAGAGCGAGAAGGACGTCACACTGAAATGTGAAATTTATATTGCTTTTGTGTTACCTATTTAAAATGATTAAAGTTCCTTTTTGTTCCTTTTAATAATAATGATAGTTTTAAGTATAAAATAAAATTTTTATCAAATATTTAGATGTATTTGTCATTTGAAAAACGAAACATCTGACGTCTATCTGTTAAAATTTTTAAATTAGGAAAACTTTGCACCACCTGTGTCAAATTTGTTTGCCCTAAATTTCGAAAAAAAATGGCATTCTAGTAAAAAAAAGCTCATACAAACTAAATAAATTATTGAGTATGGTATAAGCAAATAGTTTAATATCCATTAAGCGAACTTACATTAAATAAAAAAAAAGTTAATTAGAAAAATGGCAAAAAAATCAACTTTGAGCTAGAAAACTGAAACTTTGTATTTAGGCCAAGAATTGTACTAGAAACAACTTTTTCTAATAAAATTTTTTGAAATTCGGTAAAACAATGCAATTTTTCAGCATTTTTTGATTAAAATGTAATTTTTGACAGATACCGAATGACAGATGGTGACATTTGATTATATAATTTTTAGTCTAATTTGAAGCAAAAACGATTGCCGAAATTTAGTTTTAACTAACCTCATTAATAAAAAAAAGTTCCATATGGTGCGGACTTTAATGGTGACACTGTAGAATGGCTTAATATAATATATTATATTATATTTTTAAAGCGGCGATGATAATATGTTTTGGTAAATTTGGCAACCCACGCCGAAATCAAGCAATCGGCGCAGATTTCTGCCCCCTAATAATGGTTTTGTCTCTTTTTATGTAGATGATATTGAATTAGTATGGATACAAGGCACATCATGTTTAAAATTATTATATTTAATTTATAATTAATCACATTTATACGTTGATGTTTGTAAAATTAGTAAATATATAAAAGGTAAAGTTATTTATAGTCAAGCTAAAGCAGTAATTGCCAATAAATCAGTAGGTATTTGTTTTTATATTTTACGCGATTTAATACTAAAGTAATTTTAAAAAATTATTACGCACGCCTATACTGCCACCGTTATAGCGACTCCTTTTAAGCATTTAACCGCCCTGCCTCTTCGAGCGTTGTTGCTCTAGAACCGTGTAGCGAACTATACCTATCGGTAGTTACTGCCGAAAAACGCTTCTCAAATCTTAGGCTTTTAAAAACCTACCTAGGTTTAGCCTTGCTGTATGTTCATATATAGAAACATAAATCTGGATATAAATGAAATTATCAATTAATAAGACTCAGCAGCGGTTTTTTACTTCATGTTTTTGTTTAGCTTTGCCATTACAAACGACCACGACACGCCACTGGATTTTACACTGGTTGATTAAATTTTATTCAGTGTATATTTTATACTAACTAATTTAATTCCTAAACACAAGTACTATATTATAGAAATCATCACTAAATGAAACAAGCCCAAAAACAATCTTCTGCGTCTATTTTGTAACCGACGCCGACTGTAGATATTATTCGATTTTAGAAATATACCACACTGACAAAATGGATTTACCGATGTCGTAACTTCATTTTGTAAGTTACCTGAAGTCAGTTTTTGGATTGGGAAAATTTACTAACTGATTTTAAAGTGCCGTTTTGACCCAGACGTGCATTATTTTAACTTATTACCATGTGTAAATTATTTTGAGTTGAAATAAAGTCATAAAGAGTGCTCTAAAAACCCATGTGGAGGGTAAATCACAGATCGAAAGGTCACGGAAAGTTGCAAATTCGCGCTCGTGCCGATTTGGCGCGGTAACTTCATCCCATTGTTATTAGTACCTCGTGCACGTCGCGTCGTTATAGACCCACACAACTGGACTTGCTATCCGCGCAATCGTTGATCGAAGGGATCTTTTTTATTTTTGTTCAGAGTTTCATACAGGTGCGTGAAAATTAGGATAGTCCAACTTTAGACTATAGTCGTTAAGTAAGCTAGAACAACTGAAAGGTCCAGTTTGGATAGCTCGAATCATGAATTAATCTAGCCCGCATCACAATTCCCATATTGGTCTTTGGCAGCTTAAACAATGAATTGTTGCAGCCCACGTCGCATGTGTTCGTCAAACCCAGTTACGATTAGCTAAGTTAGCTAGCTAAAACAACCCATGTTCAGGGCTATTATGAACAGTGATTTGATGCAATTTCTTCGATTTAGTTGCCGTAATTCAGAGGTCTGAGCTGTCCCCTATTAGCAACACGCGTCGGTCTAGGATAACTCATATTTGAGTTATATCAACTCGATACTTCGCTCTAGTTTAATAATAAAGATAGAATTAAAATTTATTCCTGTATATCCACCTAGCTAATTACTTTGTTGCTATTCCAGATTTTCAACTGGGTTCCAGAGTACTTCAACTCATCTACAATTGATAGTGATGGTATCAATATGAAACCTTCGCTGAAGCAGCAAATTATTGATGCAGAAAAAATAAATGAGGTATGAAAAGTTAGATATTCTTTAGTTCTCTTATCTCATGTTTGTGTACCATTAGAAAAACATTTAATAAACGAGGCACGAGGAACGAAAATATTTTATTCTGCTAACTAACTAACTAACCGTGCATTTTTGTAGCATCATATAGTGTGGGTCACTTGTGAAGGTGAGAACACTGCTGACATAGAGCACATTGGTTCCATCAGATATATTCCACAAAAAGGATTCCCGTCCCAATACTTCCCTTACAAGAATCAAGAGGGCTACGTTAGTCCTCTAGTAGCCGTTTTCTTTGAGAAGCCAAAACGTTAGTATTTTATCATTAAAGTACCGTGCGAGCAAAAATTATTTTCATCCAAGAGGGCTTGGATTAAGAAACGTAGGGCTTGTTTTAGATCACAATTATAAGGGGACGATATATCTAACCAAATCTAGGTTAAAATTATGTCAAATTCATATATTCAAATATGCCAAACTGATGAATATTAAAATAAGTAAACAAATACAAATTTATTTTTGTTGTTTACAAAATTAACAAAGTAAGTGTTATGTCGCACTGGGTTAATTCCCTAGTGGTTACATTAATTTATACTGCGTGGTCAATAGGGGTGCTCATTAGTTCGTTAATTCTTTGTTATCTTTGATTAAAACAATTGTTTGCTTAACACTTGTGCTTTTATTCCTTAATGCAGGCTATGGTATCATGTTACAATTTCATGACAAATACGCTGGTTGACACTTAACGTTTATATTACTCACTTCTTTTTTACATTGTTTCCGTAACTATGACTTTAAAGTATATCATAAAACCGGCCCGGTATCGTAGGGAGTTCAACTTCGTACATCAAATAACGTGCTAACTGCTTAGTTTTACTTAAAAATAAACCATTTACTGCCCAAAAAGGCCTTAAACTCGTGTAGCGTCCGTAAGAGAACCTTGCGTCACAGAGCTATCTTGGAAGACTACTCCTAATTTCCCAAAAATGCCTTGAATTCGTAAGCATACGTAAGAACAGCACTGGTGTTACGGAGCCATCGTGGAAGACTGCTGGCTTCACCCTTGCGCCGTGCTTTTTGTCTCTTTCAACCGGCGCGCGATGCGACTCAACGTATATTTCGCTCAATCAAGACCTCGTCCCAATGACGTTTTACAAGTACCGCAGAAGGTTACTAGCGACGTGACTGAATGCCAATAACTGCGTTTATTTACAAACAAAAATAGCAGAGATTGAAATCGCATGCACACATTATTTCCCAACCTATTCTCTTTGATGTGGTGATACACATTTTCCCAACAGTAAGAATTTGGAGAAAGGAAAATAAAATTGATGAAATTGCTGAAATTTGCCACCGCCGTGCTCCAAGCATAAATTCACATAGGTACGTCTCTTCATATTTTAGAAAGCGTTGACCAGCATCTCTGGAGAAATGTTACCACATTCTTGAATAACCCTTCCTTGTAGCTGTTCGAAATTTTCAACTGGTGGTTAAAAATATTATGGAAATGAGGAGAAACGAAGTAATTCGTAACCGTCAAACAAGGTGATTTGGATGGAAATTTCCCTAGTGTCAATTTAACTGGAAATTTTACACGGAAATTTTCAAAAATTGATAAGTGGAATTGCATCCGTTTTGAAAATTACATCTGGAAATATCCCGGGGATAATTGTCATTTTTGACATTTATAGTTTCAAAACATCAAAACAGTCGACCTGTCAACTTTTTAGCAACTACCTAAATAAACTTTTATCAACTCGGGAAATTTCCGATCAAAACATAACACGTGCCTAAAATATTTCCTAATGGAAATTTTTCAAAATTTGTTATCCAGCCAATTTAAAAAAAAAAAACATTCGTGCATTGCACCAAAGAAAAAATCCCTCACCCTGAGGGTTCGGGATTTTTTCAGGTGCAATGCACTCATGCTTTTGTTAAAAAATTGGTTTCAGACAAAATTTTCAAAAATTTCCGAAAATATTTCATGCACTAGTATATTTCTACTGGAAATTCATGTCCGTTCGAAAACTGATCAATCTGTCGTATGTTGCATAATTAGTTAATAGTTTCGGCGAACGTATGGGCGGTTGCACCGTCCTGTTAAAAATAACCAAAACGTAATTCATCGACAAGTAATGGCTCCACAAATGGATTCAAAATATTGTCCCTATACCGTGTGTCATGGAAAAAATAGGACAAACAATTCTTCTTCGGGAAACAGCCAACCAGACACTAATTGTTTGAGGGTGCAATGTGGACTCGACACAAAAAATGGGGATTTTCACTACTCCAAGCGTGTATTCTGATATTCACATAACCGATAAGGCTTCATCAGAAAAAAATGTCAGGTCTAATAAATCATTTATTTCCAATAAATTTTGGGTAAACCACTGACAGTAGTTCCTGCGTCTTTTAAAATTTGCAGCTCGTATTTCTTGGAATACTCCTGCTTGTCCCATAAGATCTTTCCACTTCTTGAGACAGGCATCACACATTTTGTTGGCGTTTCTTGCATTATTTCACGAGCGCTTGCAACAAGTTCTTCTGTTCTTACTATCCTGAACTAACCTGTTTCCTGAAACAGAACCACGGATTTTCTCAGGCAATGTTAAAAATCCCCTGCAGTAAAAGCGACGTTAGTAGAATCGTCCATGCACAATCGCTGATTGTATTGCTACTCACCATTTACTCTAACCCCGTTTCGAAAACACGCTTCAACCATGAATTTTTTGTGTTGTGCCGTAAAACCCATTGCGTGAATTATTCAAGAAATTGGATAAATTAGCGATGAATCAAATTACTTTTAACGATTGTTAAAGATGGCAGAATAACTGATTGATTAATGATGCTTTACTGATACTCAACAGGTATTAAGCTCTACCGCTAAGCAAGGGCGGTTTTACGGGGGGGGGGGGGGGGAATAGAGTAATCCCCCCCCCATGAATCTAGAATTTTTAGCATCATTATTTAAAAAAGGGCGTGGCACCCAAAAATTTTTCGCTTGCGGCGCTATTTTTTTCTGCCCCCCCCCCCCCCGTACTTATTTTCTGGTTACTTCAGGTTAACAAGAGCTTTTCTATTTGTTACTGCATGCGTGTTTAAAAAAAATGTACCCATCTAAATGCATAGGTATGATACCATTTTTTAAAAAAAATTGGAATTTGAAATTACCCCCCCCCCCCCATGTTGAAAAGCTAAAACCGCCCTTGCCGCTAATGAGTACGGCCTTAAATGCAAAGCACACTTTGATAATAATTTTTGCTCGCGCAGTATATGTTGTTAATATTTTAAATACAAGAATGGTGGAATGGGCAACAGCTAAAGTCTGTTCAGAGATATAAGAAAGTGACTAACTGGTCCCTATTAGGAAAGACTCGGGCCAGCTGTAAAATTGAAGTATGGCCGAACAGGTGTATTTTGCTTAGAATTTATTTTAATTATTAAGTTATTTTATTGTTAAAAATTATATTTATGATTACAAAAATATACAAATTATTCGGTACTTATAATAATTATTCACATAATATATCAATACCACTATCGCTATCATCATCGGTTCTAATTATCATTTGTGCTATATCGTATTCATGGATATAGGATTTTTCCACTTTTCCAACATCTGTAACAGAATTTGCCCAACTTTGTGAAGGGATGTTAAAAACTTTAGTTTCTATAAGCTCAAGTACACTGGAGTTAATAGTAGGGCAAATATTGTTACGACGAATGGTAGATTTCAGTTGGCGCCAAACATGTTCGAAGATAGACGATAATATTAGAGATATACAATGGTATGGTGAAAGCGTTAAAACTGGATGACCTAGATTTTTTGCATAATTATCACAGCCTTTTGTAGTTTTAAACTTTGTAAAACCTCAATTATTTGCCTTTTAGTGTAATCTTCCTGAAAATAAATGTCATTATCATACATGTAGTTTTGGATTGTTGCTTTTGTGTCATTTGAGGAGGGAGTCTTGGTCAACTGCCTACTATGGTAGCTTGTATTGTCCATTACAATTACGCTATTCGGAGGATTATTTGGAATTAGCTTGTTTTTAAATCAATCCTCAAATAAATCAGCAGTGGTGTTCTCATGGTAATCCAGAGAAGAATCTTTAATGTTTTTTGCAGACAGAGAAAGTCCATTTGGAATCCATCCGTCTTTAGACTAGCATGCAAAATCGTAATTCGTTTACCTCTTTTTGATGGCGCGCTTGTTTTACACTTGCCGCTTGAGTCAACCCAACCCTTTTCCGGGATATCATATGTGTCGAACCAGGTTTCATCCAAGTAAATAATCGGCCTTTGCTGATCTCTGTAAATCCTAATTCTTTGTAGATATTCGGATCGCCATTCCCGAATTCTATTGGATTCCATTAAAACTGGTCTTTTGTTAATTTTTAAATCTAAAACCCATGTGTTAGATACACTTCCATAACGTTGTTCTGCCACATTTAACGGCGCGCCGGTTTCATCTTTTTCAAGCCTCTTAATTAAATTATCTAATGTAGGCACGCTTCGTTCCTCGTATAACTTGTAAATTTTACGACTTATTATATCTTGATCACTTCCATCTACCTTCGAGAAAATGCCAAAATCGGTTCTTTTTTTCCTCGCTAAAATGGGATTATTCATAATTTTCCATACGGTTGATGTTGGAATTTTTGTTAATGTGGCCGTTTCTTTAACGTTGCTTGCTTGCTGGCCGCACGTTCAATAATAGTTGAATAAACATTGTTTATAACTTCCTTAGTTTCCACAGAAAAGTGTTTTCTGCTTTTCGACGGGGTTATCTCCTGAGATACATTGGGCTCGCACATATTTTTCATGACTCACACACGATTAAACAAACGCTGTATTACACACGAAGTAAGAATAATTACTAAGCTTAAAACTAACTAGAGTGGCTATATATACAGTCTTTAGGCCATAATTTGTCTTACGGGATTAACCCTCTCATTTTGAATCAGGTAAAAATCGATTTTAAATCATCAAACTATTACTTTAATAATGAAATTACGTCTTCCGGATTTGCAGTTTACTTTAAGACATTTTTAAGTACGGACCATAATTATTTACCTGCATTTATTTATTCATTCCTTGTCTGTTTATCCACCACCCTTGGATAATCCCATTCAAAAGCAAATTGTAACTTTCTTATATCTCTGGACAGGCTTTACCTCTAGGTAACTGTATAAATATACTTTTTAGGGGGTGTCCTCATCAATATCGAATGTAAAGCCTGGGCCAGGAATATCCATCACGATAGGGTTGACAGGAGAGGATCCGTCCACTTCGAGCTTATGGTCGACTAAATTGCCTAGAAAACAGTGAGGACGCAGAGGCTCTTAGAACTGCCATAACATCAAACACTAATACTCAGTATTTAAGCCATATTTTTACGACAATACGGCATTGCATTGGTTTTCATTCCATATATTAATAGGTAGTAATGAGTAAAATATAACAATATGAATAAAGATTTGGCAAAACTTTGATAACGTTGTCAATATGGTGCTATAGTTGAGTAACTGGATGAAGAAAAAGCTATATAAATATATTATTAATATATAACTATATATTCAAATGAGCCAGGATGATTTTGGTTGAAATTTATTTTTAAAATTAAACATTCCATAAAATGTTATATAATTTTATATAGGGTCCTGCAACTAAGCTCCCTTGGTCTCTAAATTCTATACTATTAGCAGATAGGGTAATACCTATGATATGAGACTACAAATGGAAATTATTTTTGAATATACTGTGTTTCAAAAATGCGGGACAACATGAACATACATATTTTTAAATGGGACACCCTATATCTCACAATATTTTTGGACTCGACATGAAAAAACAACTATTTTTTATTAAGTTTCCGAGCTATTGACTTTTGAAAAAATTACATTTTTGAACTTTGACAGCTTCTAGCTTTCTAAAGGTACGTCTTAGAGCAAAGCGGCTTACATGTCCCTATCTTACTTTACTATTATCTTCCCAAAAGTGTTAACTTCCAATTAAACCGGATGTAATTTGAAAACAGGAAACATAGTACTTCCAGTTTAACCGCAAGTTGACAATTTTGGGAAGATAATAAAAATGTAAGACGAGATGTAAACCGTTTTGCTCTAAGACGAACCGCCAGAAAGCTAGAAGCTGTCAAAGTTTAAAGTTGTCATTTTTCAAATATATCTCGGAAACTATTAAGTTTAGATTTATAATGCACTTAATAAAAAATAATTGTTATTTTATGTAGAATCCAAAAATATTGTAATACATTGAGTATCCCATTCAAAAATATGTATGTTCACGTTGTCCCGCATTTGTCAAACACCCTGTATATTCGAAAGTAATTTCTGAATGTAGATCCCTATCATATCCTGACAATACAGGACCTTGTATTGGCGGCTGGTTTGTATTTTAATATTAGGAAATGCATTTTGTTTCGTACCAGGATAAAATGCCTTATACCTACTAAACGGCATATTCTAAGAAAATGTTTAGGATTTAATGTTTTACAAATCGTCTTGTAAAAATGTGGCTTAAACTTAAAGAAACATACTCTAATTATATTATTTTTTTAGGGAGGCGAAGAGTTTAAGACGAAGTTACAAAATGTGATTCTATCGAGGCAAAATAATTTTTTAAACAAAGTAATAAGTAGGTAAGCATATATAATATGTGGAACAATAAAAAACGTTTGAGTCATAGAATCAACTGATTTTCGTCTTGGATTCTTTAAGGGACTAAAGTATAAAATTTAAGAAAGAGGACTTAATGATATGTGGGTTCATAGGGACAAAAGTGCAATGATATTTTCATTACAAAAAAAGAAACTGTCATTACAAATGTATATATCCGTGTAATTGTGATTTGTTTTATTGCTAGGATACAGCAATGAAAAAATAATAAAAAATTCATACAGAAAGCTGCAAATTTAACTGAACAAATTTGACAGTCAGGAGTTAAAAATGACGAATAATATAAAAAACCCCATAAACTAATTCTAAATAGATTTCTCGACTATTCTAAAAATTCATAAAAGATTCAGTATGCCAGTAATGATAATCTTCTTGATAAAAGAACTCAATCGATGCACTAAGAAAATGAAACTGTGTTAAAATGTACATAAAATATTACAGGATAAAATGATACCTATTGAATAGAATCTTCAGTCAGCCTATCTATTTCAATAATTTAATTATTAAACTTGCAGAAATCATTCTGTTCTACTATTGCCACCAAATAGCTCTAGTTCATTGGTATACTTTAGCGGAATCCTAGCTATAAATCAAAACTTTTGCAAAGCACTAATAGTAAGAGGCAATCTAGGAGCAAAGCAAAATATTTAAAAATAATGCCCTGTTTTACTTTCTGGCATTTTAACACTCTGACCCTGGAGGCTACGGTAGCGACTTCATCCTTTTCCACCAAATTTTGTACACTGCATTAAAATTATGTTGATGGCAGGGGAGAGTAGGCAAGGAAGCAATTTCTACCGTATACTAAATTGATAAACTCAAATAAATTTTAGCGGTAAATGTTAAAATATGCCTAAAATTTAAAAACGCTGTTTTAGATTTGTTATGGTATTATAGCGTGTGAACCCCGTACTAAAAATAATTGTAACTTTTTTTTAACTTAAAAGAAAATGCCTTTTAATATTACTTTAAGTTTCTAATTGCTATTTTAGCTTTAACATAAGGACTAAATTTTATTGTGGCAATAGAGAATACTATTCCTTGAGGGTTATGTTTATTCCTTATCATTCACTTGGAATAAAACAAAGATAGGTTTGAGGGAGATAGAAAGATCAGAAGTGGAACCATGTCAAATATGTATACTTGTATTTTTGTCCATATATATTTCTCTTATAGGTACAGTATTTGATGTTGGACACTAAAATTGGGCCAAAACCTATCTTAAAGAATATGGCACTCAGTTTCTTCCACTAGTGTTATGTCTCGAATAACTATAAATACTAGTGGATCAAACTAAGTAGGTACCTTATTATGTCATGTCTTTTTACGGAGAAATGGACTACTTCCACAATGTTCAAAGCCTAAATATATACAGGCTGTTTGGTTCACCGACGTATATCTGAAAGGGGGTGATAGGTAAGATGATATCGAACATATTTAACCATATATACTATTATACAAAGTATTACGCATATCGAGATATCATCGTTTTTCCGAATTTTACCGAATTTAGTGAGTAGTCCATATAAGTTATAATAAAAGTTTTGTCAAACATTTTATCTGATTGTATCTATTTTTCCTATAAAGTTGAATACGTATTTCATCGATATAAGATACTTAATGGAATCTACATGTGATGAAAAAATTTTGTGGCTCAGTAGAATTTACAAAATGAATTACTGTAACATCCAAATTTGACTTTATCAGTGAATAAAGTAAAGTGTGTAAATAAAATATTCGCTCGAATATCTTTAAAAACTTACTTTATCTTTTCCCTGTTTAGTGATATATCACATTCCATCACTAAATGCTAGTTATTTCCTATCGAGTGCGGTTTATCGATGTGGTGCAGGCGCCAAAATTTTATTTTTGTTATTGATGTTGTTCTTAAATAGCATTGCTCGGTGACGCACAAACCTATTATTGAAGATTTGATTAGTTGTCAATCGATTTATTTTATTCTGTTTATTTTGTGGTTTTTTTCCCTCAAGAATTAGGTATACTGGCTGCTTTTTCGAATGTTGAGTATGCTGATATAATTTTTATGTACGGCAGAGCCGACGGCAACGCAGCTGCTGCTCAGCGATTATATCTTGAAAGATTTCCTCAAAGAAGAGTACCCCACGTGACCGTGTTCGCTAATACATATCGTAGAATAAGCGAAACTGGTAATTTACATCACACAGAACCTAGAGCGAACAACCAACAATATCGCGCTGAAGTGGATCTGCAGATTTTGGATATTTTTGCAGCAGAGCCCACCGTGAGCACCAGGAAAATAGCGGAACAGCTAAATCTATCTAATAATAATAATGCATGCCTTTATTTATTAAATTGAGCAAACAATACAAAGAAAAAATCTATCTAATGAAATGAATGAATGAATGATGAATGAATCTACATGAAAGGTGTGGTCAGTTCTTTACTCTGAGAAAATGCACTCATTCCACTGCACCCCCGTGCAAGGACTTAGGGAAGGAGACCCAGTCCGAAGAACCACGTAGGATTTTATGGACGGATCAATCCAACTTTTCTTGTGAAGGGATTACCAACTTTCATAACCTGCATATTGGGCAGAAGAAGACCCCATATGAAGAAACAAACTTCGTTCCAACGAAAATTTAATGTAAACGTGTGGGCAGTTATAATAGGCAGAGTTTTGGTCGGTCCCTGTTTTTTGCCAAACAATTTAAATTGTGAAAATTATCTAGAATTTTTAAGAAATAATTTACCCGATATTTTGGATGAAGTGCCTTTGGATGTAAGAGGACAAATCACATACCAAAACGACGGATGTCCTGCCCATTATCGGATTGTGGATGGAACTGTAAGTGAGTTTCTAAATAATCAATTTTCTGAAAGATGGATAGGGCGAAATGGACCGATGTTATGGCCAGCTAGATATCCAGACCTGACCCCCGCCGACTATCATGTCTGGGGACGAATGAAGGAATTGGTGTATAATGAGGAAATTCGAGATCGAAACCATCTTATTCAAAAAATTAATGGGGCAGCAGAAATAATGAAGGCGGAAATGAGGCTAGGCGTAACCACTACAGAGATGCGACGAAGATGTCGACGTTGTATTAGAAACGGTGGTTCTCATTTCGAGCATGAAAAGTAATACTCATAAATACCCGCTTATAGTTGTTTTATTTTCTTCTGTTAAAAAGTCATATGCAATTTTTTCCTGACAAATTATAATTTTTTTTTAAATAAATATCCTATGCAACGTTAAGTCTGCATCTGTTATTATTCATTCGAAAGGACCAACAACAAGTAAGTTTTTAAAGATATTTCAGCGAATATTTTATTTACACACTTCATTTTATTCACTCATGAAGTCGAATTTGGATGTTACAGTAATTCGTTTTGTAAATTCTACTGAGCTACAAAATTTTTTCATCACATGTAGATTCCATTAAGTCTCTTATATCGATGAAATTCGTATTCAACGTTATAGAAAAAAAAGATACAACCAGATAAAATGTTTGACAAAACTTTTATTATAACTTATATGGAATACTCACTAAATTCGCTAAAATTCGGAAAAACGATGATATCTCGATATACGTAATACTTTGTATAATAGTATATATGGTTAAATATGTTCGAAATCATCTTATCTATCACCCCCTTTCAGATATACGCCGGTGAACCAAACACCCTGTATACCTAATAACATTTAAATAGAAAAAACTATCGAGTAATATTCTTTCTTGTCACTCGAATATAGTATTAAACCAAAGAAAAAATACTTGTTATACAATGTGAAGTTGTATCAGAATCTCGAGATATATTTAAAAATTTTGTCTGGACGTAAAGGTCTGTTTGTGATAGTGCGAATGTAAAGCGTATTACTTATTTTAAATGCAGGGTGTTCAAGGTAGCATCAACAAAATTTAGAGGTGTATATATGATCTCAAAATAAGAAAAACGTTCATATTAACATAGGCCTGCAAATACTTTCATTCCGAGACACTGGATGCTTAAAAATATTTTAATTAAAATTATTTTATTAAAAGAATGGTACGCTACTCATTTTTTCAAAATAACTATTTGCATCTTAATCGGCAACCATTTCTTATAAGAAATAGTCTCTTGAGTTTTTCTAGTAGGACCAACCGTTTTCAAGTATTAATTAAAATACTTCTACTTCTCTAAAAGATTTTAAATTAATTTGAAACGATTGTAAATGAGAAGTGTTTTAATTTATTACTTAAAATCGGTTTATCCTACTAGAAACTCGGACACAAAATTTCCTTTTAGAAATGACTGCGGATTAAGAAGCAAATAGTTATTCCGAAAATAACAGTAGCTAGGTACCATTCCTTTCATCAAAATAATTTTTTCCATATTTTTTAACGCCCTGTATCTCGGAATGAAAGCATTTGCTGACCCATGTAGATATGATATTGTTTGCTTATTTTGAGTCGATACACACACCACTAACTTTTCTTAACGCTATTTCCGAACACCCCAGATACTTTGTTTTGTGATTTAGCTCAAATGCTAAATAACATAGGTAAGCAAAGTTTAAAAAAATGGACAAATATAGTATTTAAAAAAATGAGCTAAGTACACCTATAGCTTGTTCAAAATAGTTAAAGCTTATAAGATATAAAAACTTAAACTAGCAAAAAAGGCGAGATATTTAAATTTGATGCTAATACAGTTGACATGAGGCTTTTGCACAGCGGCTTAACCGGAAGAAAAGAGAACTTAAAGCACCCTAATAAGTTATTAAAACATGTTGTATCTATCATCTTCAATCTAAAGTTCTTACAGGTAATACAGGAAGTGAAAGCCATTAGAATTATTTTTAAAAATCTGTGCATACAATTTATTGAATCTTATTCCACTTATCTTTGTCCATTTTTTCATATACTCGTATATATTTTGCACCTCAATGTTTTAAAACATATTAATAGTTCTGATTGCTTTAGATTTTATTTAAAACCTTTAGAAACTGATAAACATAACCTAATTCATGTTGAGACATTGTTACATATTATTGCTAAAATTATGATAATAAAAACCACGTACTTATTATATGGTTCTCTTTTGCAGAACGAAAAAATAATACAAAAAAATAAAATTAAAACCATTGTTATTGATAGAAGTAAACTTAAGTGTTAATAGTACTTCATAGGATTTAGAATATTTTAGAACGAGAACTAATAACCGCTGATTAGGACTGATTTCATTTTTGGGGTAAATTTTTGCATATCACGAAAAATTAAAGGATCCTACTTGCCATGCATGCTGAGGGGAACATAAAATAATCACACCATTGCTTCTATAAAACTATCCAGCAACTTATTGACTCTCACGCAACCTTTACATTTATTTAATGGTGTAGTATATCTTTCAAAAACTGAATAGAAGATAATAATAGTTTTAAATGAATTACAACTCAAACGCACAAAACATTTCATCTCCTTGAATTTTCTCACTTACTAAGTATTTAATTATTAATTTATGACAAGAGTTCATTTTTAAATAAAGCGCAAAAATACTGTAGCTGAACAAAAACAAAAGGTAAGCGTAAGTAAATAAGTTTTAATCAACAAATAAAGTATGCCTTAGTTTCAAACTAATATATCATAAGACCAGTAAAACTAGTTGAAAAAGGATTTCAATAAAATACGGGATTTTGTTTTATTTTAACTTGATTGTCCAGGTTTCGGCCTTTTCTTGAGCAATCTACAAAGACAATTTAATAAAAGACCCCCAACGAATTGTTTACTATAGCATGAACAAATACAAAAATAACAATTAATAATACAAATAAATTTCAATATTTTAGTAAAAATTGATATGCATTCGTCTGGTGCAAGCTTTCAAACTCACTGTCAAGAGCACGGGAATTATTATTAATATTATTATGGCTCTTTGATAGTAAAAGTACTCTCAAATGGACATGAAATTCAGAGTTACTATCTTTAGATAGTTTCTCTTAAATGAACACTTATCCTTTAAGACAATTAGGTTGTTCGTGACGAAATGTGAACGTTTATGCTGGGAATACGCTTCTCACAATATTTTTGTATATGGCGCACCTGTAGCCTTAATTTTTGTGCATACGATTCTTTTGAAGGCCTGCAACATTTGGTACTAAATAAAATATGGCCAGTAATTTGTTTTTGTGCAGATTTAATGTAAAAATCACAGTCATTCAAATATCAATTTTTTTTTAATTACAACAGGATGGATAAAAAAAATACGTCATCAATGATCATACATTTGAAAAAACTAATATTATCTTCAAATTCTAGGAATTAAATCAAACATTCAAACCTTCTTACGTCTTTTCTTTTAAAAAATTTCATCGGCAAAATCCCCATAAGTTAATTCTATCCCACTAAATTCACCCAAATATTTCGCGCTTTTTATGTAAAAAGAATCATTAAAAATATAATTTCTTAGCCAATAGGATGTGTAAAGATATTGACATTTCAAATTTAAGATCGTTAATAAAATGTTTATAATTAAAATAAAATTAATACCCATATTTCAATTTAAAATAAGATAAGGGCATGTATCGGATCGAACGAATGAGTCCTTAAAATTTAATATTCAGTAGTGCAGTCTCTATTTTATTTTTAAATAATAACGTTTAATGCGTTTCTATTTAAAGTCAAACATTTTCAAATCAATAAGAGGAAATAAACTTAACTTGGGTACCTATACCTATACAGAAATTGCTGGGATATTATACAACAATATTAATATGGCGAATGCGCTACTGAGAGTTAGTGATATGGTCTGTTTGAAACGTTATGTAGGGCAGTAAGACATTATGTTTTATAAATATTGCCATATTTTACATGTTCTTCATTTAATTCATCAAATTTTTATTCAAAAATACCCACGACAAACATACCATCAAAATGTGTAATAATTTAAAATGTAAATTTAAGTTATTATGCCATGAATGGCGATATTAATATCTCGATCGTAGAAAGTCATACCTTAGCTATGACTTTAAAAGAATAAAAATAAATATTTCCCAAAATCAGTGGCGGCTCGTGCATGAGTCAACAGACCCCCATACAAACATAGCGACATAAATTATGTTTATGCGCTGCTATACAAAAAGATGGTTTAACGGGAACTTTCACAATGTAAAACTATCACATCTGAGCACTCTTGCTATAGCCACCACTGCTCTAGGCCTTTGAAAGCTAATAAATATTTTTCAGTAAATATGGTGCATATAATAAACTTACTATGGCAACTTTTATTTGTTTGAAAACTCCATCCAAGGAGGACAATAAATATGTATTTTAGAACTAAAGCAGGGTGATTCAATTTTAACTTAATTGTATTGAAATCAGTAAGAAATTGATTTTAAAATGTACGTACGAGTAAATACGTAGAGTTCCTTCACCATTTTATAATCGATTCATGTTGATTTATGTTTAAAAATCGTGTTCCTAATGCATCAGTTTCATAATTAGACAAATAATACCAATACTACATGAATTGCGGTGCCATATAAACGCAATCATTTATTTTCATGCCGATATAACCAAACATGATTTTTTAAGGCCTTGTTGCGTGTATATGTAAGATGGCGAAGCAACCCTGTCATTAAATTTAAAACCCATTTTTCATTCATTTTAATCTGTTATAGATATAATTTATTTTGCACAATTTGCACCATATTTATATTAGACTACATCTGTTTTGCGACTGTACCAATATATTTTTATTAAAAATATCCAAAAAATCTATATAAAATTTAAATAATATTAAGTAAAATTACGCTATCATAATTTTCATTTGATGCATGAAAAAAAAAATAGATAGTAAGATATAGAATGTGTTTAAAATACTAATAATCATAATTACTATGTTCACTCTGATGGTTTAATTTTTTATGTCGAGTTTAACACAAAATGACGCGTTTGTAGCCAAGAAATATAGAGTATTATTTATGTAAGTAGGAAACATTCATGCGCTATAATAGTGCGATTTTTAAATAACATTTATTTTCCGCTTTAATGTGTAATTTTTTTATTAAATAACTAGGTACCTTAAAAAATAAACTAATAATTAGTGGTTCTATATTATTTGTTTAACTTTATCCCATATCTATATACCTACGCAGGGTCACTCTCAGTGGCGTAACCATCGATCGATCGACTACCCCCTGACCTGACTACTGGTCGGCGCCCGTCCGTCCTGGTAATAGTGATTTTTCTTTCATCACTTTCATTTTACTTTTAAACAAGTCTGCATTATAACTAAATCCAATGTAATCACGCGCACTTTTTGTTTTTAAGGCATTCTTCTCAAATCTCGCTTTTCTCTTTGGTTGGAACCTGGGACGCGCCAAGTATTTTCGGCGCCGCTGCGCCGTCGTGCGAAGTAATGACAGGCGCCTTTAACCAATATTATAATATTGAGCTAAAATTACCAGCCTTCTCTTATAGTTGATCGTTGACATTTTTGAAGAAAACTCTATACTTTTTAGTACTAATATATATATTTACTTGTGCCAAACAGAAAGTACACAAAAAATATTAATGGAATACGAAACAACAGTAGCAAAACAAAAACAGTATCGAAGTTACAAAACATTAATTCAAAATATTAAAAAAAATAATGAAATAAAATAGCGATTGTTTTGAAACAGATAATACATGATCATGATACATGATGGAGAGGTCTGACAAAAATTGGACTTTTCGAGCTTTACTTTTTGCAAATTCATTAACAAGATTTTCCATTTCAAGTTGCTTTAAAAAGTCAGACTCTATAGAAATGATAGCAAGATTTTCTAACCGCTCTTAGCCTAATTTTTAATCAACTTTAATTTAGAGAATGACCTCTCAGCTGTAGCTACAAAAACAATGCAATCATAATGTTTGGAAATGAGTGGGTTAGGTTATTTATTGCAATGTAATTTCAGTGTTTTTACTACAGACGTCGCGTTTTTGTTGCAGAAATTGTAATTCGTGTAAAAGTTCTGTTCCGTCTATGACTTTCTCGTTTCGATCGTTGTCAGTTAAGGTTTCTTCCAGTTTTTTACAAAAATTAAATTGATTTTGGTCAGAATATTTGCCGAAATCCTCAACATTCCGCAAAAAATTAAAAACATGAGAATGGCACGATAATAGTTTAAATCTTTCATATACGGATGAAAGAGTAATGTCTAGCATTCCAAAAAAGCAATTTACTTGAAATTTTATTTCTTGATTTTCAATCGGCTGGTCGTCACCTTCGTAAGAAAATTGTTTTTTAATCTTTCGTGGACTTAAAATCTTAGTAACAACATCCACTTTACTTAGAATCTTGTAAAGTGCGTTCAGTGAGTGAATGCGCATTTGTCATTAACCGATTATGGTCAAAGTTAGTCTAGAATAAAATAGACGGCGGTCCTCAAACAATTTCTACTAATTTTAGATATATGGGCCGTAATTAAAATTTCCATTACAATTACTTATTCAATTATTTTTTATTTCATAACTATGTAAATAATAATAATAATAATAATAATAATTAGAAATTTTCTTACATAAAATGTACATTTAATCGTCAATATCACTATTAGCACTGTTGTCACAGTCTAGTCTCACCAAGTCTCTGGTCCAATTTGTTTTAAAGCTTCATTCCATAAATTTAAAATGCTTTCTTCGTTCGTCGTTTGACATGCATGCTTGTCATAGTAGTTTTTGCAAATTCCCCACACTAATTCAATACCATTAAATTCACAATGGTATGGGGGCAGACGTACGTATGACCTCGTGACCGTATTTCCCCGCGAGGGAGTCCACTATGTAAGACTTATCCTTACCAGCAGTGTGTGCTTTAATTTCGGATAACAAATCTGCTTTCAAAAATATATGGTCGTTTTTTATTTTTCTGGTGTTTAGCCAGTTCCTCATTTCATCTTTGCTGGAACTATTGTTTGGTATTTTTTCAGAAACTCGTGAGTGATATGAAGCATTGTCTTAAATAATGATCGAGGGTTCTTCTACTGATTTTAGCACATATTCTTCAAACCAGTTCTCGAATATCGCGGCAGTCATATTGCCATGATAGTCCTCCACTTTCTTCGATGAAGTAAAAACTAAACCTGCATCTGGCAAAAATCCTTCTCGACTTCCGGCGTGTATTACGACATATCTTTTTCCATTCCCGGATAAAACCCTTGAATAGCAGTAGTATTTTGACCCATCCTGCAAAGAATATTTTGTTTGGTTTCCCTTCGCAAAAATCCATGTCTCATCTAAGAATACCACAGGTTTTGAATTCTCGAACTTTAAATTAGCTAGGTATTTCCTCAAAAACGTACATTTAAGTATACAGGGTGCCTCAAAAGTACAATTTTTAATATCAACTTTTTTAAATAGGACATCCTATATTTTATGTCAAATATTGCTTCTTCAATGAATTCTCTATCAAAAATGTATAATATGTTCTATGCATAATGTTGTCCGTTTTCGAGATAATTACAAATACAATATTCTGATGTGTTTATTAATTAAAATACATTTAAAATGAACGTAAAATTTAAAAAAAAATAACAATGATATTATAAGAGATGCTCAAAGTGACGACCATGTTCGGTCTGACATATCTCGTATCTTTTGAGGAGATCCGTAGTGCAGGCAGACCTCATAACTTCTGCTAGAATTTTTCTATAGGCGCGTGAAATTTTTTTTTTTAAATCCTCCAAATTGTTTGGTTTTTCAGTATAAACTACCTGCTTTAAATATCCCCACAAATAAAAATCTAAAGGTGTTAAATCCGGCGATCGTGCTGGCCACCTGACAGGTCCTCGATTGCCAATCCAGTTTCTCCCATAATTATTGTCTAAATAATCTGATACAATCCGGGAGTTATGTGGCGGAGCACCATCTTGTTGAAGCCAGATATTAAAACGTTCGTTTATGGGAACTTCTTCCAAAAGCGTAGGTAAGACCTCGATTAAAAAATTTAAATACCTTTGACCGTTTAATGTACCTTCATAAAAGTGTGGCCCAATTAATCGTCCATTAAAGAGACCACACCACACATTTACTCCTCAGATATTTTGGAAATGAGTTTCCCGAACCCAATGTGGATTTTCAACCGACCAATAATGAATGTTATGACGATTCACGATTCCGTTATTGTGGAATCGCGATTCATCACTCCACATAATTTTTTCCAAAAACCGTGGATCCTCATTTAACTGCATGTGTAGTCAAAAAGGCGATGAATTCCAATCGTCTTTCATAATCATTAGGCCGTAGAGCTTGTACCAGATGAACTTTAAAGGGGTGGTATCCGTTGTTAATTAGAATTCGCTGCACTGAGGTCTTGCTAATACCCGTTTCTTCTGATATGCCTCTTACTGACACATGAGGGTTTAGTACTATGAGTGCAAGGACATTTATTATGTTAGTTTCGTTTCTTACTGGTCGAGCATGTTGTGAACCCCTCGAGGTAGGAAAAGAACCCGTTCGCATTTTTCTTTCCACATTTACAAAAGTGCAAAGCGATGGTGTTGAACGATCTGATAACCGCTCACTGTATAACCGTTGTGCATCCCGCGATTTTTTCTTGCACTCGCCGTAGATTAACAGCATGCCAACATATTCGTTCGGAGTGAAAAGTGATGGCATAGTTATAAAAAATTACTTACTACTTTGACCTCTTATCTTCTAGTTAAAAATTTATATCACTGTTAGAAATGTCAAAATTTATTTTAAAATGTCACTAGTTTGTTACTATAGTAATAGGTAATTATTGTTTACTTAATATTTCAAAGCATTTTCAAAGTTTTGATACTAATTTAATCTTACCATTATCTAGGAAACGGACCACATTAGGCATAGAACATATCATAGATTTTTGATAAAGAATTGATTGAAGAAGCAATATTTGACATAAAATATCGGGTGTCCTATTTAAAAAAGTAAAGTTGATATTAAAAATTGTACTTTTAAGGCACCCTGTATACTTAAATGTACTCTCTGTAGAAGTAGTTCTTGAAACCAAGAACTATTTCTCTTGAAACTTTTTTTATATCATGAACATGGAAGAAGATATTTCGTGTATAAATAAAGTTGGGACACCCTGTATATATATATATATATAGCCAAACTAAAGAAAACAAAGAAAGTCCCAGTCAGTACCTATACATCATGCATTTAATTGATATAATAAATTACTTATTGACAAATATTTATTAGAATTAAAATGAATTGTTCCATTTTCTTGGAAGACAAATCGACAAACAAAATACAAAGAAATCCCCAGTCCCAGTCACTACCTGTACATTAAGCATTCAATTAATATAATAGATAACTTATTAAGGGTTACTGGAATTTACAGGCGCCAGGTAATATTTAATTTATGCATCCTTAATCCGATATGAGAAATCACTCAGTGAACGGACTTTACCACAAAACGACCATACACACAAACTCATAATTTTTAATTTTTTTACATAGGGAGGTAGCTAGATGTTCTGTAGTATTGTCAAAATTATTTTCGGATAAAATTTCATACAAAGCATCGTAAATTTCGCCCAACCAATTGGTTGAGGCAGAAAAAAAAATTATATAATTCTTGAACAGTTAAAAAAAATTTTATATTTATATATATATTGTATTTCACAGCATCGCTTATGACAAGGTTCAAAATGTGGTTACAACAAGGTACTAACATATGCTCGTGGATTAATGTCTAAAATACTTTTTTGTACACCTTGATGTTTACCCTTCATATTTGAACCATTAACATAACCTTGGGCGCGCATATTATAAATGTCTTAACCATAATTCACCAAAGTTTTTAGTAAAAAGTTGGTTAAACCTTCACCTGTTGTATCACTTATAGGACGAAATGTTAAAAAACGTTCTTCGACACTAAATTTATTGCTTTTTAAATTAACGTATCTTAAGCAAACAGAAATCTGCTCCTGGCGGCCCATATCAGGAGTACAATCAAGTAATATAGAAAAATACTTTGCTTCTTTAACTTCGTTTAAAATATTATTTAAATATTGTCACCAATTAATTTAATGGTTTCGTTTTGAATTTTTATCTCCAAGGTAAAGTGGAATATTTTTTTAAATCTATTAATATGTGCAGACATGACTGGATCAAATTTTGCTATCATTTCTATACATTTTAAAAAATTTCCGTTATCTCTTTCAAATAATTTGTTATAGGACCACGAAAAATTATATACTTAGTATAAATTATTCTTTCAATGACACTGCGCCAATGTTTAGTTTCATTTTTTAATAAACTTTGCATTTCCGAATCAACGGTTCGATTAGTTTTTAATCTTTCTAGTAAATCTGACCAGACACGTAAATTTTTAAAATGAGATTAACTTTTTTCGAGGATTTTCAAATGTTTGCCCAAATCAGCCATACTCAACCTTTTCTTAGGAGGGGCGACAACGACGTTTTAGTTATGGTGCCGCGGGCCACAACATAAATTTATTTAGGTGTTAATAAAAATCGTGATTTAAATCTAATGGTTTATTTATTTTAATAAAAAAAGATGATCTTATAAGTCTTATAATATAAGAGCTTTTACAATCAAAAACTTTAGTTTTAATAAGATTTCTGAAATTGTAAACACTTTGTCAAGATCTGGCTTGTTGCTGCATGCTAACCTTATAACATCATCCAGATGGGAGTTCGTAAGTTTGTTTCCGTACACATTATTTGCGTATTTCATTCGCGAAAACGATGATTCGCAAACGTATGTAGATCCAAACAATGTTAATAGAATTTGGGCACTTCTTTGAATGGTTTTATATTTTTGCGGGACAATGCTCCGAAATTCCACTTATTCCCCTTTTTCCCTTTTTTTCTTTAAATAGAACTTCTAGGGGTTAGTATCGTTTTTGAAATCGATGAACTCGTCGAACAACTCTGCGTAATTACAATTTAAAGCTGGGTTTGCCATGGGTTTTCTACAAGCAATAAACATTTTTTAATTCTCTTAAATCTTGGAACCTTTTTTGAAATTCGTCTAACAGTGCAGTTATATAATGTGAAATTGTCGAGCAATTTTTCTCGGAAATGTTGATACGGTCGTCGGTAGCCTTTATCACAGTCGGAAAATTTTGCAGCTGTTTATTTTGTATTTCTCTATGATAAATACTTAGGTTTTCCTCAAAAGCAAATATTTTATTAGCCATCTGTGAGATTATGTTTTCGCTGGATCCGCGAGAAATTTAAAATGGTTGACAATTTATTTATATGACTACTATGCTAGGTGGGCCACTCACAAAAGCTCGGTGAGCCGCATGCGGCCCACGGGCCGCAGGTTGAGTATGGCTGGCCTAAATGATGCCAATCATTGAAACCGTATTGGTTACTTAATTTTGTGTTGTTGTTTGTCAATGGATTGTTGGGGTTGGGGCCATTGAATATTTTACAGCCGAAGCAGAAAACTGCATTTTTTTCAATAGAATATAGCAACCAATGACGCTGAACCTTTTTACCATTTAACAAAATTCGAGTAATATACAGGGTGTCCCAGAATATGTGGGCAATCTCCCGGATTTGGATACAATATGAAAAAATAATATGACATAAAAAAATTTCCTACAGGCCCTCCCTACTGAGATATAAGCCCCTGAAGGACGCCTCTGG
This sequence comes from Polydrusus tereticollis, assembly GCA_963920685.1. Lineage (NCBI taxonomy): Eukaryota > Metazoa > Arthropoda > Insecta > Coleoptera > Curculionidae > Polydrusus > Polydrusus tereticollis. The sequence goes on from OY987327.1 coordinate 75,372,486, forward strand.
AAATCGGTTTATCTTGAATAATTCTTAAATTACTTGGTGTTATTTAATAATTTTTCAGTATGATGGTTGCTAGGTAAGTCTCCTCAAAATGAACCGCTTTAATTTTATTCGGCTTATTTAGTTTTCCAGGGACGGACTTGCTTTAACAGAATAATGCTTATTTTTTTTACATCCTGTATGATAGAGATAATACTATTGAACAGCTGAAGCCTTAAACTAAAAAAAAGTACTCTTCATCGACATCGATAAAGTAAACCGTTTACGAGAAAAAAATTTTTGTTCCATATGCCTTTTTTTATGAAATATTCGATAAATACCTTATTTTTACTGATTCATTTTGTACGTCGGTTCAACATGAGCTCCTTTTACTGCAATGCATTCCCTACATCTTTTAATTGTAGATTGTTGGATCCTCCACAATGCGCCAACATTATTCCTTATTTCGCGACAATGGAAGTTAATCAGTTCCAATAAGTGTTCCCGATTTTGTATTGGATTGGCGTATACTAAACATTTTAGATAGCTCCACAAAAAAAAATCTAATGGATTTAGGTCTGGTGATCGAGCAGGCCAAGCCACTGGTCCTCCCCTTCCTATCCATTGATTTTCGAAGACCCTGTTTAGGTGTTCTCGGACTACTAGACTAAAATGTGGCGGAGCCCCATCATGCATGAACCACATATTATGTCGTAGTTGCAGAGGTAGATCTTCTAAAAGTTCTGGCAGATTGTTTTGAAGAAATTCCAAATACCTTTCTTCATTTAACCTTCTTGGCAATACAAATGGTCCAATTAAGTGTTGTCTGATAGATCCGGCCCACACGTTGATGGGTTCAAACTGGTGCTGATGATGCGTTACAATAGAAGCATGGGGATTTTCCTCTGCCCATAAATGTAAATTATGAAAATTTATGATGCCGTTTTTGGAAAACCTAGCTTCGTCCGTGAAGAGAACTGAACCAATGAAATTTGCATCGTTTCTGTGCCGATCTAAAACCCAGTTACAACATTCCATCCTTCGCGGAAAGTCTTCAGGAAGCAGCGCGTGGACTTTTTGAAGGTGGTATGGATGTAACTGTTGCTCTGTAAGGATTCTAAAGACCATTGATTTTGAACAATCAAATTCGGCAGCCAATTTTCGAACACTTGCAGCAGGATCTACTTCTACGGCATTAAGGATGTTTTCTTCAAGACCATCAACGCGATGGTTTTGATTTCCACAATTGTGACTGGCTTTGTCAAACTTTCCTAAAATTATTTACGACCTAAATACTTTAAATCAAATCTTTATCATCCGATAAGTACAAATTAAAAATAAAACAACTTAGTTTTTACCTGTCTCTCTTAAACGACGATCTACTCTTTCAAAGGTTTTTCTGTCAGGAATTCTTCTGTTTGGAAATCGTTATTCATAAAGCCTTCGGGCTTCTAAGGCATTACATGATGCAAGCCCATACATTAAATTAATGTCGGCATATTCCTCAAACGTAAATTCCATACCAAAACAAAGCAGAAGAAATAAGATCAAAAACTTAAACACACTCAATTTCCAACTGACACTGTCGTAATTATTATTTATTTTAAGTGGTACATATCAACTAAACCATATCAACAAAATAAGGTATTTATCGAATAGGTATTTCATAAAAAAAGGCATATGGAACAAACATTTTTTTCTCGTAAACGGTTTACTTTATCGATATCGATGAAGAGTACTTTTTTTTTAGTTTAAGGTTTCAGCTATTCAATAGTATTATTGATATGCCTCTATCATACAGGATGTAAAAAAAATAAGCAATATTCTGTTAAAGCTAGTTCGTCCCTGGAAAACTAAATAAGCCGAATAAAATTAAAACGCTTCATTTTGAGGAGATTTACCTAGCAACCATCATACTGAAAAATTATTAAATTACACAAAGTACTTTAAGAATTATTCAAGATAAAGCGATTTCCTGAGGCGTCCTTCAGGGGCTGATATCTCAGTAGGGAGGGCCTGTAGGAAATTTTTTTATGGGAACTTGTCATATTATTTTTTCATATTGTATCCAAATCCGGGAGATTGCCCACATATTCTGGGACACCCTGTATATATCGGAAAACTTACGTCCGCTTTGGTCTTTAGGATACATAGTTTTATTTTGATAATGCATTGGACCTTTTTCGACAAGTTCTTGCATCTGGATTGGAGACATAATACACTCGGCCAAAGACCTGGATCGTTAGAAAGGGGTGCTTTTTTGGATAATTCGTCTTGCTTACTCGAGCATGATGGTACCGACACTGACTAAAACGTATATTAAGGATCTAATTATTTTGGATCTTCATCCTCATTAGCTTGCTTTTCTAATTCTGATGGCAAGTTCGATTTTGTTGAATGTAGAAAATCACTGTTATCAGAAGTAGTGTCTTGTGTGGTCTTTCGAAAAAGGTTACTAATTTTGAAATTGGTTTTCTCCAAGTCTTCCTCCAGTTTTCGCTTGTTAAGCAAGTTTTGGTAACCAGACAATTTCTGTTTTTCTTCGCTGACCTTCTAAAGAAAATAAATAAAAAATATTAAACACTAAGCCTGATTTGTTTCATAAACAAGTTATTAAAAAAAAAACAATTATTTGCATCGCTGTTAATTAATTTACTTAATCACTTACTTACCTTATTTGCAATTATTCTTCACAATTGCGGTAGATACGTAATGCAAATAAGGCACTCTATACGTCTTATGCGCTTATCAAGACAAGAATAAAAAATTAACCTGCTACATCGATTACGAACACGCCAAATTTTGCAAGTTTAAATCGGCGCGCCGAACGCACGCGGATTTTCGGCTGAAAATTAATTAGCCCTAAACCATAAATATTACAGATACAAGGTTTATCCCTATAGTAAGCGAATAGTATATCGTCGCCCTAGTGGTGAAAGGTTGTAATCCACAGAAAGCAACATCTGAGAAAACTGCACTTATAATATTTTTGTTTTGTCTAAATACAGTATTTTGCATATTAAACATTACAAAAAAACTTTTATGATGTAAAATGTTATTTTATTATTTAAAAACAAACTAAGGAACTATTTACAAAAAAAACAAAATGAAATATCTATTTTACTAACAAAAAATTGTTGCTAAGAACTATTCACAAAAAATAAAATACACATTTTATTAGACTTAGCACTATTTACTACAAAAAAAAAAACCTTTTTTTCGATCAGATAACTACATAAACATGTAAGTTTAAACAAAATCAAAATAGTGTTTATGTTTGCAAATAATAGAATCAGTGTATAGTACTTAGTAATTAGGATAATATAATGAGACGAAAAAACAGAACCATCAAATAATATACTAAAATTAGTAATCAACCTCTTCATCTGAGGAGTCCGAAGGAATTTCGTTAGCAGATCTTAAGCTTTTATAAAACGTGTGATATATGTTTCAGGAATGTACTTTGAATCGCACATTTTTACTAAGCCATCTAGTTTTCTTTTTTCTGTCGGCAATGGGCCTGTGTAAAGTGCTTGGATATCATCAGTTAGGGAGCTCTTCATTATAGTAGCAACCTTTTTAACCAAAATGGATTTAAAATCTAAGTCTAAAAGTCTTTCTTTATAAAAAATCCTAGTGGGGTCCTCTTTTCTATACTGCAACCACTTTATTTTTAGCCAGCTGACTGTTTCACCTGCTTCATTTTTATTGCGATTTTTTATAACTAAGGTAGAAAAATATTTATAGTTTAGAAAATCAGTAAAATTAAGTTCAACCACTTTATAGAAAGGCTTTTTAGTTTTGGCTGAACGCACAACAGTATACCAACCTTCGGGTGTGTAAATATCACATTTTGTGACTCTGGGTTCAATGGCAGAATGAACACTGTCACACTCCATTTCAGAATGGCCAGACTCCATATATATCTGATTAACAATATCAATCGGTAACATCGAAACTGCTTTAAGGAACATAGCTGCATTAATGATATTGCGATTTTGCCCAGCAGCAGTATCCGAATAAAATGTTACCTCTTTTACAGAGGGTTCTAAGGTTGATATGTGTTTCCACAAGCAAGTAGCAATTTCTGAGGATCTCTTTGCTCCTATTCCTATATGCCACATATAATTGGTAGCCTCAGAGTTTGATAAATCGTACCTACACCGTAAAGTTCTAAGTTTTTAATTTTTGAGTATAGTACAACTTGCCTACATTAAGTGATGGTGTGATAAAAATTTTTTCCATATCCATGGTGTAACATACAAAAGTATTATCTGTTTTGGATCTTTCTTTATCTGATTGTTTATGATCTCTGGATTCTTGTTTTCTTTTGATATGGTCATTATATTATTGTTCCTGTAAGATTAGTTTGCACTCGTTATCTAAACCTTCAAACTTTGTACAGAAATCGCACTGATCTTTTTTAGGGCGGAAAAATCCGAGATTGAATTCCGTTACAAAAATTTGCCTGTAGTAGATAAATTTTTCTGGCACTACATTCAGCTCTTGACAGTAACGTTTGTAGTCTTCGTAAAGTCTGCTTTCAGACCAACCATGTGGAAGATATTTTCTTTTTGTCGTGCTTCTGCAGTAATGTGAAGAAACTACAGGAATGGATTTGATATGATCTCTTATTATATTTTTAACCTGCTCAGATTTTTTTTGAGGTGGATTTTTTTTCCGCGCATATCAGGTTGAACTATTCCAGAATCACACTGTTTACTAAGTGCGGTTTTAACTGTTTTACTAGACACGTTAATAGTGGGTAGAAAAAATTTCTTACAAACTTGGTACGACATCTGATCTGAACTTAACCTGTAAACGTAGGTGTTAGCTCGTCTGTCAGTGTTTGCACTATAACAACGTTTTTTTGGAATACAGGAGACTTGCTGTGCAATAAAATTCCATCTCAACTGTTGAGTCCTAAGGTTAGTAAAGCTTTCAAAAATCTTACTTCGCTCTTCCTTCGAAAAATGTCTTGAACAGTTATAGTGGCAGTGACATGTAATATTATCCTTTACCTCTTTGGCTGGCTTAAGTTTACCAGTTTGAGTGTAATACCGTTTTCCGTCCAATCTTAAGTTTTTTTGGAAATTACGCTTCCAGGTTGATGGATTCTTTTTTCTCTTCCTAGTAAGTTTTTGACTTGTAGTTGCAGTACTCATAGGTTCGCTATTTTCTTGTTCGTTGTCGCTAGATATATCGTCACTGCTACTTTTAGAAGGACTGTAACTGAAGTCTGTAGAATCTCACTGTCACTGTCAGACAAGTCTAAACTTGTTGAGGGCCTTAAATTTGGCCTGTCTGCACTTGTCGAGTGCCTTAAATCTGGCCTGTCTGCACTTGTCGAGGCCTTAAATCTGGCCTGTCTGCACTTATCGAGGGCCTTAAATCTGGCCTGTCTGCACTTGTTGAGGGCCTTAAATCTGGCCTGTCTGCACTTGTTGATGGATTTAAGTCCAATTTACTTGTATCCCAGGTAGCAGGATGACGTCTTTATGACGTCGAATATTGGGGATTTTTAGTCTTTTGGTCGCGAAATGACGTCAAAATAACGTAGTTTTTAAGACGTGTATTATACGTCATACTTTTACGTAATAAACACGTCGATTTTTAGTCGTTTATTGATTTATACGTATCATTTGAAAGTACTATAAACGTCAAAATTTCGTTATCCAAGTTTTTTGAAAATATAGTGGGACAGAGTTTTAAAGTAAAACGCCTGAGAATAGTTTTTTTTCTTATAGTTAAAAGCACGTCTCATAAAACTTTTATTATATAAGACCCTATACTATATTATTTTTTTACATTTTTATGTTAATACCAATGCAAATAACTTTGAAAATATTGCCATTTCAAATTAATCATTTTTGTAATGTAAAATGTGCAAAAGCGAATATATTGTTATTAAAAGTCTGCAAATACCAAATTTAAATTACCCGCGCTCCGTTTTATGACATTTCTTTGCTCTATTGTGACAGTCTGGCAGAAGGCAGAACGCATTGGTGTTCTGTTGTTTGGTTGGCGCTGGCTGGCAGTCGACCATTCGGCAAAAGTGAAAAGTTTATGGTGATTTAGTTTTTATATATTTTGTGTTATAAAGGAATATATATATAGGTATTTCAGATTATCGAGTTCGAGGAAAATGACGGCGGGGGTGTAGCCATTGTACACTCAAACTGGGTGACGCCCCGAAAAAAGGTATTTTGGCCGCCATTAAAGGATAATTGGAAAACAAACTCGTGTTTATAAATCATTATATTTATATCCAATCGACTCAAAGTCATTGAACATTTATTTTATTGAAAATATATCAGAATATTATGTAGAAAATATTGGTCACTAGATAATATTGTAGCAAAAATGATGATAATTTTAAGTTAGTGTCTTTTCCAATTCTCCATACACATGAAAGTTGTAATATTTAATTTATCATTAAAAGGATTTTGTACATAAAATATACATATGTATTTTTGTTACCCCTGTTATGTATTATGTACTATCTTAGGAACAAGTTTTTAGTAAATGTTCGTTATATTGATACAGGATGTTTAAAAAAATCATAGAGTTAGGAAATAATTTAAGGGTATAATAAGGTGTTAAAATATATTTCAATCATTTTCTGGAAAACGGAGTGCTTATTTTACAGCCTATAATTGCAAAAAGTTTCATTCGCACCCAAGACAGTTGGGAAATGTGCAGTTTTGAATACCGCTGAAAAAAAATTATGACGTTTATTGACGTTTTCTGCACCTACAAAGACGTCTTAAGATGACGTCTTTTTTACGTCAAAAAAGACGTCATTGGTCTGTGACTTACGCACGTCTTTTTAACGTTTCATTTACGTAATTTATGACGTCACTGATGATCAATAATCGACGTCTTAAATACGTCACCTTGCTACCTGGGATGTGGTATTGATTTTAAATCAGACTTGCTTGAGTCTCTCATTTGTATAATCTGCGAACAGAAAAAATACGTATTAATTTTAGTAATTTATATTACAAACCTGAACTTAGTAAGTATTAGTAACGCAATATTAAATTTTGTTTAATGCAATTCAAATAATTTCATTAGAAAATTTACTTGACACTTCAAATTTTATGTATTCCCATGTAAAAATGTTTAAAAAAATTCGGAGGCTATTTACAATTACTTTTTACCTACTGTGTCGGACTGGGCCGCCGGTCCACCGGTCAAAAGACCGGTAGGCCCCCAGAGAAAAAACGGTTGGGGGCCCTGAGCCGGCCGGAGGCAAATACAGACGATGCACCCGCACAGGGCCCCTCGCTAAGAAAGGTCCCGCGCAACGCGGGGCCTTCGGGCAGCCCTGGATCTAGGAGAGGTACGCCAGGGCCCAGATTAATGACATTAAAGGCCCCGCGCGGATATTTTGCACCGGGTCCTGCAGATTATCGGGTCGGCCGTGGATGGGCCCTCACGAAAAGGGCACTTTTCGTAATTATTTTTCATTTAAATGGTGTTTATCTAACAATAGTTTAAGTATAGTTTGTCAATTTTCATATGGTAAATACAATATTATTTTCTGAAATGCGTGGCAACATCGGTAAGGCACCTGCAGCGATCTAACCCGAACGGTTCGCCATTGCGTCATGTATTCCGTCCACAGCTAATCCTTTTGTGTTCTGTGATCCACAGGTTAGGTTTTCGGTTTTCTGTCGGTTATAATAATAAATGGAACGTGATTATATTTTGTGAGTTTTTGCTTTATATCATTAATAGGTAGGTATCGTTTGCGTATGATGAAGTGATAAAATGCATTAAATTTTTACGCCAATATGCTGTATACCTAGTGTCCAAAAAAAATATTTTATATTATCCCATTTAGTCTGTCCAGTGTCGGACTGGGCCGCCGGTCCACCGGTCAAAAGACCGGTAGGCCCCCAGAGAAAAGACGGGTGGGGGCCCTGAGCCGGCCGGAGGCAAATACAGACGATGCACCCGCACAGGGCCCCTCGCTAAGAAAGGTCCCGCGCAACGCGGGCCTTCGGGCAGCCCTGGATCTAGGAAAGGTACTCCAGGGCCTAGATTAATGACATTAAAGGCCCCGCGCGGATATTTTGCACCGGGTCCCGCAGATTATCGGGTCGGCCGTGGATGGGCTCTCATGAAAAGGACCCTTTTCGTAATTATTTTTCATTTAAATGGTGTTTATCTAAAAATAGTTTAAGTATAGTTTGTCAATTTTCATATGGTAAATACAATATTATTTTCTGAAATGCGTGGCAACATCGGTAAGGCACCTGCAGCGTTCTAACCCGAACGGTTTGCCATTGCGTCATGTATTCCGTCCACAGCTAATCCTTTTGTGTTCTGTGATCCACAGGTTAGGTTTTCGGTTTTCTGCCGGTTATAATCTGTTTTGTGGTTATAATAATAAATGGAACGTGATTATATTTTGTGAGTTTTTGCTTGATATCATTAATAGGTAGGTATCGTTTGCGTATGATGAAGTGATAAAATGCATTAATTTTTTAAGCCACTATGCTGTATAATGTAAAAAAAGATTTTATATTATCCCATTAAATTTAGTCTGTCTGTCGAAATTTGGATTTTTTTCCCTAGGGTGTAAATTGGTACAATAAGTCAAGCCATTAACTGAAATGTATTTAAACTTAGAATTTATTATGCAGTTGGCATGATGGGGCCTTACATCTCTCGGGACCGGTGGGCCCTAAGGGTCCCAGTCCGACACTGAGTCTGTCCGTCAGAATTTGGATTTTTTTCCCTAGGGTGTAAATTGGTACAAGTCAAGCCATTAACTGAAATGTATTTAAACTTAGAATTTATTATGCAGTTGGCATGATGGGGCCTCACATCCCTCGGGACCGGTGGGCCCTAAGGGTCCCAGTCCGACACTGAGTCTGTCCGTCAGAATTTGGATTTTTTTCCCTAGGGTGTAAATTGGTACAAGTCAAGCCATTAACTGAAATGTATTTAAACTTAGAATTTATTATGCAGTTGGCATGATGGGGCCTTACATCTCTCGGGACCGGTGGGCCCTAAGGGTCCCAGTCCGACACTGTATAACACAGTCCCTACTATTTTAGCAGTGCGATTTTTAAAATAAAAATGTTTCAGGCACTCACCTACTAAAGTAGGTACGTTGCAATGTAAAAATCGGAATTCAGTGGTCGGTGCTGTCATCAAAGCTTCTATTATTACTCGTATCAGTAACGGCAATACCATCCTTATTTTTACTTTTGTCTCAGTACAATCTAAAATTTACAAAAGAAAACACCACTTGAATTACTCATAATCTAATGTCACAGGATTTAAAACTGTATAACATGGCTGAGTTTCCTTATTTTCTTTCTTCTCTAGTGCAAGTTTAACCATATAGGTACTTGCTTCTCATTTTAGCACAAAACAGTACCACAATTCCCTTAATACTAACCGATATTTTTTATTCTATCTAACACTATAAAATTCCTGTCCAGACAAGAAATGTGAGGGTTAGAACCATTCACCTCTTATTTTATTTTAGTTAAAAATTGTTTATTTCTGAGGTATAAAGTTCTATGTCACTTAAGACTATTCACAAATGAAAATTGTGGCTTAGAACTTTTAGCAAATTTTCTATAATAATGCTCAAAAATGGTAAAGAGGGTTAAACTTATTCACTATATATTAAAATATTTACACATTTTATTAGTTGTCTATAGCGATAACTCAAAATAAACTTTTTTGTGGATTAGAACCTTTCACCATTAGGGCGACGTAATTGAAAACCACAATGTCATAACGACACACAGTTATAGAAGTTGGTAATACATAATTTGTTGAAGGGCTGCGTGTACGGATTTGCACGAACGTTTGCATTACCGTACAAAGCGTCGAGTTATTCCGTACACTATTTTTAAAGAAAATGTTGTGTTGCACTGCACCATTCACGTACTTAGGTAGGAGAATATGTAATTTTCCATTTACGCGGCGGTGCCATCTAAAAAAAATATAGGTATCTAAAATATAAGAACATTTTATGATAAAAGATGATGTAGTTTAATACCGTACACCTAGAAATGCTGTACAAATGTACGATCTTTACCCGATGTTACTTCCAAGAAGAAAAAAAGAAACACATTTTATAAAAGAGACCTGCATCAATAATAAATAGTCATATAATGAAGCCTTCAAATTCATCGCATGCAAATTCAGTTAAATTGAAACACATATCTACTTATACCGCATATCAACTTCAACAATAGAGCGTACTAAAACAACCATCATGTCCTTGCATTAAACCTAACCGTTATTGTTGTGTGCTTGCAACCACGATATGCGACTGACTAAGTCGAGGGCTTAATGCCACTTGGGCTTAACCTGTGTCACTAAACAAATGATCCCGGCAGCCGAACGGAGCCGAATGCAGTCACTCGCGTCTACAGACAGGAATATCAGTTTGGCTTCCTGGCTTCCTGGCTTCCGCATGCGCACATAATGCTGTAACTAATAATTATAGACTTTATTGGTTAAACAGGCGCTAACACGGCATCTAATCCACCTTTTTGGTTGCAATTCGGTATATTATGGTAGATATAAAAAAATTGTAATAATTATAGACTTATATTGGTTAAACAGCGCTAACACGGCATCTAATCCACCTTTTTTGTTTCAATTCGCCTTTTTCAAGTTCACCGGCCAATTATTTACCAGCCCTTTTTGAGTGGATCTACTTAAAAAAAAAATAAAAGAGATAAAAAAAACTAAAAAAAATTCATAAAGAAAAAGTGCCCGGAACGGGAATCGATCCCGGGACCTATGGCACCAAACCCAATTCAATTTTCAATTTTAAATTTCTTTATTATTACTAAGTAATATTTTCACATATCGCCTGATGTTTTTGGGATAGTCCCCTGGAGCTACTCTCCCCGGTGCTGTAGTGCAACTACAGCACCGGTTTGTTAACCTACCCTAGGGCCTATAGAACTGGGGGCGCAGCCCCAGCGGGTCGTTGGCCTGACCCTTAAGAGGTAATATGCACTTAAATTTTCGTAGCACATAACTCGCGTTCCGGCAGGAGCCTCTCCGGGTGTATTTATATATATTATTGCTGTAGCAGCATGACGTTAAGGAATATTAACAGTGTTTCTAAAATCATGAATTAGAATGCGTTTGACATTTGGGGAAAAAGCTGCCAAAAAACCCCATTAAAATTAGAAGGTACGACGTAGCATGACTTACGACCATACAGGTGACTTAAAGCTTATGCAGGGCAATCCTGTCTCGTTCTTAAAGGTGAACGAGTGTGTATATTTAAATTTAAATTGTAAAACAAAATTTTGACTGTACGTTGATTTCATGGAAGGAAAGAGGCCACTGTTTAAATTTTTGTTTTGTCCGTATTTATATCCAAGCTAGCTCCCTTAGCAAGCCACTCCCACTGCAATAGTGGGCGTTTTGTAGGGTTTGTGTGCGCGTTTTTTTTTTTTTTTTTTTTTTGAGTAGTGCTGAGTTTCAAGTCCACTAGCAGTCTCCTCCCATCAGAAGTGGGAGGAGCCTAATAGCAGATTGAAACTCTAGTGTAATGTTTGTCTGTTCATCGTGTGTGTGTTATTATATGTTTAATTGTATTGTATAATCTGTCTGTGTTCTATTTGGGGGGGGGGGGGGGGGGGGTGATGTGTTATTGCATAATTGGGAGTGGTTGATGCCAGAGAGGCAGCCTGGAGTATAATGGTTTGTGTTTTATGTGTATGTTGTCGTCATGTCTTTGTTCTGTTATGTTCGTTGTCAAAGCACCAAACCCAGATGCTATATCCACAGCTCCACTGAATTGCTTACAGACTTTGGTTAATCTAGTAACCGTAGAATAAAAGCCAGCGTATCGAGCTAAATGCTTCCGAGGCTGTTACGCATGCGCATGCGGAAGCCAAGAAGCCAGGAAGCCAAACTGATATTCCTGTCTGTAGACGCGAGTGACTGCATTCGGCAGATTCGGCTCCGTTCGGCTGCCGGGATCATTTGTTTAGTGACACAGGTTAAGCCCAAAATGCCAAAGTTAAATGAGTGGGACTATGCATTATAGTGAGAGACCTAGTAAATTCAGTTCTCTTTCCAGAAGACATCTTATGTACGGTATTATCCGATGTACGGTATTACCCATCGCTCCCCTGTCTATACTGCACATTTTTCTAAATACCTATAATGACCGCTGGAGGCATATGCTGGAGGATTCGGGAGGTTCAAATCAAGGGCGTATTTAGAAAACTAGAAAACTTTGTTAGGGGGGGGGGGGGGGGTAACTATCGGTTAATAAGCATAGGTGAAAAGCCCGCTGCAGCCAAAAAAAAATCCTGGGGGGAGGTAATTATTGCCTGACAAAATCAGCTGACGACGGTTTGTAAGGTTGCCGAGGCGCTGTTGCCATGTATACCTAAACGATATTATTGCTGTTGCGTCCACAAAAAAGCTACCCGCTTTAAGTGACACAACGGTTCGAAAAAAGGCAAATAAAACGCGAATGTCTATAATAAAAACTTATTTATTTGCCACACTGGTTTTCCGATTTAACACTACAAAAACTGAAATATTCGGGTGTAAAATAATAGAAACCTTTCCCGTCACAAAATATCGACTTTCGCCTTGCAACACTACGGACAGACTACCTTAATTTTGAATTTCTATTTTAAAAAGCAAGACGCAATTTTTGGACCTAAATTGGTTCATCGGCCGGGGTCCTTTTCTTAATTTATGCGTAACCGGCGAGTGAGTTAACGTAAACAAAGCCATAAAACGACCGAATGTGAAATCCCTTTGTCACGTTCTTAAAAAAGGTTTTACGACTGTAAAAAATAATTGCCTCAGCAGAGAAAATAATAAATACAATCTGAATCGGTTTCTGACATCCTCCCACCTGAGAAATATTATGAACAAATACTATTTCTCATCTAAAGAAACAGTTCGAAGGATCTAAAACTAAGTAAAAACATGCATACAAACAAAACTTAAAACTATGTTTCCTAACCTAGGCACTCACGCATCATCAAAACGCACTGGGCCCTTCGAAACACGACCCGATCGCGTGATCACTAACTTTGACTCACGAACTAAATCACTATCCATTCGCGCACTTTCTTGAGGTGTAGACGGACTTTGCTGGTTTGGTTGGTCTGGCTCTTCTCCATTAGGCAGCTCCTCGGGTACCCCTTCGACCATCTCCAGAACACCATCGAACTCGCTCCCACAACACTCCAAAGGGTATAGCCGCTGTACTGGTCGAAGCATTTGGCCCTTGGATGTCTCGACTCGTACCAAGCGAATTTGATCATCCTTGCCAGGTATAATTTCGATGACACGAGCAATGGGCCAGTCCAAACGTTTGCTGTTATCATTGCCAACAAGCACGACGTCTCCAACCCTGATCTGACGGTTTTCTGATTTCCTCCCACAGTCCAGCTTAAGTTGCCCAAGGTACTCCATTCGAAACCGTCGACGAAGTGTTTCTCGAAGTGTCTGGATTTTCCGTACCCTTTTATTTAAAGAAGCACTATCAACCGCGTCACAATCGGGCAAACCGCACTCTGTTAGGTCCCGTAAAAACATTGACGGATTTAATCCGATGAGGTCTTTCGGATCCTCTGACAGATATGTAAGAGGTCTCGCGTTTACAATCGCCTCGCACTCACAGGTCAAAGTCAATAAATCCTCGTAGTCCAAAACGGCACGACCTAAAGTTTTCCTTAACAATCCTTTTAGGACACCAATTAAACGTTCCCAAAAGCCTCCCCACCATGCAGCTGTGGGAGGGTTAAAGCGCCACTGAATACGCTGAACAGAGGTTTCCCGCACAATAACTTCCCAGTCCAACATCGAAAAGGCATTTTCCGCTCCGCGAAAGTTCGTACCATTGTCACTGTAGATTGTCTTTGGTCTTCCCCGTCGCGACACAAATCGACGCAAGACGCTCAGAAAACTTGAGGTCGACAAAGACGTGGTGAGCTCTAAATGAACCGCGCGATAGACCGCGCACGTGAACAGACAAATCCACACTTTCTCACGGTTCTTGAGAAACAAAGGTCCCGCAAAATCTACTCCCGTGATCTCGAAAGCGACTGCGTCCCGAACACGGTTTACTGGTAAGGGTGTGGGTTGGGTTACAAACGGTTTGGCATTATACCTCTTGCAGATTACACATTTGGATATAACACTCCTGACATACCTCCTACCGCCAAGTATCCAAAACCTCTCACGGAGTAAACTTAAGAGCCCTTGAGTTCCAACATGGCATGACGTAAGGTGCATGTTCATTATTAAGCGATCAACCAACGGGACTTTCTTAGGTAAAACAATAGGAAAACGGTAATCTTCTGTATCTGCTCTGTTGGACACCCGGGTGTTCAATCGAATTAGACCAACCTCGTCGTAAAACGGTCTAAGGCTAGCTATTCTCTCATCAGTTGTGCCTGAGAAGCTCTGTTGTTGAATAAGCTTGAAGACAAAATTTTCTGCAGCGGTGTATTCTTCAGTAGACAGTTCAGACTTAAGTTTTCGATTTGAATTTTTACAGTTGTGTATGAATCGAAAAACCCAAGCGATCATACGTATAGTCTTGTGGTGCTTAGAAAAATAATCCAGATGCCAGGGATTAATTTTGGCTTCTTCGGCATACAGAAGCGTGTTACATATTAGGACTTTTCTTCGTTCAGAGCAAATTTCCTCCTCGTCGTACGGTGCATCGGGTCTGGGCCAATTTTTCGGAGAATCATACAACCAACTGGGCCCCTCCCACCATTTGGATTCCAAAAGTCGTTTAGGGGAGCATCCTCTAGATGGTAGGTCGGCAGGGTTCTGTATTCCAGGTAAATGGTGCCAACTTTCCGATGCTGTCAATTTACGAATCTCTTCTACACGATTCCATACGAAAACGCCCCACTGTTCTTTACGTTTTATCCATGATATGACAGTAGAAGAGTCGCTCCAAAAGAAAGTTTCAAATTTTTGACCAAGATTTTCAGTCACGTGGGCGTATAATCTAGCTCCGATGGTGGCTGCCAATAGTTCTAGCCTTGGTATAGTAAGCTTAGCGCTCGACCTTTTTATTGGAGCTACTCTTGCCTTGGCTGCAAGTAGGAAAACTACCACCTTTCCATGAAGTGTCACACGTACAAATACTGCACAGGCGTACGCGTTTTGACTGGCGTCGCAGAAGGTGTGAATACTTAAGTCTTGCGCATCTGGGTCACCAACTTCTATCCAACGAGGTATTGTTACTTCACCCAAATAATGCAGGTCTTTTAACCAAGCTTTGAAACACTGAGCCGAATCATCATCAATAGGCTGATCCCAGGTTAAACGTTTTTCCCACAATGTTTGCAATAACAGCTTCGGCATTAACATTGCTGGGCACAGGAATCCGATAGGATCAAAAACCTTTTGCGTCACTGATAAAATTTGACGTTTGCTCACCATCATATCTTTTATATCCAGGTCGTTATTTAAAAATTTCTGGTGAATGGCAAGTACGTCTGTTTGAGGGTACCACTCCAAACCAAGGACAGAGCATGACTCATCAGCTGGGCCGTCGGGTTGCATATTTCCAGTGTATTCCCATCCTCTTAGCTGGAAACCACCCTCGTCCATAATGACAACTGACTCTCTTATAAAGTTGGACACTGATTCTTCATCACAAAGACTGGAGACACAATTGTCCACGTAAAAACTGCGCCTCAGTTTTTCGACGGTTTCCAAGGAATATGGCACTTCACTTTCGATGCATTTTTCATGGCATCTCCGTAAGTGATAATCTAGAGTAGCGGCTAGCAAAAATGGGCTACTGTTCAAGCCGAAAACTACCCTCTTGTGACGTAACGTAATTTCTTTGCCATTTGAGTCGATCCATAAAAACTTCAAAAAATCTCGATCTCTCTCATTAATGCAAATCTGAAGAAATGCTTTACGAACATCAGATACAACCCCTATCTTGTTTTCCCTAAACCTTAGCAACAATGAAGGTATCAACTCTATAAGGTTAGGCCCTTTCTCAAGGCAATGATTAAGGGAGGGCTGATCTTTCTCGTGCGCAGAAGCGTCGAAAACAGGTCGAATTTTCGTTGTGGCACTATCTTCTTTAATTACAGGTCTATGTGGTAGATAGTGTCCTTGATCAACTCGCCCGCTCTCCAAGTCACTCAGTTGCTCTGTAATATCCTCATCGCTCCATTCTTGGAAAACTTGTGCATATTCTTCAACGAGATTCTCTTTTTCCAATTTGCGAGTGGTTGAATATAACCTTTTTTGAGCAAGCTTGTAGTTGGTTGGCAGAGGAGGGTGTCCTTCTAACCACGGGAGTCGGACTTCATAACGGTCATCTTGGTTAAACTTGACAGTTTGTTGGAAAAACTGTTTTGCCGCTTCAGCCATTTCCTCTCTGGATCGCTTCTCCGAGGGTTCTTTTATTCCAAGGGTCTCAAGATCCCACAATTCGCTAATGGAAGCGTCATTAAGCAAGAGGTTCAACGTTGTCATGACCATATCAGAACGTGGCGTGGTCGTTGGTACTTTACCCATGAGTGTCCAGCCAACAAATGTTTCGACAGCAATCAGTCCACATGGTAATTCTCGACGACCCCCCGTATATAAATTGCCGGCCACGTCTGATCCTAACAACAGCTCAATGGACCCAGAGTGAAGATCAGAAATGCTGATATCCATATCTCTCAGCTCCTCTATCCATGGACCCTGAAAAATTGGAGATACTTCGCCACAAATTATTGGTTGATCCAGAACTTCAAACGTATGAGAATAACTCCCTTTATTTATGGTAATGTCATAAACATTATGCCCATGAGCTACTTCTGAGCCACCAAACAAAGCATGCCTAATTTTAGTCTGACGTTTTGGTTTTTGTCCTAGCTGCATCGCTGTCTCCTTTAATATGTAGGACCGCTGGGAACCCGTGTCAATTAACGCTCGCATCAGTTTTGTCCCATTTATGCCCTTTATAGGAACCACCAAAGTTTGCAAAAATACATGAGTGTCAGTGTAGCTGTTGACTAACGTGTTGACATTATCGTCGGTGCGCGGCTTAGTGTCATCTTTATTTATTGCTAAATCAGGACACATTAAAGTAACATGAGCCCGTCCGCACACAACACATCTAAGGCGTCCTCTACATCTTTTTGTTTGGTGCCCCATTTTTAGGCAGCGAAAACACGCCTTTGCTTTGAACAAGACCTCCTTCTTTTGGGCCATATTAATTTTTTGTGCCTTAAAACAAGCGTCACTTTCATGGGATCCGGCGCAAAAAACACAGACTGGATAATCACCATTTGAAAGACTGGCAGCGGTTGGAAGATCTGAAGCTTTCTTTTGAAATAGCCGGCTTTTATTAGAAGACTTGCTACCCTTTTCAACAGAAGACACTTTATCTGGCAAACCAAATCGCTCCGCCGCCAAGTTGACCCGTTGCTCGTTCTCCACCTCTTGCCTAAGAAACAACATCAGCTTTTTCAAACGAACTTCCAACGTAGTCGCCGAAGAAGCAACTTCCTTGTCCTCCCCCCCTTGGGGCTCTTGGGAGACACTAAACGCTGAATTTCGCTGCCAAGCCTTCAATAGCTCGAATGGTAAACAAGACTCAATTAACGGAAAAAGCATGGCAGCACATTTATCCGTGGTGATTCCCAAAGTTTCGAGGGCACGCAGTTGTGTCTCTAAGCAATCATAGAGAGCAGCGATATCTACAGTTTCGGAAGAAGAGCCATTTAAAATCAATTTCAACAGCTCTCTAACATATACTTCAATCTGAAGGTCTTCCCTACCAAATCTACTTTGCATGCTCTCTATAATTTTAACATAATTAGCACCCATAGCTGGATAACTCTCGACCACCTGCCTTGCTCTACTACCAGGTACCGTTGACTGTATTAAATATTCGATTTTATCATGCTCGTCGATTGATGTATCTTCATGCACCTTTCTAAATTGAGCCCAGAAAGATAACCAATCTTTGACACTTCCGTTATATTGTTTAAGTTGGATACGGGGTAATTTAAAAGTACGCTTACCTGTAGTTTCATCTGCTGCAGTTGATTGAGATGATTGAGCGGTTACTCCACTGCGCATGTCAATAGCTGAAGTCCCACTACTTTCCACAAGCTTGTTGTACTTGACCCTTATACCAGTAAACCGTTTTACGTACGTGTCACACAAATCCATTTCACCTTCCAGCTCATTTTCGGTCGCACTTTCTAGCAAGAGCTCATAGATCTGGCTGTCAATGCCACGTAACTCCTCAAATTTGGCACTTAAAAATTCATAAGCCACTTCAAGAGCCTCCGTATCTAAGGGATCGGCTTGCATTAATGTGTCTACTTCATTAGCCGCCCTCGTAACGGAGCTACGAAACACTTTTCTACTTTTCTTTTTATTTTCTGTAGCCTCCGCCATGTCAAACTCGGTTTAAAACCACCGAACGTCCCGAATAAAACCACCAGAACGCGGTAAAAGTTCGCACAGGCCACAAAGTCAAGATAAAAGTACTTTTTACTTCCACCCGGTACACACTAGTCCACTGTATAACGAAAACCCAGTGTCCTGTCACGGTCGCCACTAAAATGTTGCGTCCACAAAAAAGCTACCCGCTTTAAGTGACACAACGGTTCGAAAAAAGGCAAATAAAACGCGAATGTCTATAATAAAAACTTATTTATTTGCCACACTGGTTTTCCGATTTAACACTACAAAAACTGAAATATTCGGGTGTAAAATAATAGAAACCTTTCCCGTCACAAAATATCGACTTTCGCCTTGCAACACTACGGACAGACTACCTTAATTTTGAATTTCTATTTTAAAAAGCAAGACGCAATTTTTGGACCTAAATTGGTTCATCGGCCGGGGTCCTTTTCTTAATTTATGCGTAACCGGCGAGTGAGTTAACGTAAACAAAGCCATAAAACGACCGAATGTGAAATCCCTTTGTCACGTTCTTAAAAAAGGTTTTACGACTGTAAAAAATAATTGCCTCAGCAGAGAAAATAATAAATACAATCTGAATCGGTTTCTGACAATTGCTATATCGCGAATTTGAAACAAAAACACGGATTAGAAACGCGCCCTCTTAACCCATGGAAGTCTACTGTACACAGTACCATAGTAATAAATTACTACTGGGTTCTTAAAAAAAGTTGGACAAGCTCTGTGGTTCGAATATCTCATATTTCACTTATTAAAAGGACCATGGCAACACTGCAACGTTTAAGTCACAGGTCAAACTAGGTATTGTGTTTTGGTAATTTCCTTCCAGGATTTTAATTATATTTGCAGTTTTTCTGTTGTTTTTTTGATAAAATGTTGTTTTTTATTTTATGGACAGATGGTTTAGTGCAAATTTAATTACTGATTTTGAAGGGAAAATAACAAAATCCAGGAAATTAAAAGGAAAAAGAACCTATAAACCTATTCTTGAACTGCATTTTTTAACCTCATAATATACAGGGTCGTTATTTGGACGGTGGTTATGGTATGTACCTATATATGGAAACGGTCGATTATTTCTTAAAGTATAACAGTTAGCAGAAAATATTTTAAATAGAAGTTTTAGGGTTTTTGTTTTGAGGGTCTATTAGAATTTAAAAAAAATAAGTACCTATATACAGGATGAGTCAGAAAACCGTAGAGAAGCAAAGTTACTTTTTTTTAAATGGAACAACCTATATCTTAGAATATTTTTTTTGAATTTGACATAAAATAGCAATTATTTTTCAGTAAATGCAATATAAGTCTAAACCTATTAAATTCCGAGATATCGACTTTTGAAAAATTACATTTTTTAAAATTTGGCAGCTTCTATAGGCTTCTAACGGTACGTCTTTGAGTAAAACGGCTTACATGTCCCTATCTTACTTTTTTATTATCTTCCCAAAAACATGAACTTCCGGGTAAACCGGAAGTACTGTATTTCCGGCCTTTGAGTTACATCCGGTTTAACCGGAAGTAGCTATAGAAGCTGTCAAAGTTCAAAAATGTAATTTTTCAAAAGTCGATATCTCAGAAACTATTGGGTTTAGACAATGGTTTAGACATTAAAAAATTATTGTTTTTTTTATGTAAAGTCCATAACTAGGTATTCTAAGATATAGGTAGGGTGTTCTATTTAAAAAAAAGTAACTTTGTTTCTCTACGGTTTTCTGACTCATCCTGTATACTTATTTTTTTTAAATTCTATAGACCTTATGAAACCCTGAAACTTTTATCTTAAATATTTTTTGATAACTGTTTTACTTTAAGAAATAATTGACCGTTTCCATACATATACCAACGACCCTGCGTATATTTACCACATTACCAAATATCACCGTACCACAAAATTATAAACTATACCGTATGTACCGTACCTTATTACTTATTAGGTAACGCCACGGTACACGTCATCTGACTTGGGGAACCCCCGCAGTCAGGCTAGGGGAAATAATCTGCTCACAAAACAGAATTATCTGCTGATCTAAATAGTAAATGTGATG